>VZQC01005325.1:144119-161418 GCA_009823505.1 Rhizomys pruinosus
ATTTTATATTAGAATTGCAACACCCACTTTCTTTTTGGTACCATTTTGCTTGGAATATTTTTTTCCATCCTTTCACTTTAAGGTGGTGCCTGTCCTTGAAGGTAAGATGTGTTTCTTGTATGACAGCATATCGATTGGATTCTGTTTCTTAATCCAATACTCCCAGCCTACGTTTCTTCTGATTGGGGATTAGTCATAATATTTAAAGTTATGACATAGGTTTGTGTTTGCTTCCTTTTGCCTTATTATCCATTTTATTTTGGGTGGGTTTAGGTTTCTACTTCTGCAGTTTAGGCTTTTTTTTTTGGGGGGGGTCTTTTTGAGACAGGGTCTTCCCTGTAGCTTCAGCTGTCTTGGAACTCACTTGTGTAACCGCAGGCTGGCTTTGAACTCACAAAAGATCCACCTGCCTCTGCCTCCCAAGTGCTAGGATTAAAGGTGTGTGCCACCACGCCTGGCATTCTGAGTTTATGCTTTTATTGATTTCTCTTTCTAGTGCCTGGGGATGGTTGCCCTTTCTTCTGTCCTTTGAATTCTTCAAGTATTCTCTGAAGGTTTGGTTTTCCGGACATGTTATTTTTCATCTTACTTATGTCATGGAAGGTTTTTCTCTCTCCTTCAACTATAATCGACATTTGCTGTGGTATAGTAACCTGGGATTGGCATCTATTGTCCTTTAAAACTAGGAATGCTTTGCTCCACATTCTTCTTGCTTTCATAGTTTGCGTTGAGAAGTCAGTTGTAATTCTGATAGGTTCCCCTTATAGGTCACTCGTTGTTTTTTTCTTGTGGCTTTAAGGATTTTGTCTTCTTTTTTTTTTTCTGTATTGATGAATGTGCTGCTGCATGCAAATTTGTGGCACCTGTGTCGTGCAATGCTGCGGAGGTCAGAAGAGGGTGCTCGGATTCCCCTGGAACTGGAGTTCTCCTAAATTGAAGCTTCAGACGGTTCTTTGGCCGCCATGTGGGTGCTGGGGATCGAACCCGGGTCCTCTGCGAGAGCGGTCGGCGCTCTTAACGCTAGGCCATCTCTCCAGCCCCAGGATTTTGTCTTTGTTTTGGGTGTCTAGCATTTTAACTATGATGTGGCGTGGAGAGTTTCTTTCCTGAATCTTGTCTGTTTGTTCTTTGTGCTTTGTGTATTTGTATTGGGTTTGTCTTTTTTAGTTTGGGAAGTTTTCATCTATATTTCTGTTGAAGATCTGATCAATACCATTCTCTTGGGATTCTTCTTCTCTATTCCTATGATGCAGAGGTTTGATACTTTCATAGTGTCCCACAGTTCCTGGTTGTTCCACTTTGTATCTTTTTTAAATTTTTCATCTTTACTTGAGGTTTTTAGTTGTTCTGTGTTATCTTCCAGGTCTGATATTCTTTTTTTTCTGTTTCCCACCATTCTGCTCTGAGGCTTTTTCCATTCCTTCCTCTTGATTGAATGAGTGTTTGATTTCCTTTTTTCATTTCCTCTTTCTGATGTTCTTTAGTGTTTCGTACTTTTTTTGGATTCGAGTTCTCAATCTCTTCCTGTAGTTCTTTGCTTCACTGGTTGGTTTCCTTATCTTTTTCAGCATGAGGTCTTTTCCAGTTTTCTACTTCCTTCTGGAGTTTTTTTTTTTTTCTCTCTCTCTAGGTCCTTCTCAAGTTCTTCATTCTCTTTTCTTAGTTCTTTGATTTGCTCTTTATAAATTTTGGTTTCTTTAAGTATGTTCACATTGTGTTTCTGATATGTGTGTCCTGTGGCCATCCCCAGGAGGATCCCACTGTAGGAATCTTCCATAGGGTTGGTAGAGCTTGGTGCGGGATTGTCCTTTCCCGTGTTGTCTCTTCTTCCATGTTCCTGGCATATGGGCTTTCTTTCCTGTATTCCAGTGTGAATCCAAATGCTCTTCACTGTGTTAGAGAGCTTGCTTTGCTTGCCTCCTACAGATGCCTTCCTGTGCTTCAGCTGTTCTTGGGAGATCTCAGATCTCAAGCAAACAGTAGCTTTAAAAGCCCAACTCAGGGGCTGGAAGAGATGGCCTAGCGGTAAGAGCGCCGACCGCTCTTGCAGAGGACCGGGTTCGATCCCCAGCACCCACATGGCGGCCGAGAACCGTCTGAAACTCCAATTCCAGGAGAAACTCCAGTTCCAGGGAATCCGACACCCTCCTCTGGAGCTCCGCCAGCATTGCATGCCACGGCTGGCTTTGCATAACTTGCAATTTGCATGCAGACAGTACATTCATACACATACAGAAATAAATAAAAATAATTAAAAAAAAAAAAAAGCCCTACTCAGCCAGGCCTGTCTCCACAGCTACTCCAGAAGCTGAGTTAGAGGGTTATAAGTTCAAAGCCCACTTGGGAAACTTAGCAAGGCCCTGTCTCAAAATAAGAAAGTAAAGCCAAGTGTGATAGAACACGCCTTTATTCTCAGGATCCTCCAACCCAATGGAGGCCAGCCTGGTCTATGTAGCAAGTTCCAGGCCAACGGGGGCTACAGGGAGACCCTTTCTCAAAAAGAAATTATTATAATAATATAATAAAATAAAGTCAAATAATTTAAAAGTAAATAGAGGCCTGGGGGGGTTGCTCAGTGGTAAACTGCTTGCCTAGCAGCACTGTAGCCAAAAAAACCCAAACCAAGCCGCATAAAACAAAAGAAAACCAGCTAGGGGCGGGGCCTGGAGAGATGGCTCAGTTAAGAGCACTGGATGCTCTTGCAGATGACCCAAGTTCTATTCCCAGCACCCATGTGGTGGCTCACAACCATCAGTACTCTAGTTCCAGGGGATCCGATGCCTTCTTCTGGCCTCCGCAGGCATTGCATGGGTACACTTACATACACGAAGGCAAAATACTCATCTCCATAAAATAAAAAGAAATTTTTTTTGGTATTTTTGAGACAGGGTCTCCCTGTAGCCCCAGCTGTCCTGGAACTCACTCTGTAGACCAGGCTGACCTTGAACTCAAAAAGATCCACCTGCCTCTGCCTCCCAAGTGCTATGATTAAAGGCATGCGCCACCACACCCGGCAGAAATAATTTTTAAAACAAGTTTACAAACAGCCTTACAGTAGTGGAAATACTAGGCCCCAATTCCTGTGTGGCAATAATAGTGTGAGAGGTCCCTGTGGACAGGGTGTGGGGCTGCATTTTGCCACAGCCCCTACCATTCCCTACAGTGCAGACCTCCCCTGTTCATGTACACCTGGTAAGAACCCACAGCACCCAAGTTTGCACCTTTTCTATCCATGCTGGGAAAGTACAGCACCTGCTGGGACCCACTCTGACCTCATCCTGGCCCTGAGCTCCTCCCTCCTTTCCTCTCTCAGTGAGAGCCTCCTGTACCAGGTTATGGATTGGTGGTTAAGAACTGAGTCAGAACCCAGCCCACCTGTGCCATCCAGGCACCAGCCCTTCCTAGCCATGTGACAACCTCTCTGGGCAGCAGTTTCTTCCTTTGTGGAAATGGGAATGATATTGGATGAGATGATAAAAATACAACTCGTTTAAAGCAAGACCTGGCCCAAGGCGAGGACTGTGTATAATGTGAGCCATCATCACCATCACCTTCCTCATTACATCATGTTAACCACCTTCATTGCTACCACCTCCATCATCACCATCATCATCATCACTCTCATCACCATCACCACCATCAACATAATGACCGTCATCATCACCATCACCATCGTCATCATCGCCATCATCATTATCGCCATCATTACTATTATCATCATCATCATCATATCACCACCATCATCACGATCAACATCATCATTACTATCATCACCGTCATTACCACCACTACCACTATCATCATCATCATCACCTTCCTTATCACCATCATCATCCAACATCACCACCACCATCATCCTCAGTCCTCTGGGTCCCAGGCCCTGCCAGACCATGCCCAGAACACACAATGCTCAAGTCTGAGCAGCCCAGGTTTGGTACCACCTTTGTCCTGACTCTGCCCTGGACAAGCTCTCCCTTTCCCACCCCATCCTCCACATCGGCCCCCACAGACCTGGCTTACCTGATGCTCTGCTCCGGGGAAGCGCTCTTCCACACACCGCTGCAGCTGCTTGAAGGCCAGGCGCAGGACGAGTGGGCAGCGCCCTGTGGAGCTTACAATGGCATCCATGATGGATTCCAGGTAACCAGTCAGCAGTCCCACGCTGGTCTCCCTCACCTGCTCCTCAGTAGGTGTGCCCTTGAAAGAAATCCTCCTGGAGGAGCAGGCAGACCCTTTGGTCTGGAGTACCATGTCTGCTGCCTCGAAACCCCTACCAGCATCAGTGCCCTTGCCCTCACACCATGCTCCCTACTGTTGCTCGAACACTCAGTGTACATCCCATCTCAGAGCTTCACAGTGGCTGTTCCTTTGGCCTAGAACACTCTTGTCCCTGCATGCAGCTTAAATGTCACCTCCTCAAAATGGCTATCATTCTCTACTCCTCGTAGTCACAAGCTCTGCTTCTGGGTGTTTATAGCAGGGCCTTTGAATGCTCTGTTCCCACCGCCTGGAATGCTCTTCCACCAAATCCCCATCTTCATATCTTTGCTTGAAGGTCCCTTTTTCTGTCAGGCTGTCGTTACTCTACGGAATGTTCTGGACTGTCTCTAGCTCTGTTCTCCTCCTTTCACTGACCTCCACTATCTGCCCCCCTCAGCATGGGCTGTGTCCAGCTGGACACTCAGTATCCTTCCTCCACAGCCTGAGGGTCTATCTTGACCATCTGTGGACTAAGAAGCCAGCGGAAGCCCAGCCAGAGGCTCTGAGCCCCACACTAATGGCCCCTGGCATTGCCTGGTACAATGCCTTGTGGTGAAGCAGCCTGAACCCAGCCCTGCCCAGATCCCTGGTGCCACGGAGTCTCCCATAGTCTCCAGGAGTCCCCTCAGAGTTTCACAGGAGACTACTTAGGGCCTGAGTTCAAATTCCCACTTTGTAACTTTCCAGTTGTGTGACCTTGGGCAGGGAGCCTCCCCCTCACAGGCTCTCGGAAGAGGCTGCTGACTGTGCCTGAGGTGGTCAAAAGATCTGGGGACTCTACTGTCCTTGTCCAGAAAATTGCCCTCATCCAGCTTCAAGGGCCCCAGGGAGACCAGCCCTCTGGTTGAAGGGGAAAAGTTTCTGGAAAGACACTAGGGGATCTACAGAGGTGAGGGATGACTTCTATTCACAGCCCTGCTTCCTTCCAATCTTCTAGAAAGTTCCATGGTCCCTGTCTGGGCCTCCATCATGGCCCAGTGCTACCCTGTGCTGGCCTTCATGTGCACAATCCCTTTAATGTCATGGTACCCACAAGTCTCAGACCAAGTCACAGAGAAGTAGGAGAGGCAGAGCCTGGATTTGAACTCCGGGAGCTGAGGTTCAGTCCTACCCAAAAACAGCCTAAGGGGCCACAGCACATGGAGGCCCAGGGAAGGTAGCAGCCAGCACAGACCAGCCAAGGAGGCTGCAGAGGGCAAGGGGGCCCAGGCCACCCCTCCCACACTCACCGGCTGCGGCCCAGGTCCATCTTACAGGGGTCCAACTCCATATATTTCCTCTCCTCAAAGACACGGCTGATCACGGGCCTCAGGACCTCATGCAGGTAGCGCATGCCCACGAGCTGGGGGCAGGAGTCACAGAGGGCAGCTGAGGGTGGCGGGCTGCACCCTGGGCTGGGGCGGGTGCAGGGAGAGTTGAGAGCCAAACCAGCCATATCCAAGGGCAACGCCCGGGTTGAAGCCTGGCACCAGCCACCAGCACCCAGCTGGGGCCCAGGTGAGCAAAGGAAGGAAGCTGTGCCATCCCGGCCACCAAGGTGAGCAGAGGAAGGAAGCTGCGCCATCCCAGCCACCAAGGTGAGCAGAGGAAGGAAGCTGCCCCATCCCAGCCACCAAGGTGAGCAGAGGAAGGAAGATGCCCCATCCCAGCCACCAAGGTGAGCAGAGGAAGGAAGCTGCCCCATCCCGGCCACCAAGGCCTGCCTACCCACCTTCATGAACTGCTCCACAGACTTCGATGCCAGTGAGTTGGAACGGAAGAGGGTGTTCGGGTCATCTGTGGGGAGGTGGGGGATGTGTTTGCTGGGGTACAGGGGGCTGGACCCAGCTCACTCCACTCATACAATGGAGTACCACTCTTTCAACCTCAAGAATCAGAGAGAACCCTAAGTGCCAACTCTACTGGCAGTAGAGAGACCCAGAGTGGTTTAGCAAGCTACCTGGGGTCATACAGCTTCAGTGAGGTAGAACTGTGCTCTCCAGGGCACACAGCATGGGGACTCCACACATACAGCACCCCACTTCTCCCCTGGGGACCCTCTCTGGACTCATCAGGGGCCCTACAGGCTACTCACTGGTCCGAGCCACTTCTCGCCTTGTGAGGTAGTCTAGAAAAGGTACAGCCAGGCCATGGCCCAGAAAGAGCTTTACCAACTTGGTGGCTAGGTCCTGGCGGCAGTCCCCAGACGTCAGCTCCTCCAACACAGCCAGGGGACTGCTGGTGTCCTCCTGAGTGAGGACAGCAGAGCCAACAGGTGACCTGAGGCTCCAAGGCAGAAGAGTGGGCTGGGGCTCCCTGAGCCAGGGGAAGCCACCTGCCTGGCACACTCACCTCGACTGGTGCCCGCACCGACTCCAGGAGTAGCTCCATGAGAGGCTGGTAGTACTGGGAGGGCAGGACTTGGTCCTCGGTGAGGCGCACCTTCAGACGCAGGGCACCCAGGCTCCCCCTGGTTGGAGCAGACCATGAGGTATGAGTACATGAGGGCTGCCCAGAGAGACTGGCAGAGCCAAAGCACCAAGAGACACTGCGAGACCACAGGATGACACGGTGGGCAGATGAGAACACGGATGGGTGGGAGAAGAAGGGTGGGCACAGACACGTCAGAGACACAGAGACACAGGACAGAGACATGGTCACACGACAGACGTGGTCAGGGTGAGCAGGCACACAGGACAGGGCAGCAGGTGTGAGTGGTATGGTCAGGTGTGGGAATGGATAGTGTGAAGGACTGCACACAGACCTGAACAGTGTGAATACACGTGGGCAGGTGTGAGCAGTTCAGTGGGGTATCTGTGGTCTGAACGTGTGGGCAGGTGTGAGCAGTTCAGTGGGGTATCTGTGGTCTGAACAAACACGTGGGTAGGTGTGAGCAGTTCAGTGGGGTATCTGTGGTCTGAACGCGTGGGCAGGTGTGAGCAGTTCAGTGGGGTATCTGTGGTCTGAACGCATGGGCAGGCTTGAAGAGTGTCATAGCCCTGCAGTGTGAACTTGTGTGGATGGGGTGAACTGACATTCACAGAGATAACCAGGAAATGGTTGGTGAAGATGGGCCAGTGTGGCCTGCACCTGTGCATAGACACTGTGTGTGTGTGTGTGGGGGGTGCAAGCCCACTATCCCAGCTACTTGGGAGACAGAAGAGGATTGTGAGTTCAAGGACAGCCTGGGCTATAGAATGAGACCCTTTCTCAAAGAAGGAAAGAGAGGGCTGCAGGTATGGCTCAGTGGCAGAGCCCTTGCTTAGCATGGGCAAGGCCCTGGGTTCAATCCTCAATAAAATAAAGAACCGGTGGGCAGGCATGAGGGGGCCCAATGTGCTGACAGCCATGGAGCATGAGCAAGTGGCTGGGCTGAGGGGAACCACGGGGACCTACAGAAGCCCCTAGGATGTGTGACAAAGTCCCAGGGAGACAGGGAGAACTGGCACCGGCCCCCACAATGACCTGCCCACAAGCTGAAGTGTCCCCCCTCCCCCTGCAGAGTCAGAGTGCCCCCTCCTTCTGCACCCATATTTACCCAGAATCCTCCTCAGCTCTGGGAAAGGGCAGGAGCCGGAACCAGCCATTAGGTGGTCTCTGCAGCAGTGTCTGTGGTGTGAACTCCACCTGTTGGGGTGGTTGCGGGACAGACCTCAGCTAGGAACCCTGTCCTGCCTGACACAGGAGCCAGTTAATCCTGCATGAAGAGCTGGGACCACCTATGGCCTGCCAGGGTCTACCTTTTCCTCTCCTAGGCCAGGGCACTCAGGGCCTCCAGGGGATACGATTTGCAGTTGGGGACAAGAAGGCTCAGAGGCCCGGCGTGGTGGCACATGCCTTTAATCCTAGCACTCGGGAGGCAGAGGCAGGCAGATCTTTGTGAGTTAAAGGCCAGCCTGGTCTACAGAGTGAGTTCCAGGACAGCTGGGAACTACAGGGAAACTCTGTCTTGAAAAGACCAAAAATATAAATAAATAAATAAATAAATAAATAAATAAATAAATAAATATTAAAAATAAAATAAATTACAGATATCAAAAGGCTTAGAAATGGCTCACAGGCCTTCAGGTTCTCTCTCTTTCTTTCTCTCTGTCTCTCTGAGGCAGGGTCTTACTGTCTGTAGCCCAGGCTGCCCTCCAATTTGCAATTCTGCCTCAGCCTCTCACTATGCCACACCATTCTTTTGTTAAGTAACTCTACAGAGACAGTTCAGCTACCTGCTTGGGGTGCACCAATTCGCAGGTTTCTACCATTCATAGAGCCGTTCAATCACTCCATTTTTAGTACGGTACCCCATGCTAGACCCCCAAAAGCCTTTCTCAATAGTGCCATGCCCCTCCTAACTTTACTTTCTGAATCTCATGCACATTGTAGTATGGGTTACCACTTCATTCCTATTCATGACTGAATAATATTCCTTTGAAGGGATGGACCATCTTTTGTCCCTCTATAGCTGAACATCTGGGTGGTATCCACTTCAAGCTCCTGTGGATGATGCTGTCACAAGCATTCATGGTGCTATGGGGGGTGACTTGGGTTTTTGTTTGTCCTGGGTGTAGACAGGAAGTAGAATTGCTAGCTCACGTGCTGGCTGTCTTTAACCTTTTGAAAACCTGCCTGCCTGCTTTCCACAGCAGCCGAGGCACTTCATAACTCCTAGCAACCATGGCCGTGCCCTCCTCCCGTTCCTCCAGTCTGGTCTCCTTGGGAAAGTAAGTGACGAGCAAGCTGCCCTCAGAGCTGTAGCCTCAGACCAGCCTGGGGCTGCATTCCCAGTGCAGAGCTATGAGCTTAGATCCCAGAGAGACCCAAGCCCAGCCCTAGTCTCTTTTCTGTTTATTTGGCTTTTTATTCAATTTTTGTGCATTTCATATAATATATTTGATCATATTTAGATCCCCTCCCTTATCTGCACCCCTTACTATCCCCTGCCCAATTTCATATATATATATACATATATATATACATATATATATATATATATATAATTATTATATAGAGTCTAATTTGTGAGTCCCCAAATGCCCCTTGACTGACATCTTCTGCAGCCTGGTGAACCTATCAAGGATCATTACAGAAGAGGAGGAAGAAAGATTTTAAGAGCCAGAGGAGGTAGATGGCTGGTCGGTTACTCATAAGACTCACAGCAAGGGTGACAGCATGCAAGCTCAGTCCAGACAAAAATCCCAGCATAGACATGGGAAGTGGGTAAGAAATGCCAGCCCTACTAAGGAACTATTGGAAACCAATGGCTGCTGAGATGGGGAGAATCTGTCTCTGTTTCTGGGAGAGGGTCTCTTTATGCCACTCTTACTTGTGCAAATCTCCCACCTCAGCCTCCGGAGTGCTGGGATCACAGGCATGCACTTCCTGGCCTGCTATTCCTCAGCGACTGGATGAGTTCACCTCTCCGAAACTCGGATTCCCCATGTGTAAAGGGGTAGAATGACCATCAACCTCCCAGGGTGGCAACAGGGTCAACACGGCTGTCAGGTAATTGCAAATCCAGGAGAAGGGCCCACCCTGGGACCTCAGGCAAGTCCCCATAGCCACAGCTGGCCTGGAACTCGCTTTGTAGACTGTCTAGTGGGTAGTGAGATTCCACCCAGTCAGGCCACAGCGTATAAGACAATGCACACCCGCCTGTCTGTACCCATCTCATTGCTTATTGGCGACACTGGGGAGCCACAGAGGGCGCTATCAGGAGGGATCCTCACCAGGCCCAGGAAGTCATTCTTGCCCACCATGTCCCAGTCCCAGAGTTCCACACGCAGTGAGGACACGGTCCCTGGTGCCTCCCGAAGCTCCAGCACTTCATCCCAGCGTGGGAAGCGGGTCTTCTTGATTGTCTGAGGGTGGAAGGGGGCTGTGAGTGGGAGCCCTTACGGTACCCCACTTGTGCCCAGACCACTGTCTACTCACTGAGGTCTCCAAGCTCTGGCCACCCCAGAATACACGTGCAAATGGGTCCGATGTGCCAGAGATATCCCGAGGAGCCAGGTCTCTGGAAAGAGGAAGAGATAGAATGTGTGGTCAGAGGCCTTCAAGGACCCTAACCCACAGGGGACACTTGGAAAGGTGGCTCAATTGTAGATCCTTCAAAGGGCACTAGTTTCCAGGGCAACAAGCCGTTCTGTCACAGGAACCCAAACCCGGCTGTCACTGCATCTATGCTGACCAGAAGCTTCCAGACACAACAGTCCTGTGGGGAAGCATGAGGATACTTATCCCCTGCCTTCCAGAAAGGGAAACTGAGGCATGGAATTGTCAAGCTCCATATCACAAAGCCTAGCAAGGGCAGGTGCAGTGGGAGGGGAAGGAGCCCTCAGTTTCCCTAGAGACCCTACCTGGGGAGCTACAGGCAAGAATCCAAAGCCTGGCCTGGCACTCTTTAGCTGGGTGACATTAGGGAAAATCACCTGTCTCTCTGAGCTTTACCCCAGAAAAAGAACACTGAGAGACCTAGTTCACAGGTCCAGAGGTCCAAAGAGATAGCACACACCAAGGTGCTTAGCTCAGCTTACTTAGTCATTCAAAAACATCCATGCCCACACCTTGCTTAGGAACAGAAGAAGGCATGAGACACAGACCTCCTGCCTGTGGTTGCCTTGACAACCCAAAGCCTCACCTGTGTCAGCTTCCCCAACCCCCCTTCTTGAGGCCCTCAAATCCAGGAACCACCACCACCACCGGGGGCTGTTTCTTCCTCACGCTTGTTTCCCAGCCTTACTGGACATCCAAAGATTTGGTTTCCTAGGAGCCAGCATAGTTGCTAAGCGACAGCAATTGGTCCCTCACCTGCTTGCAGGATCCTATATAGCCTAGTGGCTGGGGAAGGGGCCACGGGCAGAACAGCAGTGGAGATGAGACCCCCACACACACCTGAGCAGAATCCGCCAGCCCAGTCCCTTCCTCTTTGCTTCATTCCTCATCCATAATTCTGCCCCATCCAGCCAGGCCCAAAGCTGGAGCCAGAAACTCAGAGGTGATAGGAGAGGCTCAGAGAGGGCAATGAAGAAGCTTACAGTCCCACAGCAAGCCAGAAATCCAGATTGCCTCTAACCTATGTGAGCAGAGTCTACCAGTGAAGGTTGAGGAGTGAGGTGTGAAGGAAAGGCAGGGTGTCAGGCGAGTGGGGAAGAGAGAAGGACTTAAGAGAGCAGAAGATGATGTAAAAGTGAGGGGAGAGGGGCTGGAGAGATGGCCTAGCGGTTAAGAGCACTGACTGCTCTTGCAGAGGACCCGGGTTCAATCCCCAGCACCCACATGGCGGCCGAGAACCGTCCGAAACTCCAATTCCAGGAGAACTCCAGTTCCAGGGGAATCCGAGACCCTCTTCTGACCTCCACGGCATTGCACGACACGGGTGCACAAACCTACATGCAGACAGTACATTCATACACATACAGAAATAAATAAAATTTTTAAAAAAGCATGAAAAAAGTGAGGGGAGAGAGGGATTCGACAGGAAGGCTAACAGGGGAGAAAACGGGCATCCGGAACAGGTCCCTGGAGGGACGCTGTGCGCTTTGCTGGTCCTGTGTCTGTTGGGGTTCAGCTTCTTCTCAGAAGCAGGATAGAACCATCCCTCCCTCTTGGCCCACAGGGCTCTAGGAATGGACTCGGGCCCCACTGAGCAACCAGCCGGTAGCACTGATTCACTGGTGTAGGCTTCAGGCTGAGCCACTGAGAATGAAACCCAGAACTCTGGAGATGGAAGCTCTTTGTCAGCTGTACGTGGAAACTGCTAGAATGCCAGCCTGGGGCCCTGAGGTCTATCTTGTCCCCATTCAAGGAGAGAATACCTGACTTCACCTTCTGGGCTCCTAGATCCATCTATGCCTGAAGCCACTCATCAGTTCTGTGAGCCAACAGATTTAGGTCTTTGGCTTAAACAAGTATGAATTGGGTAGAAAGCTGTTCATTTAAAAAATTATTTTTGAAATAGGTGTCAATTCAGGGACAAGCACTCCCTCCCTAGGACACCTGTTTCAAACTTCTGCCTCCCAAGACTTAGCGATCACTGTGGAAGAGGAAAGATTGTGAGAGTCAGAGGGGTGGACGACCGCAAGGAAGCAGTCTTCCAGACAGCAGTCATTTACACACACGAACTCACAGCAATGCTGACAGCATGCACAAGTCCTACGCAAGCTCAAACTGAACAAAATCCGAGCACAGACATGGGGAAGTGGGTAATCCCAACTCAGCCTAAGGAACTTTTTAGCAATTGATGGCTGCTAAGAGAAAACGACAGTGTCTTTCAGGGATGGGACCCTTGATGGGCCCAGTGGATGGACCCACACCGAAGGACATTTGGGGACACAAATCAGACTCTATAGGCCAGATTTATAGACAGACAGACAGACAGATAGATAGATAGATAGAAAAAGATAGGTAGGTAGATAGATAGATAGATAGATAGATAGATAGATAGATAGATAGAACTGGTCAGGGGCACATGGGGGAGGGGCGATAATTACCATCAAATTATATTACATGAAAATTGCAAAATTTCAATATAAAAAAGAAAAATATTTAATTTGTGTGTATGGTGTGTGTGTCTGTATGTGTTTATGTATGTGTGCAGATGTGTGTTTGACTGTGTGTGGATGCACACCACAACACACGTGGAAATCGGAGAACAACATTTTTAGAAGTCAGTTCTCTCGAGGCTGGAGAGATGGTCTAGCGGTTAAGAGCACCGACTGCTCTTGCAGAGGACCCGGGTTCGATCCCCAGCACCCACATGGCAGCTGAGAACTGTCTTTAACTCCAGCTCCAGGGGAATCCAACGCCCTCTTCTGACCTCTGCGGCATTGCATAACATGGGTGCACAGACCTGCATACAGACAGTACTTTCAGACACATGAAAAATAATAAATAAATAAATAAATAAATAAATAAATAAATAAATAAATATAAGTCAGTTCTGGGTTTCAGGGACCCAACTCGGGTGGTCGGGCTTACACAGCAAATTGTTTCCCCGCTGAGGCTCCTCACCAGTGCCGATGTGTTCACGTTGATTACTACACCTCCACACCTCCACACTCAACTGTCCAGCCACCCTGGGTATCTAGCTAGTTGTTCCTGGTCCCTGGGCAGCACAACAAGACTTTGCTTGGTTTGTCCCCTGAAAGTCGACTGTTGAGCCTGGACTGTTTATGAAGTGTGGATCCAGGCTGTGAACCCAGAAAGGATACAAGGGTGAGAGGGTCCCACAGCCAGGAAGCATTCCTGCCTGACGGGTTTAGTGTGTTGGTGTATTTGTTGGAATAGGGTCTTGTGTAGCCCAGGCTAGCTTTGAACTCCCTATGTAGCTGGAGATGATCTTTAATTCCTAACCCTCCTGATTCCATCTCCTGAGTGTAAGGATTACAGGAATGGACCACCACGCCTGGTTGATAAGGTGCTGAGGATAGAGCCCAGGGTCTTGTGTGTGCTGGGTGAGCCACATTCCCAGCCCCTCTGCTCTCTTTCAGACACCTCCCATGTCTCCACAGTGGGCATACCTGGCCTGTTTCACGTGGCAGCGGAGGCAGCGGCCCCTCTGGTCCTCGAGCAGCTGCACCTCCAGGCAGACCTCACCCTGAACCTCCGCGTCAGGGTCCACTGGACTCAGGTTGATCCAGCTGTCGATCCCTGAAGGGCAAACAAGGTGTTTAGGAAGCTCCTGACACATGCAAGACATGGTTAGCTCAGAACTTCCATGAACAGTGACAGTGTAGGATGCCAGTGGCTTCTCACAGCCTCGGATCACATCTGCACCCCATGTCCAGAGGAGTCAAAGGAGGGGGGTGGCAGAATAGAGGCCTCTGCCCAAGACCCCATGCTAGGAAATGGCAGAGCTCAATAAACAGCTGCACAGCTGACCCCTCCCATCACCCCCAGCATCCTGGGACACAAAGTGTGTGTCACCAACATCTCCCCTGGGCTCTCTCCACATTTTGAAGATATTGTTCTACTGACTTCTGGTTCCTACAGAAGCTAAAAAGTCAGTGCTCACCCTCTTTGGTAAGCATATTTTCTTCTCACTTCTTTTTTTCTTTTTTTGGTCTTTTTAAGACAGGGTCTCCCTGTAGCCCCAGCTGTCCTGGAACTCGCTCTGTAAAAAGGCTGGCCTTGAACTCACAAAGATCCGCCTGCCTCTGCCTGCAGAGTGCTAGGATTAAAGGCGTGCACCACCACGCCCAGCTGTTACTTCTTTTCTTTTTAAAAAATTTATTTTAGGGGCTGGAGAGATGGCCTAACGGTTAAGAGCGCCGACCGCTCTTGCAGAGGACCCGGGTTCGATCCCCAGCACCCACATGGCGGCCGAAAACCGTCTGAAACTCCAATTCCAGGAGAGCTCCAGTTCCAGGGGAATCTGAGACCCTCTTTTGACCTCTGCGGCATTGCACGACACGGGTGCACAGACCTCCATGCAGATAGTACATTCATACACATACAGAAATAAATAAAATTAAAATTAAAAAAAATTTATTTTAGGGGCTGGAGAGATGGCCTAGTGGTTAAGAGCACCGACCGCTCTTGCAGAGGACCCAGGTTCGATCCCTAGCACCCACATGGTGGCTGAGAACCATCTTTAACTCCAGATCCAGGATAATCCTATATCCTTTTCTGGCCTCCGAGGCATTGCACGACATAGGTGCACAAACCTACATGCAGACAGTACATTCATACACAAACATAAATAAAATTTTAAAAAATTTATTTTAGCCGGGCGCAGTGGCGCACACCTTTAATCCTAGCACTTGGGAGGTAGAGGTAGACGGATCTTTGTGAGTTCAAGGCCAGCCTGGTCTACAGAGTGAGTTCCAGGACAGCTGGGGCTACAAGGAGACCCTGTCTCAAAAAGACCAAAAAAAAAAAGTTATTTTGGGGCCAGGTATGGTGGTTCACACCTTTAATCCCAGCACTTGCGAGGCAGAGGCAGGCAGATTATCTGTGAGTTCAAACCCAGCCTGGTCTATAGAGTGAGTTCTAGGACAGCTGGGGCTGCAGGGAGATCCTGTCTCAAAAAGACAAAAAATATTTATGTTATGTAAATGAGTGTTTTCTCTGCACATATGGAACTTTACCAGATTCATGCAGTGCCCCATGGGGCCCAGAAGAGGGTGCTGGATCCCCAGGAGCTGAGTTACAAACAGTTGTTACCTGTCATGTAGGTGCCGGGAACCAGAGCCAGATCCACTGAACTATCTCTCCAGCCCCATCACCACGCCTTGTTTTTAAATTCAGCATCTCATTATGGAGTCAAGGCTAGCCTGGAATTCCTGATCCTTCTGCCTCTGTCTCTCGAGTACTGGGATTACAGAAGTGTTCAGCCCACGTGGCTTAAATGCTTTGGAGCATGTCTCTTTAACACAAGTATAACTGTGGTTAGCACTGTCAATTTGACAGAATCTAGTATCACTTGGAGATAGGCTGCAGGCCACACAAATGGGAAGTTATCTTGATTCTGTTAACTGATGTGAGAAGACTCCTGGTAATTGCGGAAGGGGTCATCCCGGGGTCAGGGGATCCTGGACTCTGTAATGGAAAAAGCTGTCTGAACACTAGATGTACCCATCTTCCCTGCCTCCTGATTATGGATGCGCTGTGAGCAGCTCCCTCAAGCTCCTGCTGCTTGACCTACCCTGTGTGATGGAGCGGACCCTTGAACTGTGAGCTGAACAAACCGTTTCCCCGCTAAGTTGCTTTTGCCAGAGTATTGTATCACAGCCACAGGAAAAGAAACTGAGACGGCAGCACAGTGACAGCTCCAGGGTCGGGTCTGGATGTGGTTATGGCTTCCGAGGCTCTCACCCACGGTGCCCACTCCCCGTGCGCTTGCTGCTTTGTGAACTCACGTTTGCTCATCTCTCTCTGGGTGAACCTCAAGGAGAGTCTGACCATGTGTGGGGTGCTGACTGTGTACCCAGGGTCCCTGTGAGGTTGCTGGGTAGCAGTCCCTCCCAGATAAGACTTTCCATCATGGAGGGAAGCTGCTTTTACACGGGAGACAGACCAGCCGCACTATCTGTTAAAATCCCCTCTGCAACCAGTTGAGCTGCCTGCAGGTTGAGCGGTGCCTTCTAGGTTTCCTGCTTTCAGGACCTGTCACCATGCTGGGTGAACTTTGCTAATGCAGCTGTCTTTCAGTCAGCTATAAATAACCCCTCCCCCACACTCTGTAAATAACCCCAATAAAACTCATTGGCTCACCAAGTTGGACCTTGGGGGTGTCCTAGCTTTGGTCTGTCATTGGTTCCCTATCTGGGGTGAGTAGACATTTGTTCATGTCTCCCCAGGAACAGTGTCACACAACAGAGGGCCTCAGCTGGGGGGGGGTCAGGGTCCTGGTGTCTGGTGTCTGGTGTCTTCTGCCTCGCCCCAGCTCACGTCTTAGCTGCTGTGTTGTGGACCCTGGCACTAACTTCTCTTTCCGGGAAACCCTTCCTTCCCTCCCTGAATGGCTGACCACCCCTTCCCGTTAGGTTTCAGCAGCTGACTTGGGGGAGACAGATATGCAGGGGGTTTCTTTCTTTCTTTCTTTCTTTCTTTCTTTCTTTCTTTCTTTCTTTCTTTCTTTCTTTCTTTCCTGTCTGTCTGTCTGTCTGTCTGTCTTCCTTGTAGCCCCATACACCTAAAACTCACCATATAGACCACCAAGCTAACCTCAGTCTCATAGAGATCTGCCTGCCTCTGCCTCCTGAGCGTTGGAATTAAAGGTGTGGACCACCTCTCCCAGCTTTGGGATTTTCTTTCTTTTTCTTTCTCTTTTTTGGTCTTTCTGAGACAGGGTCTCCCTGTAGCCCCAGCTATCCTGGAACTCACTCTGTAGACCAGGCTGGCCTTGAACTCACAAAGATCCGCCTGCCTCTGCCTCTCAAGTGCTAGGATTAAAGGCGTGCGCCACCACGCCCCACCAGGATTTTCTTTCTTAACAATGTATACAATGAAGTCCTGGAAACCCAGACTAACTCAGATATCACAGGGAAGGAGGGCACCTCTGAGAATCTAGCCTCCCATGTTGCTGAACGTTCTCCATCTTCCGCCATGCCGAGTATAGCATGCTACT
>VZQC01005325.1:165225-268760 GCA_009823505.1 Rhizomys pruinosus
ACACACACACACACACACACACACACACACACACGCAGACCCAACATACATACATACCATAGACTCAGGCACATATAGGCAGAGCCACGCAGGGTCAAAACGTGCATACACGCACACGAACACAGACAGAGAGGCAGAGAGACATATTTATACACACTAAGGAAGCCAGATACACAAAAGAACACATTCGAAAATACATAGGCAGCCTTGGAACCCTCTAGAAACGTGTTTGTAAATATAGGCACAGTGACCTGGACAGATGCAAGCCTGGCACCTGCAGACACAGAGATGCAGACAGGGCTCAGCAGCAACACACAATCCACAGTCACAACACACAAAGTTGGTTCATACCTGACCCCTCACCCAGACCACCCGGCTGTCCTGTGTCTGTGGTGAGCTCGCTGAGGCATGGATGCAGCCTGTCTTTGGGAAGAGGGGAAGGGAGTTCACAGAAGACTTCCTACAGAAGTCAGTCAGGCAAAAGGGACTGGCAGGGAGGACAAGAGTTCCAGATGGCTGGAACAGCATGTGTAAAGGCCCTGAGGCAGGCATGAGCAGATTCCTGTTCAAGGAACAGGAAGGTGTCACGTGAGAAGAGGTGCACAGGGGGGCAAGACAGGCCAGGACACTGTGGCATCCACAGGGGACAGAGCACTCAGGGTTTCATAGCACCCGGTAAACCAAGGAAACACAGAGGCACCAAGGGCCAAGCCAAAGCCAGACACGTAGTCAGCAAGGGGGCCTGCCAGCCCAATGCACTTTCTTTTACCCAACAGGGAACAAAGACTCTACTTTGCCCAGCAAAGACCCAACAGACTCAAGTCTGCCAAGCTGGCTTCCCTGGCCCGTGGCATCATTGCTTATTCCTTTACATATATGTTACACACACATACACAATACAACACACACACACATATACATAACACAACACACATGTGCGTGCGCCTAGGAAACCACCATCAGATAGATTCTCAAGTTGCTTCCCACATACCCTGCCCTGCCCACCAACCTTATGCTATCTCCCACTCCCAGTCCCTGAGCTGTTGGCAGCTTGAAGCCCAGAGAAGGAAGTACAGTAGCCTGAAGTCACACAGAAAGGCAGTCTGAGGCTGGGGGCCAGTGTCACAGAACAGGCCAAGCATAGGGGAGCCACTCCGAGGGCTCAACAGGGGTGCCGCAGGAGACCCCTGCCTGAGGAGTCCCCACCCCCAGCTCCCAGCCCATCTGGGCCAGAACTGGTGCCAGGAGCATTTGATTCCTGCTGTCTCCATAGGAACCGAGGCCTCAGTCATGAGCCCCACCACCCACTCAAGACTTCGGGGGCTGAGAGCTGTCCCTCTGCCTGCGGGGGCAGGAACCAGCTCAGTCAATGCCCTACACTCAGTACACAGCAACACCTACACATCCTCATCTGCCTTCACACCAGAGCCTCTGTGTCTCCTGAGGCATGTGCAAACCCTGCACATGGGTACACACGAGTCCTGCACACCCCCACATACATTCACACATGGTTAGAGTGTTCATACCAGATTCAAAGGCCAGCACACACACACACACACACACACACACACACACACACACACGCACGCACACAGAGTCCCACTTGAGAAAATTTTGTGCAAGCACACACACACACACCAAGGCACCCGCAGCATCCAGAGGCCCGGAACCAGCCAGCCCAGCCAAGCATAAGATCCCCGCCCCTCTAGAGGCCACTAGGGGAGACACAGCCTGGTTGAGTCAGACCCAGGGAGCCACAAGGACATCACCAGCCCCAGGCAGAGGACACTGGCCAGTTCATGGGGCTGTGTGGGGCAGCAGCTGGCAGTCCAGCATTGCACACAAGAGAGCCCAGGGGGTAAAAAGCCCCCTGAGACCCGCAGGACCCCTGGGGTTAGGGCCTTCCTCCCTGATCTCCTACCATGCACAGCTTCTCCCTCCCGGCCCCACCCACTTGCCTACTGACTACGTACCTGGCCACCACCTCATCATCCACTTTCACCAGGCAGTAGGGGTCACTGCTCCCGGACCTGTGAAGGAACGAGGTCAAGGAGGATATGGGAAGGGCAGGCATGGAGGGAGTCCCACTCAGGCAGAGTGTGGCTAAGGCCAAGGGAGGGGAGGGGCCCTACCCGGGGTCACACAGCATGCCCTACAAAGAGACAGGACCTCAGGGAACATGGGTAGGTTACATCAACTGTGAAAGCTATCTACCCACCTGCTGCTCCGTGTGCTCTAAGCTTCCACTGTGGGAGTAGGAAACAGGCACACAGCCACAGCTGGGAGTCCTGACCCCAGAAGAAGCCAAGTACCCATTGAGGGTATGTTGGGGAGATTTCAGCACCTGGCTGTGGCCCCCCATCCCTTGCCTCCTGTCTCCCCTACCCCCAGCCCAGGGCCTCAGTTTTGCCCCTCTTTGACTCCAGCAGACATTAATGCACATCTGGAAAGGGCTGCTAGAGACTCTAAAGGAGCAAGCTGCTAGCTGGGCGTGGTGGCACACGCCTTTAATCCTAGCACGAAGGAGGCACAGGCAGGCGGATCTTTGTGAGTTCAAGGCCAGCCTGGTCTACAGAGTGAGTTCCAGGACAGCTGGGGCTACAGGGACTTCCTGTCTCAAAAAAGACCAAAAAAAAAAAAAAAAGGAGCAAGCTGCTGAGGGGCACCGGGCTGCCCTGCACGCCCTGCCACAGCCAAGGCCTCCACCGGCTTCTGCTCTACGCAGCACCCTGCTCAACCTGTCCTTCTGTTCTCTGTCCTGGCAGAAAGGACACAGCAGAGACCTCAAAACTGAATCCACGAGAGGTGGCTAGAGCGCTGATGTGTGGCTCGGGGTGGCGGAGTGCTTGCCTCTCTAGCTTGCTTGAGCCTGGGTTCTAGCCCCAGCATTGAAAATAAAACAAAACCCCAAAAGACATGAGCTATTTCCCCTTTTCAAACCCCTCAGCCTTCAGCCAATCAAAGCTAGCCCCCCACACACACTTTGTAATAACAGTCACCAGTAAATTCTGGCTGCAGACCAGGGTCCTCAAACCTTGCAAAAGTCACCTCCTCAGAGAGGTGGCCTCTGACTGCCATTGTCTAAAATAACCCTCCGAGCCATTTGGGATGGCCACACCCATAGTCCTGGTCCTCCAGGGGCTGAGGCAAAAGGTTCACTTGGCAACTTAGTGAAACCAGGTCTCAAAAAATAAATAGACACTATACCTCTGCCTAAATTATCTTTCTTACTGTTTCTCTATATGGATTAGGGGTGATCCTGCAGAGAGGGTGCTGGATGCTGCAGTGGAGACAGGATTCTAGCCCAGGTTTGTGGGGCCAACTCACTCCTAGCCCTGTCCCCTCTACCCACTCCAGCCACCCTCTCTCTGCCATAGAATCATAAATGTCTTGGGGACCCCAGGGCACATCAACATTGGCTGCAAACTGAGCTTTGTGTCTCACTTTTCCACAAGTCTCCTCTATTCTGAGCTTCCTTGGCCTCCCTAGTGTAGATGTGGCTCAGCATCGACTGGGATCCACTGGCACAGAACTGGGAGATAGCCCCTCCCAGGCAACCTGGCTGACCCCAGGCCCCTCCTGGGAGCAGTGCTCAGCACATCCACTCCAGGCTGACGCACTACAGCCTTATCAGACTATCAGGTAGAGGCCACAGTGGCAGGGAGGGTGTCCTCTTCCAGACCCAACTCCCTCCAGACTCCTGGCCTCTCCCATGGCCCCTGCCCCAGGCAAGCTTGGGAAAACGGGACCCTCAGCCATAGTATTATTCCTACATTGAAACTATTGGTATTCACAGTCTAGCTATGTGATCTCATGCCAGGGACTGCCTTTCTGGTCTTTAATTTCTCCATTTGTTTTTAAATATTTTACTTATTTTTTATTTTTGTGTGTATGAGTGTATCACATGCATGTAGGTAGGTGCACCCATGTCATGCAGTGCTCAAGGAGGCCAGAAGATGACATCGGATTCCCCTGGAACTGGAGCTATGGACAGTTGTTAGCCTGCATGTGGGCTGGGAATTGAACCCAGGTCCTCTGCAAGAGCAGCCGGTACTCTTAACCACTGATCCAGCTCTCCAGCACCATAGTTTCTCCATTTTTTTTTTATGTGTGTGAGTATACTGTCTGCATGTAGGCTGGTGCACCAGTGTTGTGCAATGCCTCAGAGGTCAGAAGAAGGCACCAGATTCCCCTGGAACTGGAGTTAAAGATGGTTCTTAGCTGCCACGTGGGTGCTGGGAATCGAACCCTTGTCCTCTGCAAGAGCAGTTGGTGCTCTTAACCGCCGAGCCATCTCTCCAGCCCCAAGTTTCTCCATTTGTAAAACAGGGTCTTACTAGCCCAGGTTGGTCCAGAGCTCACTGTGTAACCTAGGCTAGGCCTGAACTCGTATCAATCTTCCTGACTCACTCCCCGAGTGCTGGAACCACCAGTGTCCACCACACGTCCAGCTTACAGCTAATTTTTTTTTATGTGTATGAGTCTTTTGTCTGCATGTATGTGAATGCATCATGTACATGCAATGCCCTTCGATGTCAGAAGAGGGCATAAGATCCTCCCCGGAATTGGAGTTTTGGACAGTTGTTAGCTTCCTTGTGGGTACTGGGAACAGAACCCAGGTTCTCTGCAAAAACAGTCAGTATTCTTAACCACCAAGCCATCTCTCCAGCCCTTCCAGCAGCTACTTTTTAATAATAGCAATAAGCAAAATAACAGCTAGTTCTTCCTAGGCAAGGGTGGCCCTCTCCCATACTTTAACTGTCAGGCTGAGTCTGGGCCTTTTGCCTTAGAAGAAGGACAAAGAATACACCCTACCTACCACTCCCACCCTCAGCACAGAAATTCTAACTTGCTCTTCTGAGCCCTTTTGAGGAAGGGAGCCAATCACTAAGGAAACTGAGGCGAGAACCCAGCAGGACCCAGGGACACCTCCTCTTTGGTCTTTCTCTGAGGCATGACCCACATCAGAGCTTGCCTCACCCCAAGAATCAGAGGGAGCAGAGCTAGCCCAGGGTCCTAGGAACAGGAGAAGTCTCGATCACTTCCCAGAGAAGCAGCAGCCTGTGAGCCCTTGTTCCAACCCAGTGGCCACATCTGCCACTGGCTCATAAGCCTGTGCCCAGGACTGGTGGGCAGTCCAGAGGTCAGTGTGGCAGGAGCAGTGTTTCTGGGTAGGTTTCTTCAGGCCACCAGCAGCTGCCAGGTCTCCACCCGTGACCTTGTGGCCCTGAAGTTCCACAATCAAGAATGCTCAGGGATTCTGAAGGGATGTCTCAGAAAGATGTAATGGTTCAAGACTGGTGTGGTTGTTGCTTTTACTAGAGGTGTGTGTGTGTATGTGTGTGTGTGGTAACTGAGGAGGGAGGGGGCACTAAAACTCTTCCACACAGCTCTCCTCTTGACACAGCTGCAGTGCTGGGTGACTGTGGCCGGTCCTGAAACCAAGCAGCCAGTTGGGACCCTGGCTTCAGGTCCCTGCTCACCTTGATCACCTTCACCCCAACCCCCCAGCTGGATGTAGGGTTCCGGCAGCAACTCCTGCCCAGCTCTCCCTGGCCCAGCTGGGAGATCAAGGGCCAGCCAAACTTAGGCTCAAGGTCATCTGGCACACCTCCTCCCAAGGACCCCACACCTGTCTCAGATGCTGACACCCTCAGAACCCCTTCTGGGCTCCAGGCCAAGCAGGAGGGGAACCCCCCCTTTCCGCTGAGTCGGAATTTGCTGAGTCAGCCCCAGGGAGGCATAGCCAGGGTCCGAGAGGAGGAGAGCCCAACGGCCACCGGCTCCATCACGACGGCAGGGGTGAGTGGCTCCTGGCCAATCTGCGCTTCCAGGAAAGCCCACCTTGGGTTGACAGACAGGACTGGGACTCCTGTCTCTGGGTGGGAGGACCACTGCTGAGGCTCTGCAAACCTAACCACCCCAGGCGCACTGAACATGGGGGCGGGGGTCATCTGTATCACGGTGCTCTGGGGCTCCCCCACAGGTGCCAGGATACCCCCCTCCCTCGCCTGGGGAAGCCCTACCTCCGACACCTGCCGAGCTAAGGAAGGGATCCCACAGCCCCCTCCTCAGCTCTAAGAGGGCCGGATCCTGAGATTCCCATCCCCAGCTCCGGAAGACCCGTGGAAGACCTCCCGGGAACAAAGACCCCCCTCCTTTTCGGGGTGAGCAGGGCGGGGCATCTGCTAAGCCCCGGCGCCCCCTCCCACCAGGACAGCAAGGTGCAGGGGCCTCGCCACGTGAGGACGGATCCCCAACAGCAGGTGCTAGACCAGGAGCCCCGCCGACACCCCACCCCCGGCACCCCAGCAGGTGCGGGGTGCGCCCTCTCCCGCCAGGCACCCGGGGAACTCACACGTCCTTGGCGGGTAGAGCCCGACCCTCCACCACGCGGATATTCAGTGTGCTGCTCCTGGCCATGGCGCCCAGCCCCAAACTTTCCAGGCAAGAGGGGTGCCCGGGTTCCGAGCCTGGACCCCGAGGCGATCTTACATGTCACTAGCTGCGACCCTGACGCGCGATCCCTGGACGCCCAGAGCCACGGGTCCAAGACGCGAGTGGCCGGATGGGAGGGTGAGAGGAACAGCCCAGGGTCCCCGGGAGAGGGACGCGCGCGGAGCCACAGGTAGCAGCGACCGGGCAGGCTGCGCTCGTCTGCAGCTCCCGGAGGACCTGAGCGGGCGGGGGAGGCCCGGGCCCTGGCGATCCCGCCTCCCTCAGGTGCCCCGCCCGCCCGCGCCCCTCTCGCGCGCCCCCTGCCGGCACCCCAGCCCCGCGCTCCCGGTACACTGGAGCGGGGGACCCCGGAGCATCGGTGGTCTGGCAGGGGGCGGGGCCGCTGCAGGAGGGGCGTGGCCTGAGCTGCTAGAGAGCTGGCATTGGGTTCCCCAAGAACCGGGGTGTCTCTCGTATCCCCCCTACCCAGCCCCTTCGCGCCCCTCCCGCCTCCTCTGCCAGCCACTCAGACACAAAAACTTCGGGGTGCCGAAGCAGTACCCGCGCTGGGCGGCAGGCGGCGCTGGAGAGACGTTTGTGCTCCCCGGGGTCGATCGGAGAGGAGGGAGGGGCCTGGAACATCCCCTTCCACGTCTCTTAGTTTCCAATTAAACCCCAGAGTGTGCCAGCGGCTGCGCCAACGTCACCGGCTGCCACTGCGGGGGAGGAAGCCGCGGCTGCAGGGGGAGGGGAGGCTCGAAGATAACACCGCCACAGCCACGCGATAAGAGCCATCTGCAATCCTTGAACGCTGTGTGCCAGGCACTGCCTTGAGTCTTTCACAGGGATTTTCTCAGTTTCGTGCCATACATTCCCTATCTGTGGATGAAGAAACTAAGATTCTGAGAAGTGGATTAACATGCCAGACAGAAATCTCCTTCCTGGGTTCAAATACAGACTCAGCCAATTGGTAGCTGTGTAGTCTTGGATGAGTCACTTAACCTCTCTTTGCCTTGCTTTGGTTTTCCCATTTGTTACAGGAGGATGACACGGTATCTGTATCACAGAATTTAAAGAGAATTAAATGAGGTGATGAAAAACATCTCAGAACAGTGGTGGGTAGGCATCTAATAAACTTAAGAAATTGTCAGCTGTTATTATTGCTGTTCTTCAAGGTGTGGCTTAAATGTCACATTCCCTGGCGAGACTTTCAGGACGCTCTTCCACCCCAGGCTGAAGTCCTCTTCCTTTTCCCTGTTCCCAAAATGCCTTGTGCCTTTGCAAGTTTTAAATGAGATCATGTGAGCAGAAGGCTGGTCCTAGGGTGGACTCTGGCACAGGTTTACCTGCTGAAAATGTTTAGGGTGGCAAGGAGCCACAGCAGTGGGTCAGCAGCTTTGGTCTGGGCATCCAAGGGAGGACCCTGCAGAATGAGGTCACCTGTCACCACCCAGACTGGCAAGACTGGGAACACCTGCCCAGCCCCAGGAGCAGCCTAGGGGGTCTGTGTCCAGGCTTCACTCACTAGCTGCACCCAGCCAGGGTGGGTCCTGAGATTCTCTCCCAGCAGGTTGCCAGGAATGACCGCCAGCAGACCAGCCCAGAGACTTAAAACACTACTGCTCCTCAGAGAGGTGCCAGGGGTGACCCAGGGCTGGATCCGGAACTGTGGCAGCCCCTCCCCCACCACATGCAATGGCCACTCCGGATCTCCTGGTAGGAAATGTACAGTCTAGGGAGGAAGGGACTTGCTATGTGACCAGGTGGGGTTCCCTGCTCACCCAGCCCCCTCCTGGGCAGCTTCCTCCACCTGGAACATTTTTGTCCCTAGGCCATCTAGCCCTGGGGGCCCTGATAGAGTCCTGGGGCCTGTGACTTACCAGCCAGACAGCCACAAAGCCCTATCAGTCCATAATCTAGAGCTAAGCAGGATACTCCTAATTCTCCTCCCCAGCAACCCAGGGGCAAATGCCAGAGCTCAAGTCTGTGCCAGCCAGTCTTCCAAGGAGCCAGCTCTGTCATACAGCTGATAGCTGGCATCTGACCTTACAGTCCACCTGGGACAGGATCCCACTATTTCTTGTTGTTCTGAATGAAAACCGGCAAGAGGCTGGACCTCTGCTTGAACAACTCCTGTTCAGGGACCAAATGGAAAAAGAGCCCAGAGAGGGTGTGTAAACTGCTGGGGTCACCAACCAGGAGAGACAGAGGGAGCTCACCGTTGTGTTATGATAGCCACAAGAACCAATCACGTCCCATTACCTGGGCAGGATGAGAACAGCTATTCCTGACATACATCCCATGCTCAAGAAACGGCCCCTGGCCCCTCCCCCCTCCCGCGAAACTCCTAGGAACAAACCCATGGTCCTCTTCTTGCCAGCTCTCAGCATAGTCTAAGGCCCCAGCCCAGGCCAGACAGCAGGACAAAGAGGTAAAGAGTCAGGTGTGGTGGTGCACACCAGGAATCCCAGCACAGAAGTTAGAGGCAAGAGGATTAGAAGTTCAAGTTCTCCCTTGGCTACTTGGTGAGTTCAAGGCCAGCCTGGGCCATATCTCAAAAACAATTTTTTTAATGAAGCCTTAGGTGGGAGAGGTGCTGGCTTTAAGTTTAAGGTCAGGCTGGTTGGGACTGATTCCCACTCTGGGTGTTCTCAGGCAGGTGAATGACACTTTTAATTCCTCAGTTTGCTCCTATGTAAACTGAAGCCATTGACAGCATCTGTGTCATCGGATGCATGGGAGCAGAGGAGGACATGTCAGATATGTAAGGACATCTGGTACACAGTAAGTGCCACTAAGTGTTATGGGCATCGTGTCAAACACAGAGCTCATCCCTGAGCCTGGAAGCCACCCTTGGTGGCTTAGCACTGAGGCCAGGTCCTGAGGTTGTGGCTAGGTACAGCCAGGCTCAGCCCCAAATTCCAGGAGTGGAGGGAGTGTCTCATTCCAGCTAGTCCAGTGTGCTTCCTGTTCGGGACTGCAGATCTGGGGGAATCTGGGTTTTGTTTTGGTTTCTTTTAATCCAGGCTAGGAAATCTGATAGAGAGATCCCAAGATCTGAGTTCTTCATGCCCTATTAGGCTCATTGCCCGGACTACGGGAGCCCAACAGGGAGCTCAAGGACTCAGGACAGAGAGTCAGACAAGGGGTCTCAGGGGGCAGGGCAGGGCTGTGTGGCAGTGGGCGCATGAGATCTGACTGAATGAGCTTTCTAGCCCTACACTCAGGAACATAACCTTCAGAACCTGGAATCGTGACAGGAAAACTCACTCCATGGAAACTGGTGACAAATACAAGGTTCGCTTTGATTTTGAGATAGATTTATGGAGGCCAAGCTGGCCTTGAACTCACAATCTTATTATGGAGGCCAGGCTGGCCTTAAACTCATAATCAATTCTCCTGCATCAACTTCCCCAGTGCCACCACTCTTGGATTTTTACAATACAAACAAAAAAACACAAGTCCCACCAATTCCTCCCCATCCATAGAAAACATCTCTATCCTTCCTTCAGCTACAGCAACATCAGTGCAATGGAACAATGTATGGTCATTAAAAGCAGGGGAGGGGATGCTGGAGAGATGACTCAGCAGTTAAGAGCACTGGCTGCTCTTGCAGAGGACCCCGGTTCAATTCCCAGTACCTACATGGAAGCTAACAACTGTCTGTCCCCCAAGTTTTGAGGGATCTGACAGCCCTCTTCTGACCTCCAAAGGCATTGCATGACACAGGTGCACTTACATACATATAGGCAATACAATCAGCACATAAAATAAAAATAATAAATAAAATATATTTTTTAAACTGAGGTGGGGGAAGCTGGAGAAATGTTTCATTGGTTAGGTGCACTGATTGTGCTTGCAGAAGACCTGGGGTTCAGTTCCCAGCGCCCATGTGGCAGCTAACGACCATCCAGAGCTCCAGTTCCAGAGGATCTAATGCCCTCTTCTCACCACCCAGCCACTGCACACATACAGTGCACTTACATACATGCAGGCAATACACTCATACACACTAAATAAAGATAAAAAAATAAAGTATTAAAAAATTATTTTCATTTTATGTGTATGAGCGTTTGCCTGAATGTATGTAACTGCACCAGTGTCATGCAATGACCATGGAGGACAGAAGAAAGTGTCAGATTCCCCTGGAACTGGAGTTATACACAGTTGTTAGCTGCCATGTGAATGCTGGGATTTGAACCTGGGGCCTCTGCAAGAGCAGGCGGTGCTCTTAACCCCTGAGCCATCTCTCCAGCCCCAAGAACTCCTCTTCTTTCCAACTCTTGCAGCTGGGAAACCCAGACAGAGCTGGGAAGGCAGGGCTGGGCTGCATCCTCCCCCAGGCCCTGCTGGCTGCTCCTGACCTTGATTTCCTGATGGCTTGTTTGTGGTGATTTACCACTAGTCTTATCTCCTAAATGTCAGGGACAAATGTCTGATTCATGCCGCCTCCCACACCCTTGGCACATAGACTCTAAACAAGCTTGATGGAGTGAGTAGAAGTCATTGACCCTGGGAGCCAGAGACCAGCATCTCCCGTGATCCTGTCCTACTGACTGTCACTTCCTCTGTCCCCAACATGCTCCAAATAGTGGGCTGACCTTCAGCAACTCGCCCCTGCCCTGCACACCTCCCGTCCCACACCCAGTGGCAGACTGGCCCCTGCCAACCCTCAGCACCATCTGATGCCATGGCTAGGCAGGACAGGTCTTGGCCACCGAAGGGGACTGGGGGAGAGCGTGTTCTTTGTCCTAGCAACACAAAGCCTGGTTTGTCACGGCTGGGCACAATTCTGGGCAGGGTGCCACAGAGAACAGGCAGCCGAGGTGGGAAGGGTGGGCAAGATTGGCATACTCCACACCCACCCCTGCCTGCTGTCCAGGAAGTGGGTCCAGCCTCCTCCCAATGCCTTGGAATGGAGAAATAGGAAGGGAAGCCACCCAACCGTGAGACTGGGGAAGGGAGGAGTGGATATTTCCAGAGCATGTGGGTTTGTGGCCCAGGGCAAGGCCAGCTGGGAAAGTGCCCTGCTGTCACTCAGTGCTCAACTCACCCCAACAACGCCCTCGACCCTGGCTCTGCTGGGGACAGAGACAGACAGAAAGCTGAGCTCACTCAACTTGCCTAGTGGCAAGGAGAGCCCCAAGCCAATGGGAAACCTCATCCCATTTTGAAGAAGGGAATGCCGAGTCCAGGAAGAGAGGGCGACATACAGCTAAAGGCAGGGGCTCCTGCTATTGAAACTGGTCCCGAAAGAGCTGTCCATGCCCTTCAGTCATAGCAATCTGAGAGCAGAGGTGGCTCTCTGTGTACATAAACAGATACCAGAAGGCCAGTGTGGTGCGTGCATACCCATGATCCACAGTGATGGGTACGGTAGAGGCAGGAGGATCACTTACCACTTCAAGCCAGCCAGGTCTACAGCGTGAGGAACCCACCCACCAGAGCGCATGCATCACACATTCTGCCATAGCGTGCTCAATAGTCCTTTTCTATATTTTTTCTCCCGCCGTCCTTTTTTTTTTTTTTTTTTAATTTTCAATGCAGAAGTTTACTTTGGCAATTTCTTTGGGCAGAAGTTTACTTTTTCAGCCAGTCCAGTTTCTTCTTTGACCCAGTCCTTTTTTTATTGTTGTTGTTTCTTCCAATTTGTATCACTCCAAAATATGCATATATGCATGCTACACATATATCGAGATTATGATGTCTTAGGCTTTAGCAACCTCAGCTTATGATTTCTTTTTTTTTTGGCTGAAAGATGTCATGTTTTCCTTAAGGAAGTGTTTGAAGGCTCCTCCTTGGCAAGCCCAAACAACCATCAATCCTGGCCTTGTTCTTCACACTGGGGTCTTTCCTTCCCATGGTTACCCAAATGAGGTCCAGTAAGCACCACATCCTGTCTTGATCTTCCTGTACTGGCCTCCATGATAGTCCAACAATGGCAGTCTATACTCTGAAGAGGCTGAAACCCCAGTAGCTGCTCAAGCTGGATGTCTCTCTCAGCAGGCCCCATCTGGCATTGAAGGTTTGGAGGATTCTTGGAGAGACATGAGTCTTCAGTCCATATTGGAAGGTTGAAAAGCTGTGTCTCATGTCTTTGAAGGATGGCAAAAGCAGTGGCAGCCACAGGGTAGATGCACTTGCAGTAAGAATTGAAGACAGGCAAAACAACAACAGTGTTCTTTTTTTTTTTTTTTGTCTAAGTTCTCAAATTTTATACCTGAAGTACAATTTCTCAGGCCTTAATGATTATTTATTTCTGGTTATACTTTCCTTTTGGATGTTTAAGGCCACACAGTTAGCCCAGATTAACCAAGGTTTTTGTTTTCTCAAAGTCAGTTGAGGAGCTGGTCCTCAGGGGTCACTCAGATTTTGGGGGGAGAGGGAGCCCCTGGCTCTTTTTGGCTTTTCATTTACCAGTGATGTATGACATGCACAAAACTTCACTAAAAAATTGGCTTTTAGCCTGGCGTGGTGGCGCACGCCTTTAATCCTAGCACTTGGGAGGCAGAGGCAGGCGGATCTTTGTGAGTTCAAGGCCACCCTGGTCTACAGAGTGAGTTTCAGGACAGCTGGGGCTACAGGGAGACCTTGTCTCAAAAACACCAAAAAAAAAAAAAAAATTGGCTTTCGAAAAAAAAAAGCTGGACAGAGTGTGCATATTTGTAACTCAAGCCCTGGGTGGCAAGATCATAGATGGATCCCTGTGGTTCACAGGCCAGCCAGGCCAGCCAAATTAGAGAGATTCTGCCTCAAAGATAAGATGAGGAATGATAAAGGAAGACTTCTGACATTGACCTTTGGCTTCCACATGCATACACACACACACACACACACACACACACACACACACACACCTCTAAAACAATAGAGATAGAGAGGGCAGGAAACACCCCAGCCTTTGGTGATGGGGGAGGGGCCAAGGGGGGGAAAGACCCAAGAAGGGCTCGGCTACGCCAGCAAGACTGTGCTATGGAGGGTGAACGCCACCTCCAGGGGACCCAAGTGCCCTCCTTACCTTTGACACCCCAAACTCAGTACATCTAAGGCAAAAGCAGAAAATGTAGCCACTTCAAAATGGAAAGTTTTTAGCTAGGCACAGTGATGCACACCTGTTGCCTTGGTGCTCAGAAGCTGGGGCAGGAGGGTTGGAAGTTCCAAGCCAGTCTGGGCTCTGTCAGCAAGACTCTGCCTCAAAAAATTAAAAATTGAACAATTTGCTTTACAAAAGACCTCGTGAAGAGAGGAATGCAAATCCAAACCACAGCAGTGTGTCATTGCACCCAGGCTTGGAAGGCTAATACCAAGAGGCAAGGAGGAACAGATGCTGGAGGCAGAGAAACAGGCTCTTCATTGCTAGTGGGACGATGAACACGGTCACTATGGAGGACAGTGCAGAGGGTCCACAAAGCAAAAAAACAGATGAATAGATGAAAGGGTCAGGTGTAGCTCAGGAGTGCAGTACTTGCCTAGAATATACAAGGCCATGGAGGCAGTGGGTCGGGGGGGATGAGAGAGAAAGGGAGAGAGAGATCTGATAGGTGTGGTGCTGAAACACACCAGTAATCCCAGCACTTGGAAGTGGAGGCAGCAGGATGGTGAAGATTCTTATTGGCTACGTATCAAGTTTGTGGCTAGCCTAGGCTACATGAGACTTTTAACAACACACACACACACACACACACACACACACACACCACCACCACAAGGAGATATCACTACACATAGATCAAAACAACTAAAATAATAGCTGGGAATGTGTCTCAGTGGAAATACTGTGTTTAGCATGCACAAAGCTATAGGATGAATCCTCATCAAGAATGCAAATAGAATAGGCTAGGCTAATAAACGGTGGCACAGAGTGTCTCACGTTTATAGTCCACGGGGTCAGAAATATTTCAGATGTTGAGAGGTTTTTGTTGTTGTTTTGACAGGGACATATTTTCAAAGACTTTACTAATTGGACATCCTTGATCTGAAAAATTGGAATCTGAAGTGCTCTGAATTCAGGAGTGTATTTCAGATTTCAAATTTTCTGATGAGGGATGCTCGACCTGGGGTAGAAACAGTGCAGAGGACCTGTATGGTGGGGCTGTAAAGTGAGATAGTCTCTCACTAGAAAAGAACATAGTTCTTTCTTTTCTTTTTAAAATTTATTTATTTTTATTTTATGTGTATAAGTATATTGTCTACATGTATATAAATGCACCCATGTCATGCAGTTCCCTCAGAGGACAGAAAAAGATGTCAGAGCCCCTGGAACTGAAGTTACAGACAATTGTTAGCCACCATGTGGGTACTAAGAATCAAACCCAAGTCCTCTGGATGAGCATCCAGTGTTCTTAATTGCTGAGCCATCTCTTTAGCCCCATGAACGCAGTCATTTCTTCAAAAGTGACCATGCACTTGGCTTAGGACTTAGGAATCCAACTCTGGGGCACTTACACCTCAAAAATGACTTGTTTGCTCAAATGCACCATGTGAACTTTTACGGTATCTACATTCTTTTTTTTTTTTTTTTTGGTCTTTTCGAGACAGGGTCTCCCTGTAGCCCCAGCTGTCCTGGAACTCACTCTGTAGACCAGGCTGGCCTTGAACTCACAAAGATCCGCCTGCCTCTGCCTCCCAAGTGCTATGATTAAAGGCACACGCCACCACACCCGGCGGTAGCTCCATTCTTTAAAGCCAACTTGGAAGCAGCTCAGAGAGATGGCCCACACCTGTAATCCCAGCACTAGGGAAGGTAAGGCTAGAAGAACCAGAATTGGAGGCCAGCTTGGGCTATACAGAGAGACTCTGTATCAAATGAAAATGTAAATGTCTCAAAAAGTTAGACACTGCTTCTGTTTATGTGTCTTGTTTTTGGTTTGGTTTGGTTTGGGGTTTGGCAGTTTTCATTTTTTGTTGTTGTTGTTATTGTTGTTGTTGTTTATTTTTGGTCTTTTTGAGACAGGGTCTCCCTGTAGCCTCAGCTGGCCTGGAACTCACTATGTAGACCAGGCTGGCTTTCATTACAGAGAGATCCATCTGCCTCTGTAGAGGATTCATTCTTTAGAATGTTGATTAAATGCATGCTACAGTTTTCTATAGCCCAAGCTAGTCTTGAACTTGCTTTGTAGTTGAGGAGGACTTTAAATTTCTAGGGGTTGGAGGAGAGATGGTTCAGTTATTAAAAGCACTGGCTGCTCTTGCAGAAGTCCTGGGTTTGATTCCCAACACCCACATGACAGATAACAACTGTCTAGAATTCCAGTTCCAGAGGTGGGGTCTGATGCCGTCTTCTGGCCTCCAAGGGCATCACACACATAGGTACTCTTGGATGCATATGGGCAAAGCACTCATATACATAAAATAAATGAATAAAAATGTAAGATTCTGATCCTCCTACCTCCATCTCCCAAGGGCTGGAGTGACAGGCAGGTGCCACCACACACAATGTGTGCAGTGCTGGGGATGGAACACAGGGCTTTGTGCATAGTAAGTAAGTAAGCACAGCCTCACGCTAAGTGAGCTGCAGCCTGATGTTGCTGGATCAGCAGTGGGGGAACAAGTGGTTGGCAGAGGTCAGGGAGGGAAGAGGGCAGGAGGTGGGGCTTGGCTATAAAAAAGATGTTAAATAAAAATATCAGGAAGTGTTGCTTTGACCTTCCCTCCTGATCAGACCAAGCTATAAAATCAAAATGGAGTCACTTATGCTAACGTTCCACATCCCTGAGCTAAAATTAAGCTGTTTGTCCGGCTTTCCCAGAAACTAGGATTGACAATAACACCCAAATTTTCCCAAACAGGCTGGTTTCCATGGACATTATGAGAGTTCTCTCTGCTTTAATCCTCACACAAAAGAACCTGACACAGCCGGATGTTCACTCACTGGTTCATTTCCTATGCTGCATCTCTGTACCTGCCACACAAGGGAAGAGATTTGGAAATGACCAATCCATGTATGTGTGTGTGTGTGTGTGTGTGTGTGTGTGTGTCTGTGTGTGTCTGTGTCTGTGTCTGTGTCTGTCTATCTATCTATGTCTGCGTCTGTGTTTGTGTGTGTGTTTGTGTATGCTTGTGTGAGTACATGTGTATGTGTGTGCATGTGGAGTCCAGAGGTCACCAGGAGTCTTCCTCCATCCCTCTCCACCTTATCTTTTGATCCAGGGTCTCTCTCTGAACCTGGAGCTAGGCCAGTGAGCCCCAGAGAACCAACCCCTGTCTCCACCTTACCAGTGCCAAGATTACCAAGATCATGGTGCTCTGCTATGCCCAGCTTTTTTGTGGGTGCTGAGGACCAAAACCTGGGTCCCCCTGTTTTCAAGGCAAGTGCTTTCTGTCTGAACCAGCTCCCACCCCCTCCTCTCTTGTTTTTGTTCTTGCTCTTTGTGTCCCAGTCTTCTGTTGAGCCCGCTCCTTTGTTCCAGTCACTGGAAAATTTATTCTCTTTTATGGAATAAAATGTTCCCTGATTCTGCAATTCAAAGTAAGTGGGTGGGGCTGAGAAGACAGTTCACGCTGTAAAGTGCTCTCAGCATGAAGACCTGAGTTCAGAATAAGCCAGGCATTTGACTGTGCCACACACCTGCACTTCCAACACTGGGGAGGTGGAGACAGGAGGATGCCTAGGATTTGCTGGTCAGTCAGGCTAACCCAAGCAGCGAACTCCAGGTTCATTGAGAGACCCTGTCTAGAGAGGGGTGAGGGGAAGGAGAACGAGATGGCTCAGCAGGTAAGACACCTGCTGAGTTTGATCTCTCTCCAGAACCCACAGGTGGAGGGAAGGAACTAACCTCAAGGTGTCCCCTGACCCTGACACAAGCACCATGGCATGGCCGTTACTCTCACATACTAAATAAATAAATAAATAAATAATAAATACATAACACTTAAAATTAAAATATAGGGGGCTAGGGGCTGGAGAGATGGCCTAGTGGTTAAGAGCACAGACTGCTCTTGCAGAGGACCTGGGTTCGATCCCCAGCACCCACATGGCGGCTGAGAACCGTCTGTAACTCCAATTCCAGGAGAACTCCAGTTCCAGGGGAATCTGACACCCTCTTCTGACCTCTGCGGCATTTTACGACACGGGTGCACAAACCTACATGCCGACAGTACATTCATACACATAAATAAATAAATAAAATTTAAAAAAATATATAGGGCGCTAGAATGATGGTTCAGCAGTTAAGAGAGTACACTGCTCTTGCAGAGGACCTGAGTTCAGATCCCAGCACCCATGCCAGGCAGCTCACAGCAGCCTGGAACTCCATCTCCAGGGGATCTGATACCTCTGGCCCCTGCAGATACCTACACTCATGTACTCATGCACACACATGCAACTAAAAACAATAAATCTTAAATAAAAATTTAAACATAAAAAAGGTAGGTGGCTGGGTGTGGTGGTACACACCTTTAGTCTCAGCACTCAGGAGGCAGAGACAGGCAGATCTCTGTGAGTATGTATGTAAAGAGACAGGCCAGCTAGGGTTACAGGAAGACCCTTCTCAAAAAGACTCCCCAAATGTAAATGGTACCTGAGGAAAAACAACCGAGGCTGTCTTCTGGCCTGCACACATGTGCCTATACATGTGTATATACACACATGCACATAGGAGAAGTTCAAAAGCATCCTCAGCTATACAGTGAGTTTGAGGCCAGCCAGGGAAAGAGAAGACATTGTCTCAAAGCAAATAAAACTGATAATCCCATGGCTGTTGAGCACGAGGAGCAAAGTGAAGAGTGCAGCTCAGTGCAGCTCAGAGGACCATGTACTTAGTTGACAGGAGCCTGGGGTCCATCCTCAGCACCACACACACACACACACACACACACACACACACACACCACGTGCATCCATGAATACAAGCATACATGAGCACATACATGCACACACACAGGTATGCACACACACGAATGCACAGGCATGCACAGACACACACAAAGATATAACCACTTGGGAAAATCAATTGTTGTTTTTCTGTCCAGTTAAACATCTACACAACTCAGCCTTCCATGCCTATATATTTACTCAAACAGAGTGAAACTTACACTAAGCCTCACTGGAGCACTATGGTTGAGTCTGCATTGGACCAGAGCTGGAACCAGTCAAGCTCTCCCAGTGCCTAGTATACATAATGTAAATACTTCTCAGCCAGGTGGAGAGCTGATGTAAGCCTCTGTGACAAAGCTCACAGCAATACTGCTAAGTGGGAGTGGACAAACTTGGTAGGTTACAAATTGCGTAATCCTGGAGCTGGAGAGATGGCTCAGCGGTTAGGAATGCCGACTGCTCTTGCAGAGGATATGGGTTCAATTCCCAGCACCCACATGGCAGCTAAGAACTGTCTTTAAGTGGGGCATGGTGGCAGATGCCTTTAATCCTAGCACTCAGGAGGCAGAGGCAGGTGGATCTCTGTGAGTTCAAGGCCAGCCTGGTCTACAGAGCAAGCTCCAGGCCAGCTAGGACTAAAGGGAGACCTTGTCTCAAAAAAAAAAAAAAGCAGAATTATCAAGTTTTCTCNTCTCTCTCTCTCTCTCTCTCTCTCTCTCTCTCTCTCTCTCTCTCTCGGCAACAGGGACTGAAACCAGCAACCTAGGTAAGCACTCTACCATGGAGCTACATTCATGTTTTTTTTTTACTATTTCTTTTTAACTTTTCCTTTTGAAACAGGGTTTCATTAAATTGCCCAAGCTGGCCTTGAACTTGCTCTGTAATACAGCACAGTCTGCCAGCTTTGTTTTGTTTGTTAGTTGGGACCTTACTACATAGCCCAGGCTGGGCCTTGAACTCTCCATCTTCCTGCCTCAGCCTCCTGAATAATGAGACTACGGCTGTGCACTATCACATCCTCTGTGACTTTAGGATGGGACATACCCCAGGCAGATCACAAGTGGGCCCAGGACTCTCAGGTTCTCTGCCAGGTTATGTAACACAGCTTTATGCATTTGCCACAGCCCAGAAAAGCATGTGTGAAAAAAAAAGGTGAATTTCACTAGATAGAAATTACACCTCCATTTTTTAATTAAGAAAAATGAGATCATGTTTTTTACTGCAACTTCACATCAGTTTATGCAGAAAGATAATGTGGGTAATTTAATGCAAAATGCTCAAAGGGGAAAATTCAGGTTATTTTAGGTCTCTTTTTAAAAATATCCCCTAACAAAATTCCTTAGGAGGAATTTTAAGCAATGTAGGCATTAAGATAAGTATAGGTTTGTGCATGCCTGGCACCACAATGCTAGAGAGGCTGAGGCAGGAGGATTGTGAATTTGAGGCCAGCCTGGACTACATAGTAAGACTTTATCAAAAGGAAGGAAGGAAGAAAGGAAGGAAGGAAGGAAGGAAGGAAGGAAGGAAAGAAAGAGGGAAGTCCAGGATGTAGTTCAAGCCTGTAAACCTATCACTTGGAAGGCAGAGCTAGGAAGATCTCTGTAAATCTGATGCCAGCCTGGTCTACCAGCAAGTTCCAGGTCATCCAGGGCTACATATACTTATTTGACCTTGTCAAATAAAAAAGTAAACAAAAGAAATATGTCCCTTTAAAAAGAAAAGTTACAGGAAGCTAAGGCAAGAGAACCACCACGAGTTAGAGAGCATCCTTGGCTACATAGTGAGTTCCAGGTCAGCCTGATACAGAGTGAGGCCCTGTTTCCAAAAAATAAAAATAAAAACCAGGGCTCAGCAGTTAAAGGGTGTGTACAGCCCTTCTAGGAGACCTGAGCGTGGCTTCCAGCACTCATGTTGGGTGGCTCACCACTGCCTGTGACCCCCAGCCCCAGAGAGATCCAACCTCTGATGTCTCTGGCCTCAATGGGCACTGGCACTCACATGGACATACCCCCCCCCACACACACAGATACACATAATTAAAAATAATAAAAATAAATTTGAAAAAAATCAGGCTGGACATGGTGGTGTATGCCTTTAATCCCAGCAACTCAGGAGGCAGAGCCAGGCAGATCTCTGTGAGATTGAGGCCAGCCTGATCTACATAGGGAATTCCATGCCAGCTGTGGCTACAGGGAGACTATGCCTCAAAAACCAACAAAACAAAATAAAACAAAACAAGCAACTGGGTATGGTGGCTCATATATGTAATCCCAGCATTTGGGAGGCTTAGGCAATGAGATTTCGGTTGAGTTCAAGTTTGAAAAGGGAAGGAAGGAAGGCGGGAGGGAGGAAAACAAGGAGAGAGGGATTCTAAGTCTCCAGCAAGGTTTTATTGCTTACTGCTTCCAGTGAAAGGCACGGCCACACAGAGCCTTTCATATGCTAGGCAAGCACTCTAGCACTGAGCCCCAGCCCAGCTCTAATCATTATTCTTTGTCGTGGTTGATGGAGCATACTGGCACATTAGTGGAGCCCAATCCCAGTTAGCCAGGAAGAGGCTTGGTCAGACATGGGCCCAGGACCAGCATCCTGTACACTGTACCCAAATTTAGATGGGGCGGGGCATCCTCTCCTTTCCCAACTGCCATTGTCCCTCTGTCAGGGGTGGATTCCCAGAGCAGTCTGGCAGTGGAATGTTGTGTCGTAGGTTGCTCAGGCAACCAGGGCTCAGCTTGGCCACTTGCTTCTGGAAGCTCCAGGCAGGAACACCACTTTCTATCAAGCCCTGGGCTCCTTAGCTCCTATCAAGGGGGCCTGAGGCCCCCATAGAATGGCGGTGGCCTGGGAGGAGTATTTCCGACTGGCCTTCCGAGAGAAAATGCCTATGTGAGTGACTCAGGGAGAGGGAGGAGGGCGGGAAGGGGGGTGAGCAGATGCCCACCCCTTCTGCTCCCTAGAGCCTCACTTCTTTGGGCAGTCTTTTGGAAGTGCAAAGGCTGGTGGGATCTGTGACTTCTGCAAGGTTTCCCCCAGGGTCTCAGTGAGTCAGTTAGTGCTGGTCAATAGCTCAGGGCTCTGATTACCCAGGATGGCTAGTCTGTTCCTGTTCCAGTCCTGGCTGGTGTCTCACGCATATGAAATCATTGACCCAGGGTGGAAAGGAATTCTGGTTTTTGTTTTGTTTTTTGGTATTTTTGAGACAGGGTCTCCCTTTAAGTCCCAGCTGGCCTGGAGCTAGCTCTGTAGACCAGGTTGGCCTTGAACTCACAGAGATCCACCTGTCTCTGCCTCCCAAGTGCTAGGATTATGCTTTCCTGTGGAAACGCTTGCATTTTAAGGAAGCCAGCTCTGCAATGTGCTGCCTAGGGAAGAGGTATCAGAGTTGCAACCTGGGTCACACCATCTACTAGGTAGGAGTGGTGGTGAGGGGGCAACTTTGGCCCCTTTGGTCTGGAGCTGAGTGGGCCTTGCCGAATGACACCAACCTCTCTCTCCTCCTCCTGCTCCTCTCAACCTCCTGGGATAGCTGGGTCACCCAGCCTCTCCTGGGCTGTTCTGCACAGAGGAGGCCTACCAGGCGCCTTCACCTCACCTTGGCCAGAGCAGGGAGCTGGTCCCCACCACCCCAGCATCTTATCCCATAGCCAGCCCTCCAGGCCGTGCGCTTCAGGCTGCTGAGGTCACTTCTCTCCTTTCTCAGCTTCCCAGCCCGGAAGTCGAATTGTACCCAGAACAGACCTGACCCCAGTTCTCACCAAACCTTTCCTCGCCAGGCCCACACTCTCTCCTGAGGACCCTGCAGCCCCACACTGAGTGCCTGTGTCCCCCTTGCTCATCACAGCAGCTTCAAGGACTTTTCCTCTGCTCAAAAGTCTCCCATGACTCCTCTCTTGTCCAGGTGTACTGGCTTCCGAAGCTCTTTCAACATGCCCAGGTGTTTCTTGGGGACCTGTGGCTTTCTTTCCTGTTCCCTTGGCCTGGACTCTGTTCCCTGCAGTGGCCTGTGTGACTTGCTCCCTCTTCCCTTCCCCTGGAGCCCTGTCCCAGTGTCCTCTCCTCAGAGTGACTTCTTGGCTTCCTATTGAAAGCTTCCTCTGGTGTACTGAGTTTTACCTTTCAGGGCCTGCTGGTCAAGCACTGCTTACTGTATTGATTGGCTTATCTCTCTGTGGTCCTCAGAATGCCAGATGCACCCACTTTGACTAGGATGGTGCCTGACCCACAGCAGGAGCTCAGCAAAACTGGTTGAATAAAAGAAGAATTCAGTAGCCAGTGTGGTTGTCGGGGTCCCATCTGCCATTCTAGGGCTCGGAGGTAGAGGCAAGAGGCCATCTTTGGTTACACAGCGAGTTTGAGGCCAGCTTGGGCTCCATGAGATCATTTAAAACAAAAACCAAGCCAGGCATGGTGGTGCATGCCTTTAATCCTAGCACTTGGGAGGCAGAGGCAGGCGGATCTTTGTGAGTTCAAGGCCAGCCTGGTCTACAGAGTGAGTTCGTCTAGCCAAGTGAGTGCTACAGGGAGGCCCTGTCCCCCAAAAAAAAAAAAAAAAAAAAAAAGAAAAGTCAGCAGGAGGCAAGTGGGCCACTGCGCGCACTCCCAGGGTGCTTAGGGCCCTGGTTTTACTCCCCTCACTGCCTCCCTTTTGGGCCCTCCAGGAAGCCACTGGAGGAGACTGTGGATCACTTCCCACCCCTGCTCCGTCTCCTGGAGAAGAGGCAAGAGGTGCTGGCTGCTGACCTGGGTCTGAGGGCCCAGAAGGATGTAAGCCTCTATTGCTAAGATCCTGGGGTCCCCAGACACACAGTGATGGTGGCCAATGAGGGTGACATGAGCTGAAGTGAATCTTCTCACTACCCTACGACCCTGGTGGGCCTTGATTTCCTCCTCTGTCCAAAAAGGATGAGTGAGACCACTTGGTGCAAATGTATGAGCAGTGAGCACCTATTATGTGTGTATGTGGCGGGGGGGAGGGTGCGTTGATCCTTACCCTCCTGGGGCTCACAGTCCGGAGAATTGGGTTTTGCTGTGAGGAAGAGCACTGAACAGGAACTGTAGAGACAGAGGAAATCTATTTCCCCATGGGGTGGTCAAGGATGGCTTCCTGGAGGAGGTGAGGTCTTGCAAGGCGACAAAGGAGAGGGATGAGAAAAAAGTGAGGGGACAGGATGACATCAAATGAGAGTGGAGGCCAAGGACAGAGCTCAGCGGGGCGGGTGGCTGGGAGGAGGAGCTGGAGAATGGGTGAGAAGTGGCTGGGAGGACTGATGGGGGATACGGGGTGTTGAGGACTCTTCCTAAGGTGATGGGGGGCTGGGCAGGAGAGCCACAGCTGCAGATGTTAGAGGTCCAGAAGTCACCACACACACACACACACACACACACACACACACACACGCACACACACACACACACACACACATGCGCGCGCGCACGCACACACACAGACCTCCAAGTCCTCCCCACAAGGAGTTCAACACCACGATGGCCGCCCTGAACCAGCGCTGGGCACAGCTGCAGCAGAAAGAGGAGCAACTAAAGGAGTCCTTCATCCGCTTTGACAAATTCCTGCAGGTCGGTGGGGCTGACGGTGGGAGGTGGGCCTCCCTAGAAGGAGCCAACAGGCCCCTTCAATGAATGTGGGCTGGGTGGCGACTCTGGAAGTGGCAGGAAGTTCAAAGGTCTGGAAGGAGGGAGGGCACCAATTCCCTCATCCAAATCAGGCAGGGATGAACTTGACTAAAGGCCACGAGTTTGCGTGCGTGCCTTAGCCTGTCAATGTTGGGGCTCGTTGAGGGCGGCGACTCCCCAAGTCCGGGAGTGGTCACCATCCTCCACCCCAGGATGCTGAGGCCCAGCGCTTCCGTGCGCTGAAGAGAGCATCGGAGGAGAGGCACCGTGCTGACCGGCGTGAGGAGGAGGTGCTGCGGCTGCGCGCACAGCTGGAGGAGCTGCGAGGGGAGCGCGCGCGGCTGGAGCGGAGGCTGCAGCGCCTGGAGCCCTGTGCGCGGCTTCTGGAGTGCGTGCTGGAGCTGCTGCCCGAGGTGAGCGGCGCACTAGGTGTGCAAGTCAGCATTATTGAGTGCTCAGCGTACAACCAGGACGCACTTTGTTCCCAAAATCCAGTGAAATGGGTCTGGTTATTGTCACCCCCATTTTACAGAGGAACGATTCAGAAAGCTTCTCATTCAAGGTCATGCAGCTGGGAGGAAGGGAGAGAGAAGAGAGAGAATACAGAAAATATAAATTTTATTTATTCGTGGAAGGTTTTGGTTTGGGGTGGTTTGTGTTTGTTTTTTGTTTTTTTTTTTTGGCTTTTTGAAACAGGTTCTCAAGTTTCTCAGGCTGGTCTTGAATTCCCTAGGTAGCTGAGGCTGACTTCCAACTCTAGATCCTCTTATCTCAGCCTCCTGAGTGCTGGGAATAGGATGTGCACCACCATGCCCAACTCTATTTTGAATTGTTTGAGACAGTCCTACCCTGTAGCGTAGGATTGCCTAATACTCAGGATGTAACCAAGGCTGTCCTTGAACTCATGGTCATCCTTCTGTCTTGCCTTCCCAAGTGCTGACATCATAGGCGTGAGCCACAAAGTTCAGCAAATAAATACTAGATGAATGCACAAATGAATGAATGAACAGGCTGTAAAAGCTTAGCTTTCTTAGCTAGGTTCAGTGATGGAAGTGAAGGCTCAAGTGGTCCCTGCTGTCCCCACCCATGGCTGCAGTGTCCCATACCACATCTGGACAGAGGCCCACTGGTGGGCCGGGCGGGGAGGGGAGGGCAGGGAACCGAGGACCATGTGAACTCCCACCCCAGTTTCAGGAGGTCCCGGAGCTGGTGGCGCGCTTTGAAGGCCTGGCGGACACCCAGGCAGCGCTGGAGCTGGTGGAGCGGGAGCGGCAGGCGGAGGTGGAGGCGACCCGGGCAGGGCTGCAGCAGCTTCGGGACTCTGGGCAGGAGGAGCTGCTCCAGCTGGGCCAGCGCAGGGCACAGCTGCAGGAAGAGCTGGAGGCAGCCCGAGAGTGCACGCTGCAGTGGGTACGCCACGGCTTGGCTCCCAGGACCAACGCTCTCCACTGACCAGACCAGGGGTTGGGGGGCACATTGGCAGCGGGACCCCAGGATATGTTGTGGGCCCAGGCGAAAACACCAGACAGACACACACACACACACACACACACACACACACACACACACACACACACACGAACAGGAGCGCGCACAAGAGGCCAAGCCCTGAACTGGGGGGTGTTCTGCAGGAAGCTAAGTGGACTCAGATCCAAAACACTGCGGCCGCCAAGACGCTGCTCCTGGGGCAAGCTAGAATGTCAGCGCTCAACCTGTACCAGCTAGTGCGGCTGCAGCAGGGTCAGCCACCAGCCCTGGATGTGGAAGACACAGAGGGACAGCTGGAGCAGGTAAGGCTGGCTGTGACCCCACCCACACCCCACATCCCTTCTTGAGAAACCTTATATCTGAAAACTCCCCAACTAGGTCACCATGTGGGGGTGAGGGTAGTCCTAACAGGCATAGCTCCAGCCAGGGTCTTCACAACACCACCACACCCGCCTCCTCACAGCCCCTATTGTCCTCAGACTCGCTGAGTAGCAGGTGACCTTGAACTTCTGTGCCTCTGCCTCCTAAACACTGGGACTACAGATGTGTGCCACCGTGTCTGGCTTTGCTCTCCATCTGCCTCTGCCCCCATGCAGTGGGAGGCTCAGTGGACAATGCTGGACCCCTCCTGTTCCCTCGCCATCTCTAGGCCAGGAGTCATCACCAGGTTGCTAAGAGCATCTTGAAGTGTCACCTGGCTTGTCATGGCTGTGACAGGGGTGACTATTCGGCTCTTTCTTCCTCTAAAGGACTATGTCTTTTTCAATGCTGACTCAGGAGACACATGAAGAGGGTTCCCCTGGACGCCATAGGCTTGGAGGTCACTGTCCACTATAGTTCATGGCAGTGAAACTGAAGGTGCTTGTTATGTTCATATAAATGGTCATTAGAACAAAATAAAGAGGCCCACCATGGAGATGAGGGCACAAGCCAGATAAGCCTGATCGAAAGACAATGAAATGGTCACCTGATGTGGGTGGGGTACTGCCTTGGCAGGGAGCCTTCCTGAAAACTATGAGGTATCTGAAGAGCCATTTGGTGGAATACACTTATAATCTCAGCACTGGGGAGACAGAGGCAGGTAGATGGCTATGAGTTGGAGCCCAGTCTGAGCTATACAGAAGCCTTGTCTCAAAAACAACTCCCCCATCACCCCCCAAAAGAACCATTTGGGAGGCTGGACTGGGCTAGAGGCACCACCAGATCCCTCTCACAGGGTTTCCAGCCCCACCCTGACCTTGGCATCTAAGTGGTGGGGTGGGAACACAACATCAAACACGTGTTTTCTGGCCATGTTGCCCCCAGGTGAAGCTGTTCATTCTAGACCTCTCTGCCACTCTGGCCAGGCTTGGCCAGGCCCAGCCCACAGCCACTGCCTCCTAGCCTGGCTCCAGGTAAGCATGAAGACCCAAGAGACAGGATTGGCTCCCACACTTCTTGGCGGTGCAGGTCAGTGGCTCTCTGAACCTGCTTTCTCGGGCAAGATGGAGCTGTGCCACCTGTGCCCTGGTGAGGCTTCCAGAGGGCACAGCAGGCACTCAGTTAATTGCAGGCGATGAGCAGGGGTCAACAGAGGCGACCTCCCAAGTGGTCGTTCTCTAAGGCCAGCTGATGCAACAAATTTATGATGAGCCAGGTGCTTACCAGTAGAGCTGAGTCCAAGCAATGATGGCCTCCACTGTGTGCCTGGCCTGAGGTCCAGCTGCTGGAGGATGCCCTTGACCCTCTCAAAATCTCATACAAGAGTTGGGGAAAGCCCTAAGCCGGATGGACACAGGGTGGGGGCCAGGCAGGTTCTACCTCCAGGAGGAAGGGCAGTGCTGACCTGAAGAGCCAGAAGGGGCGGCTGCCCTCAAACCTGCCTCTACCCCAGAGAGGACAGCTGCTTTCAAGCCCCCCCCCCCGATATCCTGAGCCACCAGAAGCAGTTGACTCTGGAGTCCTGTTTTTCTCACCTGCTCAACAGAGACATGCATAAGCCCACCTCAGGGGCCCGAGTGGGACCCACAGGCAAGGTCACCTGGCTCTCTGACTACCACACTGCTGGGATTTTCCTAGGAGGGTCTCTCCCTTCCAGTGTCGTAAATAAAGACCACTCCTGGTCTAGTAGAGGGGCTCCATAAAGTTTATTACATAAAATCCCAACACTGCGTCTGAAGCATCCAGAGTCCCAGTGGCCATGACCTCTGAACCCTGAAAGTCAGCTCAGGTCTAGGCCTGCCTGACTTTGCTGGCGGACTCCTATGGATCCTTCAAGATGCTGCCCGAATGTCTGCTAGAGGCAACGCTGCCTTCTGTGAACATACAGTACATTCCTCATAGTTGTAGGCTTCTACAAGGCGAAGATGGTAGCCCAAGTCCATACCAGGGCCAGGCAGGAAGCCTGGGAGCCCAGTCCTGTTCCTTACATCCGCTTCCTCATTTTGCCCTTTTTGGAGGGGGCGCCTCGGCCAAATGCACCCCGTCGTAGCTCTTGGGCGCGGCGGCGATTTCGGGCTGAGAGCTGCTTGAGACCCCCTCGCTGCAGGAAGCGCATCTTCTGAGCCCTGCGCCGCTGCTTCAGGATCTGCTCCTTGGTCTTGAGTTCAGGGCGCATGTGACCTGTGGGGGTGCCTGGCACTTGGGTCTGGGATGCACCTGTCAGCACAGGGATTTGTGGAGCTCAGCTTGTGACCCAGAGCTTGGAGGCAGAGGCCAGGCTGGCAGGCAGCACTCTCTCTGGCCCTTAGGTCTCACAGGGGGCCTTCCCCATGCCAACATGGTCATTAAGCAGACTGTGGCAGACGGCTGGCTTCTAATTCTACCTTAGGCTGATTACATACGGCTCAGCCCCCCCCCCCACCAGACCAAAGAGACCAAATTCCAAATGACCACTGGTACCCTGGCCAGCCCATACTTTGAGGGAGATCTTCAACCTTGAGCAAAAGCTGCTGACGACTCCATCTTTGCAGAGGTGCTTTCCTGAACATTACCTGGCAACGGCCCAAGTGTGGCTGAGATCCCATCCCAGCCCCAGCCAGACCACTGCAGCAGCTCATGCCAAGGTGGAAAGTGGTCAAGCATCATCTCCTACCTCTACATGTGTGCACACTGGCCCCAAGAGGTGGACGACTCATCCACCCTGTCACCAGCTATCCCCAGTGCTCTGCCTGCCTAGTGGGAGGGGCATGTCCTGCTGGGTGAGGCTATGCCATCAGAGGCCAGGACAAGTTCACCATAGTACAGGGTGGGGAGTTTCACAAAGCACTCACGGGCCCCCACCCAGCTCTAAGACTGTATGAACATGGGGGCTGGAGAGATGGCCTAGCGGTTAAGAGCGCCGACCGCTCTTACAGAGGACCCGGGTTCGATCCCCAGCACCCACATGGCGGCCGAGAACCGTCTGAAACTCCAATTCCAGGAGAACTCCAGTTCCAGGGGAATCCGAAACCCTCTTCTGACCTCCGCGGCATTGCACGACACGGGTGCACAGACCTGCATGCAGACACTACATTCATACACATACAGAAATAAATAAAAAAATTAAAAAAAATAAAAAAAAAAGACTGTATGAACAGCCCACTCCACTGACACTGTCCCTATCCTGACCACACCTGCGCAGCAGCTCCATGCCAATCTTACCTTGGCCATGCCCTCTCTTCCCACCTCTTCGCTGCACTGGGCCTCTGTGGTTAGATGTCCCTTCTTCTTCAGAGTCTCGGTCATCAATTTTCTGTTTCTGTTTCCATTTTTGGTAGCTGGGAAGCATGGTTAAGGAGTACTCTGCTGCGACCCAGGATGGAAGCCCAGGCCCAGCCCACCCCAACAGCTCCAGACCCCTAATAAGGGGTGGCTGCAGAGGAAGCTGCAGCTGAGGAAGCCTCCCGTCCCCCCTCCATGCTCTGCCATCAAGATACAGGTCACGCTTGTAGGAGCTACTGATGTATCGGCCACTCTCTGTCTTGATCTTCTTCTTGTCCTCCTGGCCTGACTGACCCACAAACCGCTTTCTCTTTCGATCCCTGAGGGAGAGGAAGGTGGGATCTGTGAGGAGGTGGCCTGGGATGATCAGCTCCCACGGGAGCATTTCCTCACCTGCCCCTTGCATGCAGCCACACCTGGCACGCATGCACTAGGCACTCAGTGTCTCACCCCATCCTTCCACCCCTTCCTAGGAAGCCCAGGTCTCAAAAAGAGCTCGGAGGGTGGGGACTGGCACCAGCATCACGGCTAAATTCCTACGGCTTCCTGGCCTGTGTGTGCTGGGGTCACATCACACTTTCCTGAGCAGAGCCTTTCCTGAAATAGCCAACCATCCAAAATAGCAGACGGGCGCTGGAGAGATGGCTCAGTGGTTAAAAGCACTTCCTGTACCTCCAGAGGGTCCATGCTGGGTTCCAAGCACCCACACTGGGCAGCTCACAATCACCAGAAACTCCAGCTCCAGGGGATCTTCTACACACACTGTGCTCACACTCACACCCACACAGATACCTCTGCTCACACTCACCCACACATAGATACCTGTACTCACACACCCACACAGATACCTGCACTCACACCCACACACAGACACCTGCGCTCACACACCTGTGCTTACACACACCCACAGACACCTGCGCGCGCACACCCACACACACGCACCTGCACTCACACCCACACCCATACCCAGACACCAGCACTCACACACTTACAACAGAGACACCTGCACTCACACACCCACACACAGACACCTGGACTCACACCCACACATAGACACCTGCGCTCACTCACCTACACACAGACACCTGCACTCACACTGACACATAGACACTTGCGCTCACACGAACACCCACATACAGACACCTGCGCTCACACACACCCACACAGACACCTGCGCTCACACACACCCACAGACACCTGCACTTACACACACCCACACAGACACCTGTGCACACACCCACACCCGCACACAGACACCTGCACTCACACTCACACCCACACACAGATACCTGTACTCACACCCACCACAGACACCTGTGCTCACACACCCACACACAGACACCTGTGCTCACACACACCCAGACACCTGCGTTCACACCCACACCCACACCCAGACACCTGCACTCACACACCCACACACAGACACCTGGACTCACACCCACGCATAGACACTTGCGCTCACTCACCTACACACAGAAACCTGCACTCACACCCACACATAGACACTTGCACTCACACAAACACCCACATACAGACACCTGCACTCACACACACCCACAGACACCTGCGCTCATACACACCCACATATAAGATACATGCATGCAAATAAACTAAAAAAAAAAAAAAAAAAAAAAAGAAAGCAGACTAGATAGGGCAGGCAAGGGGTGGCCAGCCCTGTTCTCAACAGGTGAAAGGAGACAAACAGGGTGGTGCCCAGTGGTGGGGACTACTTGGTACCCAGTGAGCAGGGAAGGACCTTGTCCATCGCTCACCACTTGAACTGCTGCCAGCCTCGGGTCAGGTTCTGTGCTTCATCCCCCATCAGATCAAGGACAGCACCAGCCACCTGCTGCTCAAAGGCCCCCCCAGCCCCACCGACACTCAGCCTGCAGGGAAAAGTGGGAGATCCATTAACAGGGCACAGACCCTCCTGCCCTACCCCTCAGATGCCAGCCCAGCACTCACCCACGCTCGCTGTCAAAATCCTTGGGTCGGTAGGGGACATAGAACTCCTGATCCCGCTGGGAGGCATCAACCCTCTGCCTCTTGGCTCCCTGGTTGGGTGCTGGCTTTGGCCGCTTCCGACCCACAACCTCTGTGAAAACACCCTACCAGGCAGAGCCCCAGTGTCACCCTGTGGCCTCGGGGAGCCCTGCCAGTGCCCAGGCCCAGGGCTTCCTTGTTTGCCTGCCAGCAGACAGTGTTTCCTGCAGGACCCTGTTTCCTTATGCACACACGTCAGCCCTGCCTTGGATAGCAGGGCAGGCAAGAAGGGCAAGGTGGCTGCTGGTGCTGAGGAGGCCATGTTTTAGTCCCGGCTCTGATCCAACCCTGGCCACAGCTTCATCTGCACAATAGGATACAGCCCAGGATTTGAGGCTGGACTTCCAGGCTACTGAACCCCCTGCTTTAGGGAGACAGGAGACCTGGAAAGACAGAGCTGGAGGTGCTAGCCTCAGTCACATGGGTGGGAGTCTGTCCTCAGCCATGGCTTCCAGAGATCCAAGGTCTGCCCCTGCCCATGTGCCGCTGGCTACTGTACCTCCCTCCTCCTGGAACCTCAAGCTGCACCACCTGGTCACAGCACCCAAGACCACGACATCTAGAAAAGGGACTCTGCTTTTCTTTGGTTTTCTGAGACAGTCTCACTCTATAGCCTAGGCTGGCTTGTATGTTTCTAAGCAAAGTCTCTGATGAGATTCAGATGCCACACAGTATGTGCATAACACACCACACAGTATGTGCATAACACACCACACAGTATGTGCATAACACACCACACAGTATGTGCATAACACACCACACAGTATGTGTATAACACACCACACAGTATGTGCATAACACACCACACAGTATGTGTATAACACACCACACAGTATGTGTATAACACACCACACAGTATGGGTATAACACACCATCTATGCCCCCGTTCCTTGGGATTTAGACCATAATGGTAGAGACATTCCACACCCCTCTCCTGTCCCAGAATGCAGACTGGAAGCTGAGGCTGCACCCCACCTATAGACACCAGAGGTGGGGGTTGTATGATGTCCCCCATGGGTTACTGCAACATGGTCCATCCTTCCCTCAGCCTCAGCTGGCCAGGCGGCCCTGTACCTCCATACTGTCTCCTGCATCCTCCTCGTCCTCTCCCTTCTGAGGCCACTCCTCCTGGGGGACCCGGTCAGCTGGGCCTTCCTGCCGTCCCTGCCGCTCCTGCTGGTAGCTGGAGATGGCTTTGTGGTCCTTCTGCCGCTTAGCACGCATTATCTGGCTGCTTAGATCCCGGCTGGACGCATTGATCTCAAAGATGGTCTGAGGAAGGGACACCACTTCCAGGGACCATGAATCTCCCACCACCCCAGTGCCCACCCTCAGCTGGATAAGCCCTCTATGAACATCCCTCAAGTCCTCTTCTCTGTAGGAGGTGAGACGCTCACTATCAGCACTGCAGTTAGAAAGGGAAGCCCAGAGAAAGTGAGAACCTTGCCCAAGGCCATGCAGCAAGGTCAGTCCAACCCTAGACTTCACACTGAGTGCACTGGCTTTAATGCCAGCATTTCCCCCAGGCACTCCCAGCTGAGACTAACTGGCTTCTTTTTGACCTTTGGACGTGCACCCCACTACATACACCCAGAAGTGACCAGTGGGAGTAAAGAGGCAGGTGAGGGAGTCAAGGCTGGCAATGGAGGGCTCTCCTGGCCTCTGAAGTGCTGAGAACACATCACACGGTTGAGGGGACTCAGGTTACCTGAGTGGTGGGAAGTGGCTGCTACCTGGACCTGCTGTGCATCACGGGAATAAATACACAAGAACAAGGGTGCCTATGGAAATGCTGTTGGATGTGAGCGTATGTGTGTGTGTATATGGGGTCCTGCTGTGTGGCTCCAGGCTCCAGGCTGCCCTCTCTGGGTGCTTACCGTGCGGACGCGATACTTCTTAATGCTGTCTACCAGCTTCAGGCGCTGCAGCTCGCCTGTCTTGAAGCGTGAGCCTGGTAGGGAGGGAGGTATATGAGAGGCCAGGGTGGACTGTGGAGGGCTGGCCCGCTCCCACCTACCCTGTCCTGTGGCATCTCACTGAAGAGTGAGTGTAGCCCCAGCCCTGCCAGGTCCAGCTCCTTGGCTCTCTTGATTGACTCAGGTGATGGTGCCGGCCGAGAGCGCACATACTGCTGCTGGGCGTTGTCAGCCACACGGCGCAGGCCCCGCAGCTCCAGTGATGCCTCCAGGGTAGTCTGCAGGGCGCTGTCCTCGTCATCTACCACACTCTGCGGCACCCGGCCCAGCACACCATCCCTGCCAACTGTACCTGCCAGCCATGGGAGACAGAAAGTGAGGGGCTGGCCTACCCTCTGTCCCCTCCCAGGCCCATAAACCCTAGGACAACAGCTACGAAACGGCCGAATTCACAGAGCAGCATGTACAACCAGACCCCAGGATGTCCAGGACCCGGCCACAAACTACAGCTGTCCCAGTGCCCACAGCCACCACCTCCTAAAGCCAGGGTGTCTGCACCCCTGCCTGCCCATCAACTCCCCAGGGTCCTGAGCCCTGTCTGGCTTCCCCTCACCTGCTGGGTCCTCATGAGGTTGGGCAAGGGTGACAGAGCGGCCCAGGAATAAGTGCAGGTCCAACAGGTAGGGGACCTCATCTGGGGCCACCAGGGAGTAGGCTGTGCCACTTCGACCGGCTCGGGCCACTCGGCCTATGGGAGGACAAGGCCAAGCTTCAGCAGAGGGCCCCAACTCTTGCAGGTATCACCTGGGCTGACCCTCAGACAGAGAGCCAGGCTAGGGCTCTCCCCGAACTGCTGTCCCCACCTATGAAAAGGGGCAGCAGCAGCTCTGAGATGGCGCAGTGGGCAGTGTGCTGAGACGGCACATTGGGCAGTGTGCTGAGACAGTACAGTGAGCAGTGTGCTGAGATGGCACAATGGGTAGTGATGAGATGGCACAGTGGGTAGTGTGCTGAGATGGTACAGTGGGCAGTGTCCTGAGATGGTACAGTGGGTAGTGTGCTGAGATGGTACAGTGGGCAGTGTGCTGAGACGGCACAGTGGGCAGTGTGCTGAGATGGCACAATGGGTAGTGATGAGATGGCACAGTGGGTAGTGTGCTGAGATGGTACAGTGGGTAGTGTGCTGAGATGGTACAGTGGGTAGTGTGCTGAGACGGTACAGTGGGCATTGTGCTGAGATGGCACAGTGGGCAGTGCTGCCACCAAACCTGAGTTTGATCCCTAGAACCCACACGATGAAAGGAAAAACTCGACTCCTACCTAGGACGTGCACATTCACTGTGGCACAAGCATACACATACGTAACATACACACATACACACAAGGGGGATGGCCAATCAGGGTGAATAGTTAACCTGTAGGAATGCAGGAAGCACATGTCAACACAGAGCTCTGGAAATAGCTGGGAGGAATGGCAGCCACTATTTACTCCAAGATATAAAGTCCCTAGTACCCCCACTTTGGGGGATGTTCCTCCAAAACCATCAAAGATGCAGATTCCTAAAAGAGGTTTAGATCAGTCCTGAATGGCCATGCTGAGAAGCACCTGAAGGCTTCAGGATAGAGCACTGGCTATGTTAACAGGTGGTTACAAGGTCATACAGTGATTATGGAAGAGCTGACAACCCCATCCTGGCCCATCATTTGTACAAATAAAGTGTTACTGGCACACAGCCATGCCCATTCATGTACAATTTCTCAGTGTTAACTTGCCCTATAAAATAGATTAAGTCAGGCGTGGTAGCACACGCCTTTAATCCCAGCACTCAGGAGGCAGAGGCAGGAAGATCTCTGTGAGTTCAAGGCCAGCTTGGTCTACATAGCAAGTTCCAGGCCAGCTGAGACTAAAGAGAGACCCCATCTCAAAAATACCAAAAGACAGGGCCAGGCATGGTGGCATACACCTTTAATCCCAGCACTTGGGAGGCAAAGGCAGGCAGATCTCTCTGAGTTCAAGGCCAACCTGGTCTAGTTAGCCCCCCCCCCAAAAAAAAAACAAAAAATAAAACATAAACGACCAACCAAACAAAAACCACATAGATTAAGTAGTTATGACGAAGATGGTCTAGCACAAAATCAAAGTACAAGCTACCTAGTCCTTTAGCCCAGAACGCCTTCACAGTGACGCAAAGAGAAACAGATTATGGAAAAGAACCCAGTCATGACAAGTAAACGAACATTACATTTCAGCTTGTTTCTGGTAAGTTGGCTGGTTTTGTTGTTGTTTGAGAAAGCGTCTCCCTGTAGCCCCGGTTGGCCTTGATTTCACAGAGATCCACCTGCCTTGGGTGCTAGGATTAAAGGCAAACACCATCAAATCCAGCTTTGCAGGTTTTTTTGTGGGGGAGGGGCAAGGTCTCATGTAACCCAGGCTGGCCCTGATCCTCCTCCCTCCTTCCTGAGTGCTCTGAGCATTGGCTTCTGCTACCATACCGACTTTGTGGCTGCGTCTCAGGAAAACACCATGTCCTTTATTTGTAGGTTTCTACCTGAGTAGTCTGATCTGTGCTTGGTCATGTGGTATAAGAGGAATTCCCCCAGAGGGGGTCTCTGGAAAACCCCCAAGACACGAGAAACCAGCTGTCCACAGACCCATGGAAACTCGGGACTCCAGCAAGGGCATGCCCAGCGACCCACAGCTGGAGACCCAGAGAGGCCCCCTGCATCCCCACCAGTGAGGCAACAGGGCAGAGCCCTCAGACGCTGCCCTAGGTCCACCCCGTTCAGCATCCAGTCACACGTACGCAACCACCCTAAGAAACTGGCTCCCAGTTTCTCCTCTCCCATACATTCACCTCATTTATCTACATGTACAAACACAACACAGAAACTCATCATCTGTTCAGCGGCAGAGTACTTGCTTGACATGTGCAACGTAAGAGTTCCATCCCCAGCATCAAAGAGTGGGGAAACCTGTTAAGATCCACGTAGCCAGCAAACATTCCCTGAGGCCTAGGTTTCCCCAGTGGTATTGGTAAGAGCTAAGTCCCTCATTCTCAGTTGCCAGCCAATGGAAGTGCCCCTCCCCACCAGTGCAGCTGGGCTCCTCACCCACGCGGTGCAGGAAGAGCTTGCCCTTGGCCGGAAAGCTGTAGTTGACGACGTTGTCCAGCAGGGGGATGTCCAGGCCCCGGGCAGCCAGGTCAGTCACAATGAGAGTAGAGCACTTTCCGTGAGAGAACTTGGCCAGGTTGATCTTGCGGGCTGTCTGGTCCAGGGCACTGTAGATGTGGGCACAGCTCACACCCTGGGCTGTCAGCAACTGCTCAGAGCAAAGGGCGGGAGGTAAGACGAGCCTTGTTGGAGGTGAGGGCAGGAGACAGGGCTGCAGGGCAGGGGCCATGCAGCCTTGGTTTGAACCACGGCCCTGCTAAATGACCTGACTGCTATCTCCAGTAGTAGAAATGGAACTTCTCCCACCCCTCACCTCTGCAAGGGGATGCTGTGTGCAGTGGGCTGCCTTCGGGATGCTGTGTGACCTTGGGCAAGTTACCCAACCTCTGTGTGCCTCACTTTCCTCATCCATAGATAGGGAGTGTGATGGCTTCTCTGTACCTCTGCTATAAGGCTTCCTGTACAGGGTGCTGCGCCTGGAACACAGGAAGTGCCAACTGCTCTCTAAAAGTTACTATTTTGGTCTCACGCACTGGTGGCCAAGCAGCTGCACAGGGAGGGGGGCACAATTAACATGTGTGGAACAAGTGAAACCCAAGGACCCGTGTCCTCAGCAGCGCCCAGGTGTGGCTGCTGGGGCTCGAGGCGGCAGCTAGGCAGCCTCTCCCCCAGCTTCCCGAGGTGCTGGAACTCCCCACATTTGCCTCTGGGTGAGCGTCACATAGGTATGCACAGGCGGCTCAACTCTATATTGTAGGAGGAAAATTCCTCCCATCAGATACACATTGAAAACCCACCAAAAAAATCCCCAGTCTGCTGGGCTACATTTCAGATAATTTGGATAAAGTACAAGACAGGTCAAGACCCTCCAGGTGTGCTGGTAACAGCTGTGCTCGTGCAACAGGCACAGGAGACTACTGTGAACTGTGATGGCTCAGGTCATGCCACTCAGGCTCATGGCCTGCTCTGCTGCTGCCCTCTGATGGCCACTGTAGGAAGTGCGGCCCCAAGCTCAGAATGAGGTAGGTGGTTGGTCCCATCTTTCCATCCACCCAGCATAGTAGGCCCTGCTCACCTCTGTGAGGTACTCAGCATGGTGCTTTGTGGCTACGAACACCACTGTCTGGTCCTGAGGCCGCATGACACTGCGCAGCAGGTAGAGAAGCACTGACGCCTTGGTGTCCTCACGCACAAGGAGAAAGGAGGTCTGTGGGGAGAGAGTGGTGTGAATCCGTGGCTGTGGGCCTGCAGGGCCCACTTGGCCATTAACCACATACCACCTCACCTTGAGCTGATCATTGAGCTTGGCGTCCACATCCAGACGGATGAGCACAGGCTCTGTGAGGCCTGTGCAGGGCAGAGAAGGCTATAGGGGTCACTGACAGGCAGACCTCCCCAGACCCCATCTGGAGTCCAGTGCCACACCCAGCCCACTTACCTGCCCGGGCAAACTCCACCAGCAGTTTGGGCAGTGTGGCTGAGAAGAGCACCGTCTGGTGGCCCCCAGGGAGACGGCCAATGATCTCCTGCAGCTGCTCAGCAAACCCCATTTCAAACAGCCTGGGGGGAGGGGGCATCAGAGGCAGGGTGGGTCAGGAGAGGGGCTTCTGTCGCAAGGAGCTTGGAATCCCAGCTTCCCCCACCCCAGAATCCCTGTCATGTACCTCATCCCAAGACCTCACCAGAGCAGTAAAGAAGGGCCTTGAGGCCCTGAATTTGCTGCCCAGTGCACTTCCTACAAAGTCTGGGATAAACAGACACGGCCATGGCTCGGCACCAGATTAGGTACCTGTCTTTGGGGGGTCTCATGGCACCCCATGTGTGCTGCGCTATCTCCACTTTGGGGATGAGGCAGCCCTGGCCCAGAGCAGGGCCACGGTCCTGTGCCGAAGTTCAGAGGTGGGATGTGATTCCAAGTGTCTGGCTTGACTCTACGCTTTTTCTTTTTTTGTCTTTTTGAGACAGGATCTCCTTGTAGCCCCAGCTGTCCTGGGTCCTGGAACTCAGTATGTAGACCAGGATGGCCTTGAACTCTTCAACTCACAGAGATCCACCTGCCTCTGCTTCCCAAGTGCTGGGATTACAGGCATGCACCACCATACCTGGCCGACTCTACATTCTTAATTAACTCTGATCATCCCCCCCATCCCTCACCCCCAGTCTTTTTGAAACAAGGTCTCCCTTTAGCCCCAGCTAGCCTAGAACTCACTATGTAGACCAAGCTGGTGTCAATCCTAGAGAGATCCACCTGCCTTGGCCTCTGGAGTGGTGGGATTAAAGGCACGTGCCACTTTGCTCAGTGTTTAGTATTTTATTTGGCTTTTTGTTGTTGTCTATGCTAATTTCACCTCTCCAAAATCACATTTTTGGCTTTTCCTGTGCTGGGGATCAAACTCAGCCTTGTGCATACTAGGCAAGTGCTCTCCCACTCAGCACCACGCCAGCTCGCCTCTGACTCTTTCTCAGAGCCAGCACACTCATTTGATGGAACCATACTCAGGTATCCCTGGGCAGAGCTATCCTCCTGGTGACCTCCCTTCCCCTGCTTCCTGGGCCTTGGGACGGACCCTGATGCACCCAGGGATGCACCTGTGGCCTCACCTGTCAGCTTCATCGAAAACCACGTACTCGACGCTTTGGAGCTTCAGGTTCATCTCCACAGCCACGTGCACCAACCGCCCAGGGGTGGCGATAATTCTAGACAGGATGCACAAGTCCAGTCATCCCAGGCCCAGCCCCCCACAGCCCCCACCACCCTCCAGCCACAGAAACCCCAAGGTGCCCCTTCCCCCATCAACAAACTCACATGTCGGGGTTCTCGTGCAGGGCTGCAAACTGGTCTTCCATCCTGGAGAGGAAGTGGGGGCAGATTGGGATAACAGGGCTTGAATTTGTCCCTCCTGGTTATCAGACAGCCACATGGCTTCCCAGACCCCGCCCCAAGTACACACCCAAGGCATGGAAGTGAAGAAAACTGTGGTTGAGACTCCAGGCAAAGGTACTGCCCGTCAAGGGACACAAGTTGAAACACAGAAGAACTGTTACAGACATGGGCTCAGCCACAGAATCCTGGGCTTCCTTTGTGGTTCCAGACAGAAAACTCTGATGGACACAGCACCACCTAGTGACTCGCTCTACCACTTCACCTATAGGCCTCACTGGGTTTGAGCAGGCATATCTAATGTCCTGTCAAACAACCTTTGGGCAGTTGTAGGAGCTGGGATCCTGGCTAGGCCTTCTGACAATCACAGACTACAGACAGTAAAGGGGCCACCCTTGGTGGGAGAAGACAGGATGTGGGGGGGAGGGGCTAGACAGGGTGAGCAAGGTGGACTAACAGCAGCTTCAGGCATCCCTGTGTGGCTTTGTGTACACCTGCTCATCTGCTCACCTGTAACCTAGCTGTGGCACCTGCTCCCTCATATGGTGCCTGTTCCCTTGGGTGGCACAAGGGCCTGGGCAACACCAATCTTATACCTCTGATAACATTCCTTGGTCCACACTACCCAGTGTGGACCCTGTGAGCTGACATGCTTGTGTGAACGAACAGAGAAGTTGCTGTTACTGATAAGCACTGACCACCGAGGCACAGGGGTGTGCCCCACAGGTGGCTGGGACATGAGTGAGAGTTCCTTACTTGTCCCCGCCTAGGATCAAGGCAGTCTTGAGGCCAGTAAACTTGCCCAGCTGTGGAGAGAGGGATGGAAGGCGGGTGAGGGCGCTGCTGCTTCAGCCTCCTCACAGCTTCCTGACATGCCCCGGCTGCTCCCAAGACACACACCTCTTTGGTGAACTTCATGGTCTGCAAGGCCAGCTCTCGGGTGGGTGAGAGGACAAGAGCCCGGGCCCCCGTCTGGGCACTGCGAGCCTTCAGCCGCTCGAACATGGGAAGGAGAAAGCAGGCTGTCTTGCCGCTGCCAGTTCGGGCCATGGCCACCACATCCTTGCCGTCTAGGATCACTGGTATGGTCTGAGGGATACAGGTGGAAGGTGGGATAGGCTTGGGCCACAGCATGGCTGGGCAAACTAGTGATCTCAGAGAACAGCCAGATCCATTGATGCAAAGGCCTGATTGCATACCTCTAGGGACGGGCCTCCGGCTACAGATTCTACATCCTAGGCTAGGTCAGCCTGTCCCTATGATCACTGTCTCCAGCTAAATGTCTGAGGACAACAACTGCAAGCCCAAGGTCATGATGGGGAACCTGCAAGCCGCTGGGCAGGGCTCAACAGTAGGCACAACTGGGGCACAGACTCAAGGACAAATCTCAGCTCCACTGGGCCCAACTTTCTCACCTGTGAAGTGGGTAAGCTCTGTGAAACTTGAGTGTGCGTGAAGACAGCAAGTGAGGTGACAGGAATGGCTGTCACGGGCCACTGCTCACCCATGCCCCAACCCATAGTCCTCTGTCCCCTCACCTTCCTCTGGATGGGCGTGGGCACCTTGTAGCCCTTCTTCATGATTCCTTTGAACACGGGGTAGCTCAAGCCTGGGAGAGATGTGGAGCAGTCAGGGGGACCATCACAGGGCCCCGTTGCAGGACAATGCACTGTTCCACCCACAGATTAAACAGCCCAAAAAAACAGAAAGCAAACCAGGGAGACAGCTTGGCAGGTAAAGGAGTTTGCTACCAAGCCCAGCAGTCTTGAGTTCAATCCCCATGACCCACACAATGGAAGGAGAGAATCAACTCTCCCAAGTTGTCCGCTGACAATCTATGCATTGTGGCATGCACAGGTGCGCACACACACACAATAAATGTAATTTAAATAAAAATAGAAAATCAGAAAGCAACAAAGCAGAAACTGCAAGATTAATGTGCCTTTAGAGACCAGTCTGCCGACCAAAGCAGCCTCCCTCGACCTCTGATCTGAATTATTTCTCCGGTGTCTGTCTGAGACATGGCCTCTCTAAGTAACCACACAGACCTCTGAGCTTCCCACGCACTACCTCCTGAGTGCTGGGAATACAGATGTGTGTCTCCCCCATGACTGGTAGCATAGGGTTGTTGAGAAGTGGGGCCCATGGGGGTGGGAAAGTGTCCCTAGGGACTGACTATGACTTGGACTGAGGAGCTGGAGTCAGTGCAAGGTACAGCACTAGTGTCAGCTGCTTTCGGGTCAACCCTTCACCTTCATGGTTCTGCCTGACCTGTTTTCAATGAACTTTGGCATACTGGTTTTCATCTAACTGACCATCTAGATTGCTTCTGTGAACTGAGTATTCAAGTTCTTCACCCAATTCTCCATCAGACTGTCTTCTCTTTTCTTACTGATCTGTAAGAACTCTTCGTATATTATCTGCCCCATATGCTGCAGATATATTCCTGGTGCTTTTTGGCTTACACATGGCTAATTTAAAAAGTCAAACTAAATCTGAGCGTGGTGTCGCACGCCTTTAATCCTAGCACTTGGAAGGCAGAGGCAGGTGGATCTCTGTGAGTTCAAGGCCAGTCTGGTCTACAGAGTGAGCTCCAGGCCAGCTGGGACTAAAGGGAGACCCTGTCTCAAAAATACCAATCGATCAATCAATCAATCAAATAAAAAGTCAAGGGTGGTGGCACATGCTTTTAATCCCAGCACTCTGGAGGCAGAGGCAGGTGGATCTCTGTGAGATCAAGGCCATCTTGGCCTCCATAGTGAGTTCCAGGCCAGTTGGAGCTAACAGGGAGAGCTTGTTTTAGAAAACAAAACAAACTCAAACTAAGCAGTATTCAGGCCACCCTTGGAGAGTGACCTCTTTCCTTTCCCGCTGTTGTGTTATAGTATGAGACAGAGTCCCCCTATGCCATGGAGGTACACACCACTACGACCAGTTCATTCAGTTGGGGATCTCAAGCCTTGCTTTAGCAGGTTCTGCTTTGTCAAGAGAAGAGACTTAAGCTTTTATTCCAGAGCCAGTCACTATCTGGTCATCCCCTCCCCTCCCAGAAGGGCAGTCCTGGAGGGCACAGAACTCTCTGCCACTTCCCATGCCCACAGTGGTGCCCGCCCTTCCTAGGCCTGCCCAGCCTGTGTCTGGCTCAATAACCCTTCTTGATGGCCCAGAATGTCCAGGAGACCGTGTCTGCTGCCTCAGTCTACCTACCACAGTGCCAGGCCTAGGGCAGACCTAGACCTGTAGCTGAGCACAGAAGCCACAATGATTCCGCTGCTGCCAACCATCCCAGGCTGCTCCCCACCATCCCAGGCTGCTCCCCAGAGTCCAGTTACCCAGCCTGCTCACCCACCCATGGACTGGAAGCCCCCAGACTTCTTCTTCTTGTTCTGAGCTCGCACCATCTCCCGGGTGTCTGGCTCCACATCTGAAGTGCACTCGGAGGCGGGGAAGGTAGGCAGGGCTCGGCCAGGACCCAGCTGCAAGGGAAGAAAGGCGAAGTGGAGGGAGGGGCTTTCCTCCCACCCTGCCTCCTGGGAATCTCTCCAGCTCTCTCAGAGGTTCTCCTAATCCAAGGTGGTGCAGACAGGCTCTGAGGACAGACTGCAGGGCCTTCTAGCCCAGCTCTGTCCCTTACCAAGGGTGAAGCCTCAACAAAGCCTTAATCCCCCACTAAGTCAGAGTGTCCACTTGTGAAAACTGAGATGATAAAGGACATGGGCCCTTGGGAGGAGGGTGTATGTCAAGACTCAGTGGGGAAGTATAGCTCTTGCCAGAAGAAGTAGAAGCTGAAGGCTGAGGACTCTCAGAGAAGAGGAGCCTGCTATGTGCCTGTGGAGCTGGCTTTGGCACCTGGTTGGCCTCTTGCAGAGGACCCAGGTTTGATTCCCAGCACCCATATGGTGACTAAGAACCATCTTTAAGCCGGGTGTGGTGGGGCACACCTTTAATCCTAGCACTTGGGAGGCAGAGGCAGGCAGATCCCTGTGAGTTCAAGGACAGCCTGATCTACAGAGTGAGTTCCAGGACAGCCGGAGCTATGGGGAGACCCTGACTCAAAAAGACAAATAAATAAATAGAAATACTCAGAGACTGGAGGTGTATCTCAGTGTTTGAGTGCATACTCAACACTGGGGAAGGTCCTGAGGTCAATCCCCAGACTGAGTGGAGAACTCAGTGTGTAGCCAAAGATGACCTTGACTCCTGTGTCTCTTGTCTTCACCTGCCCAGTGCTAGGGGTGACAGATCCGCACCATCAAGCCTGCTTTTATTTGGTGCTGGAGCTCAAACCCAGGGCTTCATGCATGCTAGGCAAGCATGCTATTAACTGAATACCTCGTAGCCTACAGGCTGGGTGGGTTTTAATGTATAAAAACGTTAGGCCCTGGGAGGCAGAGGCAGGCGGATCTTTGAGTTCAAGGCCAGCCTGGTCTACAGAGTGAGTTCCAGGCCAGCTGGGGCTACAGGGAGACCCTGTCTCGAAAAGACCGAAAAAAAAAAAAACAACCCTTAGGCCCTAGGGGAGTGTGGTGGCGCACGCCTTTAATCCTGGCATTCAGGCAGATTGATTTCTGTAAGACAAGCCAGCCTTGTCGACGTAGTGAGTTTAACGCCAACTGGGCTACGGGGGGACCCTGTCTCAAAAGAACAAAAGAAAAACCGTTAGGCCCCGAACTGGCTGGGCCACAGTTCAGCCCTCGGTCTGAACCATGTGGGCTGCCTCCTCTCCCTTGGCAATTTCTCCCTGTGTTCTCGTTCTCGTTAGCAGTTTGTGCATTTACTGGGCACCAACTGAGTGCCAGCACTGGCGAGGATGGGGAGGAGGAAGAAGTAGTATTTTCACATTCACACCTACTTATTCCTGTGGTGTCCAGAGCCTACTCCATGCGGGTACCTCCCGTGCACAGGACCCCAGGAGAATGGGACAGGCTGTTCGGCCCCTTGGCACTCACACTGGTCTCCCCACATGCACACATCCGGCCACCCCCAGTTTCAATTCTCGTTGTCCCCTCACAAGTCGTGAGGTCTTGGTCCAATTTCCAAACCGCACAGCTGGCACACGGCCCATCAATACAAGTTTAGTTTGTGGCTCACTTTTCGAGCGTCTCCTTTACTGAGTCTCCCAAGAATGCCCCGAACTCCGCACCTGCACTTTTCATTGGTCAGATGGGCGCGGGGCCCCGCCCCCTTGGCAAAGATAGCCAATGAGCAGGCGCGATCAAACGAGCAGCAGAAAGGCAAGGCCGAGCACCCCACGCCCGGGCTGTGGCCGCGCCCAGCAATCTTACCTTTCGCGCCCGGACGTCGTCTTCCGCCTGGATCTCGAACTCGCCATCCTCCGAGTCGCTGTCACGGGCATGGGAACCACCGCCCCGGCGCTTCCGAAGTCCCTTCTTCTTCTTCCACGGGGCCATGGCGGCTTGCGACCGCGGGCTGGGCCCGGCGCGTGTACCCAGAGCCATGCGGGCTGGGCGCTCAGACCCGGAAGAGGGCGGGCCTGCAGGACGTAGGACTGTGGGGGGCCGGGCGTCTGGAAAGGGCGGGGCCGCTCGTGGTGTACAGGCTGAGAGGGACGGGGCTTCTGGAAAGGGTGGGGCCTGAGAACAGAGGACCGCGAGGAAGCCGAGTCGTCCGCGAAAGGGTTAGGCCTGAGGAAATGTACCACTGCTAGGGGGCGGGAATTCAGTGATCTTTCCCTTCACGGAGACTGGATGTTGGGGAAGATGGGCGGGTTTTGCGGAACATTCCACTGCGTGGGGGCGGGGCAACGGGAAGGGGGCCTATCCATCCATTAGGCGGGGCCTGCGGGACGTATCAACTGCGAGGGGGCGTGGCGTGCAGAACATACCAACTGTGTGGGGGCGATGTTTGCGGGACGTACCAACTGCACCGCACCGGGCCGGGCATGGGCTGCGGGTTGCTGCGTTTGGAATACGCTTTCCGAGTCCCACAGCCTGGGCTCCCGAGCTGCAGATTGGAACCCTCCTGCAGCGCTTCTCCCAGGACTGCAGATCTGGAAGGAAAGAGGCGGGGGAAAGGAAGGTTTGCAGGCCAGGATGCCCAGGTAGGTAGGAAAAGAGCCCTGGAACTCCAGACCCTAGTGTGATCTGGAATCAGAGCAGGTTTCAGTGACCCTTGCACTGTTTTAGCTTTATAGGCGTGACTTATGCAGGCGACTTCACTCTTTGAAGCCTCAGATTTGTGATCCGTAAAATGGATTTAATCAGAGCAACTTCTCGAGTCTATGGAAAGGATTAGATGACGCCATGCTGGCAAAGCTCCTTGCACGAGGTAGGCATGGGCCCGAAGCTGCCATCCTACCCCCTCCCACTATTAGTTTCTCTGGTTGGTGCTATCCCTCCTTTGCCCCGCCTTCCCCACAATTGTACTGTAAATATGTGTTGAGCGTACATTGTAGGTTGAAAGTATCTATTTATTCATTAAATATTTGCTAGCAGCACCCTTTCCCTGTCATGACAACTGAAAAAGACTGCTGGGGGTGTGGCTGGGTTGGTAGCAGTCTGGCCTCGCATGCACAGAGCCCGCCCTGGTTTTCATTGCCAGCACAGCAAACATTGAGCGGTACTTGGGAGAAAAAGCACGAGGATACAAGAGTTCAAGGTCATTTCTGGCTGTAAAATATAGTGAGTTCAAGGCCAGTTTGGGATACATGAAACCTTGGAAATGAGGGAGAAAGCGAGACATTTCCAGAGTGCCTCTGGTTTTATACACACACACACACACACACACACACACACACTCCAGAAAGATTAGTTCCTTTTGTTGAGACGGAAAGACCTTTTTGCCCTTGGCCGCCAGATGCCAGATGCCAGATGCATGCCACTGTCAGCCTTTGCTCCCTGCTCCCTCCTGTTGGCTCACTCTGATCCTTTCACAGGGAGTCCTGGAGGCCAGGCAGCATGAAGACCCCATGGAGCTGGCCATGAGTGGAATGCAGATGCTCCACCCCAGCAGCTACAGGGTCAAAGCTAGGGCCTCCTATGTGGACGAGACCCTGTTTGGCAGCCCTGCAGGTACCCGGCCGTCACCACCCAACTTTGACCCGCCCTGGGTGCAGAATTGCAGCCGAACCAGAGGACTGGGCACGGGACAATCAAAGGCCTCTGTCGCCAAAGGAGACTGTGAGGTCACCCCATCCAGGGGCAGCACTGGGACACTCACACCAAGGAGGAAGAACAAATATAGGTAACAAGGTTGGGGTGCATCCTATACTCAGGTAGCTAACCTAATCTCCTGGCTGCTGTGGTGAAATAACTCTAACACAAGCAAGTTAGGGGGAAAGGATTTATTCTGGCCAGGAAATCACTGTTAGGAGCTGAAGACACCTGATCACATGACATTAGTAGTCCAGAGGCAAGACAGTAAGGGATGCTTGCTTGCTGCTCTGCTCCATTTCTTCACTTCATTCAGCCTGGGACCCAGCCTATAAAATGTGGTGCTGCCCACATTTAGGGTGGGTCTTCACACCTCTGAACTCAAGAAAATCCCATGACCCAACCTAATTAAAACGGTTCCTCACTGAGTTTCCCCTCCCAGGTGACTGCAGATCCTGTTCTGTTGACAATTGAAATTACTGGTTACAGTGGCCCTCTGGATTCATGGTACAACCTGTTGGTCACCTGCCCTGGGCCAGTACCTTGACATCTCTGACACCTCTGAGCTACAGAGAATGGTCCTTTGTTGTTTTTTTTTTCCCCCACATTATTGAGACAGGGTCTCCCTGTAGCCCCAGCTGGCCTGGAACTCACTCTGTAGACCAGGCTGGCCTTGAACTCACAGAGAACCACCTGCCTCTGCCTCCCAAGTGCTGGGATTAAAGGTGTGTGCCACCACACCTGGCTGAGAATGGTCCCGTTAAATGAGAGGAGTATAGTATACAGTGCTTGGCACTTATCCAGCTCTTGATAAATGGTAGTGTTGGCTGGTGAGGTAGCTCTGAGGGTAAACACTATTACTGTGCAAGCCTGGTGACCTGAGTTCAGTTGCTGGAACCCTTGTAACGGTAGAGGAAGAGAACTGACTCCACAAAGTTGTCCTCTGACCACAAGTACCATGGTACACACACACACACACACACACCACAATAATAATGACAAAATTTACAAATTTAGTAAGGGCTGGAGAAATGGCTCAGTAGTTAAGGGCAGCTCTTGCAAAGGACCAGAGTTTCCATTCCCAGCACCCACATGGAAGCTAACAGCTGTCCGTAACTTCAGTTCCAAGAGATCTGACATCCTCTTCTGACCTCTGCAGACATTGCATGACATCAGTGCACATACATGCAGGCAAAACACTCATACACATAAAATATATATATATATATATATATATTTTACATTTTTTTAAAGACTTTTTATGTGTATGAATGTACTGTCTGCATGTAGGTCTGTGCACCCGTGTCGTGCAGTGCTGTGGAGGTCAGAAGAGGGTGTCGGATTCCCCTGGAACTGGAGTTAAAGAAGGTTCTCAGCCACCATGTGGGTGCTGGAAATTGAACCCAGGTCCTCTGCAAGAGCAGTCAGCACTCTTAACCACTAGGCCATCTCTTTAGCCCCCTAATTTTTTTTTTTTTAATTTACAAATTTGCGCCGGGAGTGGTGGCACACACCTTTAATCCTAGCACTAGGGAGGCAGAGAGAGGTTGATCTCTGAGTTCAAGGCCAGCCTGGTCTACAAAGTGAGTTCCAGGACAGCTAGGACTGCAGAGACCCTGTCTCAAAAGGACCAAAAAAGAAAAAGAAAAAAAAGCATCTCTGTTGAACTTGTATAGATATTGTTAAAAGTACATTTTTATTTTGGGGAGAATGTGCTCTTGCAGAGGTCAAAGAACAACTTAAGGGGAATCAATTTTCCTACCATGTGAGTCTCAAGGATCGAACTCAGGTTGTCAGGTTTGGCAGCAAGCACCCTATCCCCTGAACCATCTTGCTGGCACAAGCTCCTGAAGTCTTGTCATTTGTAAACAACTGTTTCTGTGACATTTAGTGTATATGTTATGTAGTACTGTGATTAGGCACTACCAGTAATCTGGAGATGAGGTACCAGGCCCCTGGAATGGTTCCCCCCATACCCGGGGATGACTGTACTTGGGGCACTCTATGGTGGGTGACAGAAAAAGAACCCCAACTGGGTCCAGCAGAAAAAAGACATATGGGGCTTACATAGAGGGCACACTGTGAGGCCTGGGCATCCTCTGTAGCACTGTGCTTCTCCCCCATGTCTTCTCCTGGACAGGAGAGAGGCCATAGCTCTTTTGAGGTGATACTGTGTCAATCTAGCAAGGAGGAAGGCCTCTAGACAGAGACAGGTCTCTCATATGTTTCAACAAAAATCCCAACGAAGACTCTCATTGGATAGGCATGGGTCCTGTGACCATCCTTCAACCAATCAGCATAGGCAGGAAGATAGCATATGCAGATTGGCCAGGACTGGGACATCTGCCCTCTTGGGGTGGAAAGAACAGAAGGAACACATGGATAAGGGGAAGACTGGCTTCCCAAGGGGTGCCATTGTCAACGAGGGGAACCCCTAGGGTATACAGGCAGGGTCTTCTGGTGCCATGGGTGAGGGCTTTAGGGGGTGGCCCCAGGTCACTGTGTCCTTCCCTTTTCCAGGTTGATCAGCCACACCCCGTCTTACTGTGATGAGTCCCTGTTTGGCTTCCAATCCCAGGGCACCAGTGGGGCAGTGTCTCGGACAGCTGTAGGGGATGCTGCCAAGCTCCATGCCCTCTTCTGGACACCACCGGCAACCCCTAGGGGTGGCCACTCACCTCAGCCCAAGGAGACCCCACTGCGAGCTGTACACCCAGCTGGACCCTCCAGGACAGAGCCCAGGGTGGCAACAGGCTCCAGGAACCTGGCTCAGGATGGGTTAAGTGCGCCCTGCCCTCTGGGGCAGAGGTGTTCCCGTTCCCTTACCCACCTGAGTGTCCCCAGAAGGGGTCACCCAGCCACCAATGCCCCCCACATCAATAAACCTGCAGATCCAAGGCCTTCTACAGCAGGGGTGACTGTCCAGAATCCCCTGGTCACTCCCAGGGCACGGTCAGGCAGTGTTTCAGGGCCAGCTGACCCCCAACGAGGGACAGGCCTCCCAAAGCCAAAGCCCCCTTGGAGATGAGGTGCTCACCAGGTGGTCCTGTGGCTCAGCATCTGTGGCACAGCTCTGGTGGGGTCCTCTGGGAGACCAGCATCTTTGGGGCCCCCAGGCACTGGGAGAGGCCCCCATGGGGGCCCTGGCAAGGATAGGCTGTGCCTTCCTATGACCCCACAAACTCAGGATGTCCCTCACCTCTTCTGTGGGGCATTTGGGGTCCCAAAAATGTCTCTTTAGCCCTATCTCTGCCAGTTTTGTATGCCAAAACCATAGACTGACCCCTAGAGGGATCACCCCACTCCACTTCCTTAGGATTTGGTTTCCACCCAGGGCTGGAGGCCTCAGTGAACTCTCCTTGTCTGTGTGTACCCTGGGTAGTGTGTAGGTAAGCATTATTTTAATATTCATGTATTAAATGTATCCATAGCTCATCAAGTCTGGGCATGTTTTTCTCCCCTGTAAGCCCTTTGTTGGGCATGAGTTGAATTAAATAACAAAGTTAAATGGGACAACAGGTGGTTTAAGGATGTGGCAGAAATGATACAAGCCACAGGCCTCAAATAAGGCTGAGTCCACCGTGCCCATCTTTGTCTAGAGGGTCCTGGGAGGTGGACGTGTTCTTCCCAGAGGATATTGACTAAGCTTTGTTAGCAACTGTCTAGTGGGGGTATAGTTCAGTGGTAGACTGTTTGCTTAGCAAGCATGAGGTCCCAAGTTTAATCCCAGCACCACCCAAAAACAAAACAAAAAAGCAGAGCTTAGCACTGGTCCTAATGGAGAAGACAGCCAGAAAAGGATGTCTGCTCTGGGCTGCAGCCTGGGCTGCTACGTACACGTGGCTCGTATGTGCCACTGTGGAGACAGTTGCACGTGGGATCCTGCAGCCTGCCCTGAGCAATGGAAACAGGGCCTGAACCTCTCCTTGCCCTGTTCTACTCTAAGCATTTCAGGGAGCCCAGGGCGCAGCCCCACCATTGCCTAAAGACCTCTGCTCTGGGAAAGGATGCTGGGTAGCCAGGCCCAAGACATACATGTGAATGCCTGAAGGGTCAGATGGCCACACCTGGCACAGATGCGCTTGACACTCTAACGGTGTGGAATGTTTAAAGTTTTAGAACTTTCACAAAGAATTAGTCCCACCCACCTCCTGCTTTTCTGAGAACATAAACCTCTCATTTATTGTGCTCCCTCCCTCCATTTTGATAGAGGCCAGAAATATAGTTGTATTTCTCTTTCTTCTGTGTATACTTAACTCAGTGGCAAAGCAGTTGAGAATGGTGGGACAGCAGCAGTCTGCGGGAACCTAAAGGTGGGTGAGCAGCGGCCAACCAGGCGAGGTGGTGCGTGGCTGCAATCTCAGTATTTGGAGGGCAGAGGATCAGCACTAACTCAAGCTAGCCTGGGCTACCTAGGGATGCCCTCTCTCAAAAATAAACAGAGGAGGAGAGGTGCTGCTTCTGAGCTTGCTGATCTTTCCGGAAAAGGCAAAACATTAGTTTTCTGTGGAATAGTTCTCAATTTATGAAATTCCAGTAACGCTTAAAAAATTTGTACAACTACCTGGGCACCAAAAATGGCTACTGATGCCCTCCTCCAAGCACCAGGACGAGCTGGAAGGAGTGTGCTAACCCTGCACAAGAAGGCCGGAGGGAGTGTGCTAACCCTGCACAAGAAGGCCGGAGGGAGTGTGCTAACCCTGCACAAGAAGGCCGGAGGGAGTGTGCTAACCCTGCACAAGAAGGCCGGAGGGAGTGTGCTAACCCTGCACAAGAAGGCCGGAGGGAGTGTGCTAACCCTGCACAAGAAGGCCATGGCTCCTTTGGGATTCTCTGCACACCTACCCTGGGCTAGCAGCTAGAGCTACACCTATGCCCTGGTGGACGATGTGTCCGTGGCTACCATGGCAGCTTCAGGATGTGGGACCAGGGGCTTGTTTCCCACTGAAGCTGTCTACAGATAGGGCCCACAGCTTGCCCCCTCCTCTGGAAGCAGACACTCCTGAGTGCCCATGAACATACAAAGCCTCAGCCCTGGGAAGACACATCTGTTAAAGAGTGTGCCCTTGAATGTGGTTTGAAATGGTTTTTAATTTTAGTCATCCTTAAAGCCAGAAATGGCAGGGCTGGGGGAGGAGGGTTGGGGTTGGGGTGGAGAGCAGGGCTGGGGAGAGCAGGGTGTGAGGAGCCCAGCAGGGGAGCCCAGCTGGTGGTGCTCACTTCTTGCCCTTGCCCTTCTTCCCCTTCTCCCCCTTCTTTTCCTTGCCCTTGCCCTTGTCCTTGCCCTTGCCCTTCTTCTCCCCCTTCTCCTCTTTCTCCCCCTTCTCTTCCTTGTCCTTGCCCTTGCCCTTGCCCTGCTTCTTCTTCTTGGACCTGAGCATGGAGCGGACCAGGTAGCCCTTCCACACTGCCTGGATGAGTGCGGCAGCCCTCATCATGTACAGCATCTCCCGCTCAGCCTCCACCCGCTTCTTGGATTTGATCTCTCTTTCAGCATGGATCTGGGCGAACTCCTCCACCAGCACCGCGTGCCTCTGCTTCAGCTCCTCGAGCTGCAGCGTCTCCTCCTTGTGGATGGCCTCCAGGTCCTCATACTCATCCTGCGGGGCGGGGAGGTCAGGGCACAGGGCACAGCCCAGGGTACCCCAGCCAGGCACACTGCCAAGTCTGTCTGCACAGGGGCTCTGTGGTGCTCTGGGAAGGTGAGGGGCTCAGCCTTACTTCAAGGAGGAACAAAGACTGTGAGCTGTGCAGACACAGTGTGTATATGTGTGTATGTTCTCCTGTAAGCACACATACAGATGTGGGTGCACACTCGTATGTGTGTGTGTGTGTAGAAGCCAGGTATTTTCCTTAATCTATGTCACCCTTGATGTTTGAGACAGGATCTGTCACTGAAGCTGGCGCTTACCGATTCAGCGAGGCTGGTTGCCTGCAGACTTCCAGGCTCTGCCTGTCTCTGTCTCCCCAGTGCTGGGACTACCGGTGCATGCTACCATACCTGGCTCTTTACATGGTTACTGAAGATCCGAACTCAGGTCCTCACGCTTGCATAGCAAGCACTTAACCAACTGAGCCATCTCCCCAGCCCCCAGCTCCTCTAGACCTATAGGAAAATCCCTTTTTTAAACCTGTTTTTACCCATTTGAAACACAGGGACAATTCCAAATCAGGGGCCTCTTTCTGGGATCAAATGACCTTATGGCTAAAATATGAAATGCCCCTCAAAGATGCATGGTTTGGAAGCCTGGTCAGCAGCTAGGTGGTGCTGCTGGGTAATGGCTGAATCATGAAGCCACTAACCTCATCAGTGAGTTAGCCTGGTTAGTGGGATGATGAGGATGAAGACAGACGAACAACTGTAGGAGGAGGGGCCTCCTGGGAGGAAGTAGAACCTGCTCTTGAAAGGTGTGCCTTCTCCCGGGCCAGACTGTCCTTTCCTCCTTCCCTCCCTCCCCCTCTTCTCTCCCTTCTCTCCTTCCCTCCCTCCCCCTCTTCTCTCCCTTCTCTCCTTCCCTCCTTCCCCCTCTTCTCCTCTGCCTTCTCCCCTCCTCCCTCTTCTTTCCTTCCTCCTCCCCTTCTTCTCTCCTTCCTCCCTTTCTTCCTCTTCCTCCTTCCTGATTCCCAGCCACCTGAGGGGAGCAGCCCCTCTGACATTCTCTATCCACCTCAAGCTCAGGATGGTGGGGCCAAGTGACCTTGAATTGAATCCTTCAAACTTTGAGTCCAAATAAACTTTTCTTCCTTTTAAGTTATTTTTCTCAGGTATTTTGTCACAGTGTCAGAAAGTTGACCGATGCAGTAGTGCCAGGCACACAGTGGGGCCACAAGGAAGGAAAGCCACTGTGCCACTGTGGAGATGGCTTCACAGAGACTCAGCAGAAAGATCTGTCGCAAGTGATTCCCTTGTCCTTCCTTACCTTCAGCTATGGCCACACCTATTTCCCTCCCCCTCCTCCCTCTCTTTTCTTCTACCCCCTCCTCCTCTTCTTCCCTCTCCCCTCCTCCTCTTTCTACACCTCTTAGCATTTACTGAGCTTTACAGAGCACTAAGGAGATGGGGCCGGGCTGTGGGCCTCAGTGGAGCCTGTTCTTAGGGTTTACTCTGCAGTACTAGGCCTGCCTGCACACACTATCACTCAGCCATGTCCTCAACCACAGGACTGACATTGGAGCCCAAGGAACAAGCATTGCAGCCCACATGGCTCTGTCCATGGCAGGGCACTACAGTCAAGCTAAGTGGAGCTACCCGGTCCTTCTCTGACTGGCAGGCCTGGCTTTAACTCCTTTGCCTGATGCCATGGCTGTGCTCTCTGGGCCTTCCTGGACTCCAGGTCAGGGCCAGGGGCCACCAATGTTATCTGGAGCTGGGTGGGACATGCAGGCTCCCACCCGTGCCTCACAATAATAGTATCTCATGGACCCCCTGCCCCTAGGGTCACAGGACAGACACAGCCTGTATCAATCAGATGTGGAAACAAGTTCAGAGAGGTGGAGCCTAAATCTGGTGGCACAGCTGTTAAGTGACACCAGTTTGGAACCTTCCTGGGATAATGGGGACTTTCTCTTCTTTACTGCCTCATCCTGTCACCTTACCTACTGCAGGTGCTCAGTAAAGCTTGCTGAGTGGCCGGAACTGGGAGCATGCTCCCCTTAGAGTAGGGGGTGGGCAAGAGCCAAGCCAAGTCATTGCAGAGGTCCTCGGGCCAGGTACATCAGATGAGACTGCATGCTCCTAGCTGGGTGTGCCTTTCAGCAGTTAACATCCCACTTCCTACCTCCTCCCATCCTTGAGACAGGAAGGGGCCTGTCCCCCAGGAAGACTCAGACCTGGGGCTACCTTGGACCATCCCCTGTCACCCCCTGACCCCCAGGAGGGACTCATACCTGCTTCTCACCCATCTCCATATCATATTTCTGGATCCAGTTCTCAATTTCTGTTTCTACTTTATATTTTTTCTAAAAATAAAAAAAAATCCAGAGCTAGTGAGTTGGCTCAGAGGCTAGAGGAACAGCCTGGTGACCTGAGTTTGATACCCATTCCTCATGGTAAGGAAAGAGAACTGACTCCCAAGAGTTGTTCTCTGACCTCCACGCACATATCACTGATGGACAGATATTTTTTGTTTTTGAAGTCCAAACAGTCATTAGACAGGGCAGTGTGACCAACAAGCAGGGCTAAGTGCTGTGGTGGGCTCCAGCCAGGCTTTCCCACTGACCCTCACAAGGATATTCTTGGCTTCCCATTGCACAGATAGGAAAACCAAGGCATCAATCAACATGCTAACTCACTCGCCCAAGATGACAGAACTATGGGTAGCGCCGCCTGGATCGTAAGTCAGTCTGACTCCAAATCATTCTTGGCAAGAGCACAAGCAGCAACAGCAAAGGCCCTGAAGTGGGAGTGATCTTGCGTTGAGAGAACACTGCCGGTATGCTAGGACAGAGTGGTCTGACAAAGTGACTTCAAGGCTATGTCCAGACACTGGCAGTGGGAGGCTGAGGACTCTCATGCGTGGAGGAGGGGAAGGGCCACGAGAGGGCTCCGTGGGTAAAGGTGCTTGCCACCAAGCCTGACAACCTGAGTTTAATCTCCAGGACCCACGACATAGTAGAAGGAGAGAGCTGACTCCCACAAGTTTCCCTCTGACCTCCTCACACATGCTATGGCATGTGCACACCTACACACACACACACACACACACACACACACTCACACACAAATGAAATTTTGCACTGGGGGACAGAGATCAGTGGTAGTGCACTAGCTGGAAGGAGGGGAAGCCTGTGGGTCTGATGCAGTTGAAGGATATGATCTAACTTTGTTTTAATGATTAAAAAGAATTGAATATGTATGAGTGTATTGTCTGCATATGCATGAGTGCACTCATGTCATGCGGTGCCTGCGGAGGACAGAAGAGGGCATCAGATTTTCCTGCAACTGGAGTTGTAGACCATAGCGGCCAGTGCTCTTAACTGCTGAGCCATCTCTCCAGGCCATTTTAATGTGTTTTAATATCAGCTCAGGGCTGGCAAGGTGGCTCATCAGGTAAAGGCACTTGCCGTATAACCATGGTGACCTGAGTTCAACCCTTGAAACCCACATAAAGGTGGAAAAGAGGACTAAAGAGATGGCTCAGCAGTTAAGAGCACTGACTTCTCTTGTAGAGGAACCAGGTTCAATTTCCAGTATCCACATGTCAGCTAACAGTCATCCACAACTCCAGTTTCAGGGGATCTGATGCTGCCTTCTGACCTCCATGGCCCTTGCATGACACAGGTGCAGGCAATAGACTATACTCATATACATAAAAAAAATAAATAAAATGTTTTTTTTAAGGTGGAAGAGAGAGAAAACTAACAAAGTTGTCCTCTGACCTTCATGAGAAAGATACACACATTTAAAAACAAAACAACAAAAAAGGTCACCAGCTGGGGTCAGGGGTCACTCTGGTCCAACCCCTGCCTAGCTTGTACTAGGTCCTGGGTTCCACACCCAGTACTGCAGAATTAAAAATTAACAGAGTTGGGTGGGGGTGTTGTGGCATATCCCTTTAATCCCAGCACTCAGAGGCAAAGGCAGGCAGATCTCTGTGAGATTGAGGCCAGCCTGGTCTATATACCAAGTTCTAGGCCAGCTGGAGCTACAGAGAGACCCTGTCTTGAAACAAACAAACAAACAAACAAACAAACCCTCAAAGAAAACAAACAATAATCCAAACAAAAATTAAAATTAATAAGAAATACTTTTAAAAAGTCAGCTCCCAAGACCAGCCTGGTCTACAAAGTGAGTTCCAGAACAGCCTGGGGCTACAGGGAGACCCTGTCTCAAAAAAAAAAAAAACAAAAAAGAAAAGTCAGCTCCTATAATAAAATGGAATGTGCACTTGGGAGGCAGAGGCAGGCGGATTTCTGTGAGTGCAAGGACTGCCTGGTCTACAGAGGGAGTTCCAGGACAGCTAGGGATACAGGGAGACCCTGTCTCAAAAAGACAAAAAAAAGGAATGTGATGCAGCCATAGACAGGAACAGAGCAGAGACATGGGCTCTATCACTGGGGAACTGTGGAGACACAATGGTGGAAGAGAAGCCAAGCAAAAGGCTGTGTCAGACCTCAAATATACGACATTAAAGTTACTTTTCTTCAGTGTGTGTGTGTGTGTGTGTGTGTGTGTGTGTGGTCAGAGGACAACGCAGGGGTTTTCTCCTGCCATTGTATGGGTCCCTGGGATTGAACTCAGATTGTCAGACTTGGTGGCAAGCACCCCTAACTCACTGAATTATCTCTCTGGCCCAACACCATCTTTAAAAAATGAAAACATGGGCCGGGCGTGGTGGCGCCCACCTTTAATCCTAGCACTCAGGAGGCAGAGGCAGACGGATCTCTGTGAGTTCAAGGCCCTCCTGGTCTATACATAGTGAGCTCCAGGCCAGCTGGGGACTAAAAGGGAGACCCTGTCTCAAAAAGAAAAAAAAAAAAAAAAAAGTTGGCTTTGAAAAAAAATGTTAAAAAAATAATAGATTAAATAATAAATAAATAAATAAAAACAAAAACTGAACTCACAGATCCTACAGAGCCAGAGCTCACAATGAGGGCACTAAAGCTGAGCTGACTTCAGGGGCCTGTGGCCCTCCAAGTACTGTCCACTAGTGTGAGTGCACAGACCTGTGTGGGGACACCCATGACTTCCATGAAGTGGAGTGTGGGCGAGCCCTCAGAGCTGCCCGGCCCCTTTCCAGCTGACCTTACCATCTTCATAACCTCAGAAAAAGCACAGGCCCATAAGGGGTCAAGTTCAATTTGTCTGACAGTCAGGAGCTATTTCAACTGTGGGTTACCCATGGGGTCAAGGGAGTGAAGGAATTTGCTCCAGGTCACCAAGCTGCCATGCCCTGATGCTGGGGCAGGGACCCAGCTTCCTTGCACACAGTCCCTGGTCTGGGTGCTGTCCTCTCCCACCTCCAGGGGGGACACTGGTCTACCTGGACTCTCCTACCTATATGCAAGGCTCCTGGGCCAGCCCCATCCCACCCCTTCCGCATCCCTGGGACCCCCGGGTACCTTCCTCAGGGCCTGCTCTGCCTCCCGGTTCTCCATGACCAGGTTGTTGTACTGTGAGCGCACGGTGAGGATTTCCTGCCGAATCTTGGCCACCCTAGCCTGGGAGGCCCGGTAGTCGAGCTTCTGCTGTTTCTCAGCCTCCTGCTTCATGCGAAGGATGCTATTCTCTGAGAACTTGTACACCTGGTACAGGTGGTTCTTCAATTCCTGGATCATGAAATTCTCCTTCTCCACCTGGTTCAGGACAAGGGAGGAGGAGGCCCCATTAATGGTCACCCACAGTCACAACAGCAGCTGGCCTTTGCTGCAACCATTCCCCCCTTAGAGCTCCTCAACCTGTAACAGGCAGGGGACAGGGAAGGTCTGATGGTCTGACAGATATCAAAGACCAAATAAATTCCAACCACAAAGGCCAGTGCCATCTGTCCCCAGCCCCTTTCTCTGGGCCTATCCTGGCCATTCACTCTGGTCACTAGTGTTTTGGATCCGAACTAACCAGACTTATTCCCATCTCTGGCCTAGGACTATACACTCCTCTTTACCTAGGAGAGGGTCCAACCAGCCATACTTTGTCAATGAAGTTTTATTGGAACACAGCCCTTTTCATTTACATACTGCTTATGGCTGCTTCTGCACTGCAACAGCAGAATCCTGTGGAGACCACTGGTCCACAGAGTCCAGTGTGTGGACTATGTGACCCTTTGGAGATGAGACACAGCTAGAAAATAGCCCACCTTGTAACTATGGTGCGGAAAGACAGGAGCCACCAGTGACCCACAACTGCCAAGATGAACTGACTCTGAGTCTCATTATCATGCAGGAAGTAGTAAAGTTTCTGTGTGGGGTTGGGATAAGCTGGAACACTAGTACAGCCCCTTTCTGAGCCATCTGCAAAGTGCTGAAGGTGTTCAGAAAGTCTCCCTTTCTTGGAAAAACATGAATATTCAAAACCTTCCTGGAAAAGGCATGAATATTCAAATATCCAGGCCTTTCTCCATAAGATAAAATGTACCTCTTTGTTCATAGCTGCTCCGCCTATCTGCCCAAGAGTAATCTGGTGTACCTCAGTGTGTGTGCGTGTGTGTGTGTGTGTGTGTGTGTGTGTGTGTGTGTGTGTGTAGCCTAGTGGACAACCTCACATGTTATCCACTTCTGTCATTAGCCTGGAGCTTGTTGATTAAGCTAGGCTGCCTAGCTCTCCAGCCCCATGGATCCACCTGGCCCCCACCCCAGTGCTGAGATTCCATGGTGCATTACCACATATAGTTGTTTTTCTTTGAGTTCTGGGAATTGAACTCAAACCCTCATGCTTGCACAGAAAGCTTACTCAGTGAGCCACCCTCAGCCTTGTATTTCTTTTGTATAATATGCTTCTCTTGCTTCAGAACGCCTGTGTACCTAATTTCTTTTTATTATTTTTAAATTATGTGTATATGTGTGGCTTTGTGCATAAGTACAGGTGGCTGTGGAATCCAAAAGAGAGGGTCAGACCCTGTTTGCCTCCCCTGGCTGGGAAGTTCTCACTGTCTAGCTCACTCCTTTTTCCACAGCTTGGCATCAGTGTTCCTGACCTGTTTGGTGTAAGTTGGGTCCTCTTGTATCATCTCCTTATAGCACTCTGTCCTTATCCTTCATTGTACTTCTCAAAACAGCAATCCAATAAGTTCCTAAATACCCACCTTCTTTTTTTTTTTTGTCTTTTTGAGACAGGGTCTCTCTGTAGTCCCAGTTGGCCTGGAACTCGCTATGTAGACCAGGCTGGCCATGAACTCACAGAGATCTACCTGCTTCTGCCTCCTGAGTATTGGGATTAAAGGCATGTGCCAACAAGCACATGTAGACTTATTTACAAACTCTGCCTACCGTAAAAAGAGCAAAGCAACCCCCCTCTGTGGAGTGAATGGATGAAGAGAAAACTATTTAAACCACTGAGGGGTTTGGCCCCCGGGTGCTCCTTTGGTACCTCTGCCTCCCTGCTCTTCAGCACCTCTTCAAGCTCAGCCTGGAGAGCATCAATGGCTTCCTGATTACTTCTGTTCCTCCGGGTGACATCTCGTATGAACTGGGCCCTCTCCCTTGCTTCCATGGGGCTGGTAAGAAGCTTTTCAAAAAGGAAGCCCCGCAGTTCCACCAGGCCCTGGAGGAAGCGCTGGGCCCCTGCACTTCTGCCTGGGGCCTGCATTTGCAGTAGCCTGATGGCCTGGGGTTCACTAAGCAGGAGCCTCAGGATGTTCTTGGTGGAGTCTCGGATCTGGCGTGCCAGTGGCTGCAGACTGGCCCTGTGCAACTCTATGGAGAGACGCAGATCCTGGCGTGAGACTAGCTCGGTGTCCTCCTCCTCCTCTTTCTCCTCCTTTTTCTCCTCCTCTTCCTCCTCCTCATCCTCTTCTTCCTCCTCATCCTCTTCCTCATCCTCCTCCTCTTCCTCCTCTTCCTCCTCGTCCTCCTCCAGCAGTCTCTGTTTCTGCTGCAGGACACTGGCACCCTCCAGCAGGGCCTGCCCGAGATCTATGTGCTCTCTTATAGCTGTCACCAGGTTCTCCGGCAACATTCCTTCTAGGGTCTCTGGGTGTGACTCCAGGTAGGATATCAGGGTCACCAGCTCCACCTTTTGGATGGCCTCATCCAGCACAGACACGATTCTCTTGGCCTCAATGGTGGTGAGCTTAGACTTGGAGGGGCCCAAAGACTTCAGTGGCTCAGCCAGCACTATCTCCATCTTCAGTGGGATTCTTTCGATGGCCAGCTTGTGGTAGGAAGGAGTCCTACTGAGGTTGCTCAAGGCCATTTCCGGAGCAGCTAGCTTTCCCTCTGTATGCCCTGCAGCGAGATAGCAGACTCTCGGGTCACTGATTTTCAGTCTCTAGCAATCCTGCAAAGGAAGGGGTAGCTGTTAGAGCTGTTCCTAAGGTGACCACTGTGACCACATTGGACATCGCAGTGCCCTAGGAATGCTATGAAGAACCTTGAGGTTCTTTTTTAACTTTTTGTTTGGTTGGGTGGCTTTGTTTGTTTGTTGAGATGGGGTCCCATGTAGCATAGGCTGGCCTTGAACTCCCGATCCTCCTGCCTCCACCTCCCAAACAATAGGATTTACAGGCACGCTGCACCACACCTGGCTCAGCTTTTAGCTCTGTGACAGTGTTTGGACCAGTAAGGTAGGAGGACCAAAGGTAGAGGTGAATCTCGGGCATGTGTGCCAAACAGGGAGCAGTCACTATTCTGAGGACTAACATACGGGGAACTGGTTACCCAGATGACAGAAAGTGGAGAGACCAGCCTCAGCAAGGTGAACCTATCCAGCAGGTGTCAATGCCAGGGGCATCAGCCTCAGAGTTGAAACCACAGCTGCAAGTGTAGGCCAGGCAGAGTGGGAAATGCCACAGCACTCCACCCACTGCCTGGGTTTCCTCCCCCTGCTGCTCAAAAACCAGTGGGAAACCAAGTGACAAAAGAGCCTGGGCCACAGCAGCTCAGGACACAGAGGAGGCAGAGATGAGGAGCAGTGTGTAGCATAACAATAATGGTGTGAGAACAGGCAGGATGGGCAATAGTGCATGTTCCCTAAGTGTGTGTGTGTGTGTGTGTGTGTGTGTTTGTGTGTGTTTGTACGTATACTTGCAGGCGAGAGGTCAGGTGTCTTCTTCTATCCCTTCCCACCTTTAAAAAGTTAATTTTGGGGGCCTAGAGAAATGGCTTAGTGGTTAAGAGCACTGGCTAGCCGGGCATGGTGGTGCATGCCTTTAATCCTAGCACTCGGGAGGCAGAGGCAGGCGGATCTTTGTGAGTTCAAGGCCAGCCTGGTCTATAGAGTGAGTTCCAGGACAGCTGGGGCTGTACAGGCGAGACGTCCGTCTATTTGTCTCGAGAAAACTCAAAAAAAAAAAATAAAAAAAAAAAAAGAATAGTGGTATTATCCAGCCAATCTGTGGTGTTGGGGATTGAATCCAGTCCTCTACAAGAGCAGCAAGTGTCTTAACCACTGAGTCAATCCTCCTGCCCGCTCTACCTTTTTTTGGACAGCGAGGAGAGTGAGAGCTCTTTTGAAAGACATGGGGTGTCGCTGCTAGCCCCGGCTGGCCTGGGAACATCACTATGTAGACCCAGGCTGCCTTGAACTCCTGATCCTCTTGCCTCTACCTCCCAAGTTCAGGGATTATGTAGACATGTGCCATCATACCAGGTGACCAATGTTATACAAGAAGTTACTTATTCGAGGGGGAGCACCTAGAAAAACACTAATACCTTTTTGCAAATTGTTTTTCTGTAAGCCCTACAATTATTACAAAGTTTGTTAAAAGTTATTTAAAAAGTATGTCCACGGAAAATTCCTATTGCGACAATCAGAAATTCAATATTACATGGCTTTCTTGGCCTCAGCAGCTGTACACGTGTGTCCGCACAAAATGACAAATACTGTGGGGCCTCAGAGCCTTTTGCTGCAGCAGCGAGCACCACCTTGAGTATAAATTACCAATGCCTCCGTTGCTGATGGCCAGCGGTCTGCGTTTACTCCTGCAAACCCTGGACTCCCCTCCAGTTTTAAAGGCCAGGAATCCTCGAAGAGTTCAATGGGATAAGCTTTAGCCACAAGACATTGGATGGAGGGGTGAATGCTCCGAATACAACAGGCTAATCTCATCTGTTTTGAACTGTCGTGCCCACTCCTGGGTGGGCACCAAGCTGCCTGGCACTTCTAGGGTGCTCAGCCTGCCCTGTCTTCATGCCCCACTGCCCTTTGGTCTGGCTCTCTGTGATTCTCCACATGGACTTACTTGTTTACTGTCTTTCCTTTCTTCTAAGAAGTACACGTGTACTGATGGAAACAAATACAGTGAGCTATGTCTTGGTGTGCTGGCAGTCCTGTGTGAAGTAGGGAAGTCGGCGATGGGAGTGTGTTGATGGAGGAATAGGGCGATGGGGGGCAGGTCTTCACTTTTCAAAGCCTCTTGTTCGTGCCATGCTTAGGGAAACATGTGGGCACTTAGGACTCTATCTCCTGAGTCTGTTTCCTTCCTGTCAGGTGAAGGCACCTGGGTTTCCCCTCTAGTGACACAGCCTCCTTCCCATTGTGTACAGTTTCTGTGTTAAAGCCTTGGGCCCCAGTCTGTGGCGCAATTGGGAAGTGGGAGACCTTTACTGGGTGAAGACTCAGGCTGAAGAGGGTACGTGGCCTCTCAGTGTTAAGAGCACTGGTTGTTAATCTTTCAGAGGTATTGGGAGTTCGCAATCCCTAGGGCACCCACATTCAACTAATGACAGACCGTTCATAACTCCATTTTCCAGGGCTCAGATACCCTCTTCTGATCCTCCATGGGCAATGCATGAAACAGGTACACTTACAATATACAGGCAATATAATGCACATAAAATAAAAAAAAAAAAAAAATAAATAAATTCTAAAAAAAAGAGGTTTGCAGGACTAGTGCGGAAGTCCTCTGGGTCACTGAGGGTAGGTATGCCCTTGAAGGAAACGTCTCTGAGGTCACTGAGGGTAGGTATGCCCTTGAAGGAGACGTCTCTGAGGTCACTGAGGGTAGGTATGCCCTTGAAGGAGACGTCTCTGGGGTCACTAGGGTAGGTATGCCCTTGAAGGAGACGTCTCTGAGGTCACTGAGGGTAGGTATGCCCTTGAAGGAGACGTCTCTGAGGTCACTGAGGGTAGGTATGCCCTTGAAGGAGACGTCTCTGGGGTCACTGAGGGTAGGTATGCCCTTGAAGGAGATGTCTCTGGGGTCACTGAGGGTAGGTATGCCCTTGAAGGAGATGTCTCTGGGGTCACTGAGGGTAGGTATGCCCTTGAAGGAGACGTCTCTGGGGTCACTGAGGGCAGGTATGTCTCTCTCCTCTCTTTTCTCTTCTCTTCTCTCCCCGCCCCTTCTCATCAGCTGAGTGAGCTACTCTGTCCCTCCACAGCTCCAAAGCAACAGAGCTACCAACCACAAATCAAATGAATCTTTCTTCCTTACACATCATTCACCACAGGGATTTGTGGTGCAGTAAGAAAGCTGGCTGGCCCAGCAGCCTTGGGAACCATCCATCAAAGAGCCTTGTTTGCTGTCTCCAGGAAGCAGGAATGCCGAGAGAAGCCCACACAGATGGGAAATGTGGGGAGCCAAAACCTTGGGCTAGTTCTTCAAGATCCCGCTAACCAACATCTCCCCAGGACCTCCTTGGCTGTTGTCCCCGTTCTAAAGCCTGGCAGGTCAGCCTTGTCTTCATTGTTTTGCTCAGCTTAGTCTGTTTCTGTTGTCTGAGATCAGAAAGCCTTAGCCAAGGAAATATACAATCAAAGGACCTTAGCTGATCAAATACTGTAGCCCTGGGAATGGTGGTCAGCAGGCCTCAGGGACTGAGATAGAGAAAGAGGGAAGGCAGCACTAGGTACAGCTGTAGAGGGCTATCTTCTTCACACCACAGAGTCAAAGCAGACAGTGGAGGGAATCAAATTAATATCTAATATGACTAAGGACAGGGAGGAGAAGTGGCCAGGGTTGAGTTATGGACTCCTTGATAGGCAAATTGGGTCAAAATTCAAACTCTCTTTAGGACTGAGGACCCAGCCCAAGGGGACATCGTGCTTCCCTGGGAGCTGTGCCTGTTTACTGGCCTCTGAGCCACAGAGTTCCCCAGGGGCCTTTTCCTGATAATGTGTTCTGAGCAGCCAAGTTGCCTCCCAAGCTTGAGTCCCTGTCCTGGAGGCTACCGGATGAAGTGGAACAAAGTATTGGATGGGCACACTTCTCCGGGTTGTTCCCACAGCTCTCAGGCATAAATCAAAAACAAGGAATTCTTTGGAGATGAAGTCTGGAAATTCGACACTATGGGAAATGTTCCCAATTTGCTTTCAGCCAAATTACCTCTTTTGCTTTAAAGGACAAGCTTGTTTTCTTTGATTACCATGACACCACCAGTTCTCGACAGCTCATTTGGGTGAACAAGGAAAAGCAGGCAGGTGGGGGCCAGAGGCCGTCCTGACAATGACGAAAATCACCTGAGAATCTTCCACTTGAATTCTAATATGATCCTTCAGTGTCCTTTTGATGCGGCCAGCCTTAATACTAAATTGTTTTCAACATCAGCTCCCCCCTTTTAAAATTCCTGCCCCAAGCAAGAGCAGTGAGGCCCTGGGGGACTGGCACTTTAATGGAGTATCCTTCATTTCTCATGAATTCTGCTGATGAACTTTATTATTGGAAACATATCTTTATCATGCAAATGACACCTCAGCTTCATTCAGATAGGTTTGTTGGATATTTATTAGTTTCACTCTTAGAGCATTTGGAAAAGAAAAAGATTTGAGCTAAAGGGCTGCTTGCCCCTGTCTCAGAGAAAAGGGAAAGAAACCCCAGTTCCTGTGACTGTCTCACAGACCCAATGCTGCTAGGTCTCCAGGTTGGAGAGGGGGTGTCTTAGTTTAAAGAGTTTCTTTTTGCGGGCGGATCTCTGTGAGTTCAAGGCCAGCCTGGTCTACAGAGTGAGTTCCAGGACAGCCAGAGCTACAGGGAGACCCTGTCTCAAAAAGACAAAAAAAAAAAAAAAAAAAAAAACAGTTTTTTTCTTTTTTAATATTGGCTAACTTGAGAACTTACCTATGTATCCAACTATTCTGAAACACACCAATGATCCCAGGACTCAGGAGGTTCGCAGTAAGAGGATCAGGAAGTTCAAGTCCAGCCTGGGCGTGGTGGGCACGCCTTACATCCTAGGCACTTGGGAGGCAGTAGGCAGGCGGGATCTTTGTGAGGTTCAAGCAGCCTGGGTCTACAGAGTGAGTTCCAGGACAGTGGGACAAGGGAGACCCTTTCGTCCTCAGAAAAAAACCCCAAAAAAAAAAAAAAAAGAAAAAGAATTCAAGGTAGCCATGGCTAAATAATAAGCTGAAGACCGGCTACTTAGAGAGACCCTGCTTCAAACAAAACAAAACAACCCGCCCAAAAAAACCCCAAAAAGTACATTCTACGGATAACTTCCTCTGGTCCTTACAGCCCTACAAGGTATGTGCTATTAGTTCCTCTGTTTTATAGATGGAAAGGGAGCTGAAAGACCTGTGTGAATCTGGTCATTCAAAATGGAAACATCAGTCCACAGCCAGTGAGATGGATCATCAGATAAAGGACCCTACCACCGAGACTGAGGGCCCGCTTCAGCCCCAGAGCCCACAGTGGAAAGAAAAGAATTGGATCCTGAAAGGTTTGGTCTCTGAGTTTCCACATGTTGTGCTTACACACACACACCCACCACACACACCACACACCCACCACTGTTAAAAAAAAAAAAACTTTCGAGGGGGCTGAGAGAGATGGCCTAGCAGTTAAAGAGCTCGCCTGCTCTTGCAGGACCCGGGTTCGATCCCCAGCACCCACATGGCGCGCCGGAACGAGCGCTGAACTCCCATCTGAAACTCCAGTTCCAGGAAATCCGGAACATCCTCTTCTGAACCTCCGCGCGTTGCACACATCGGTGCACAGGACTTGCATGCAGACAGTACATTCATACACATACAGAAAAAATACAAATTATAATAAAAATTATAAAAAAAGAGAAAAATGTTAGTTTAATATGGAGGTGCCAACCCCCCCACTCCTGTCTGCGAGACGGGGTCTTCTAACTATGCCGTCCAGATCGGAATCTCTGCCCCCGGTCCCTCCTGCTACTCTCTCAGATTCCAGGGTGTTGTGCCTCTGTTCTCCATCTTTGCCTCACTGAACTGTGGTCTCTGGAGTTATTTGTTGGTGTTTACCAGCATCCTGACCTCTGGCCACCTGATGCCAACAGCATTATTCAGTTCAGGACCAGTTGACCCAAGTGCCAAGTGTCCCCAGGTAGGGGTGGCCCAGCTAAGTCCCATTGCTTTGGGAATGGAAATCTTGCTCAGCTTCAGGAATCATGGCTTCCCCGGTGTGCTGGATAGCTTTTAGTGTCAACTTGAACACACCTGGGTTGAGGGAGCCTCAATTGGGAATTGGCTCCATTGGATTGGCCCGTGGCCACGATCTGTGTGAGTATTGTCTTGATTTTTTGAGGCAGTGTGGGAGGGCCCCAGCCCACAATGAGTGGTGCCACCCTGGGCAGGTTGTTGATGTACTGTATAAGAAGGCAGGCTGGGCTTGAGCCTAGGGAAGCAAGCCAGGTGAACAGCATTCCTCCATGGCTTGTGCTTCGCTCCTGCCTCCAGGTTCCTGCCCTGAGTTCTTGCCTTGGGCTCCCCTGAAAACTGTTGACCCAGGAGATGACAGCTGATAAACCCTTTCCTCCCCAGTTTGGTCAGAGTGTTTTTGTCACAGCGAGGAAGACAAACTATGAACACCGTTCAAGATCCAGTGTTCCACCCAGGTAAAGTGTACCCAAGTCTCGCCCAGCCCTGTCTGAGGAGCTGCTCTCTGTGCCATCTGAAGTCACCATCTTTCAGAATGAAGAGATTTCCAGCTGGGTGCTGGGACACCTGGGTGTGGCCCCACTCTGATGGGGACTCTTGGAATAGCTCTGAGCCAGTCTCATTTCTCAGGGTAGGGACATGGGACCATCAACAGAAGTGGGTGGAAGTTGGAAATCACATCAGGGGGTAAAAGCCCTCTTCAGAGGTGACTGCTTACTGTTAACCCTGGTTGAACATAAGCTCTTGGTACTGGGCCCATTCCTCAGCCTTCTCTCCTGGGCCCCAAGGGAAGGGCATGGGTGTCATCACTGGGAGAGGGGAAAGACTCTTTTCTTATTTTTTCACTGGGAACAGAGTTTAAACCCCACTCTGAAACTACTGCAGCAACATGGGGACCCTGTGGAAGGCTAGTCCAAGTGGAGGTTCAGCCTCTATAGCCTCTGTCATAGCTGCTTTCGACTCTGAGGCTCTGGCTTTTGGCTCTGAGTGGAGGCTGACGTTGGAGCAGGCAGAAAGGGAGTCCTATGTTTGATTCTTACCTTCTACTACCTGTTTTATGTTAAAAAGACCTTTTTTTTTTTTTTTAGACTAAGGTCTGTTCCCCTAGAGCCCCAGCTGGCCTGGAACTCACTCTGTAGACCAGGCTTGGCCTTGAAGCACAGAGATTCCCCTGCCTTTGCTCCCAAGCTTCTAGGATTAATTAAGGTGTGCACCACCACGTACCCGGCTTAAGATGGTTTCTTAGCCGCCATGTGGTGTCGGGACTATGAATCAAGGTCATCCTGCTGCAAGAGCAGTTTGTTGCTCTTAACCTCTGAGCCCAAAAACTTAATTTTTATGTATGTAATGTATTATGTATGTGGTATGTATTTGAGTGAGTCTCCGTCATGTAGCTCCACCTAGTTAAGAACTTGCCATATAGTCCAGACTGGCCTGATCTAAAGAGACCACAGCTCTTTAGTCCCCAAGTTTCTGGGTATAAAGGTATGCACCACCACACCCAGTGGTATTTTATGTTGTTTTTTTAATTGTTTGAGTATGTCAGTGCAACTCAGAGGCCAGAAGAGGGACTGGGTTCTACTGAGTTAGCTGGATGACCTGGGCCTTTTAGGGGTCCACCAAGGTTTTGGGAATCAAAATTCAGCTCTCTCAGAAAGGGTCCCTACTCCAATTGCTTGAGACATCTCTCTGTCAGCTTCACACCCCTTTTTGAGACAGGATGTCATATAGCCAGGCTGGTTCTGCTACCCACAATAAGCCTATTAGTAAATATACAATGTTGATATGATGGATATTTGAGGTATTTAACCAAAAAATTGTCCTTTGAAAAAGCTTTTTAAACCAGGAAGTATTGGAGTGGTGGAAGGGAAGGTTGCCACGAGCAGTTGGACTATGGCGTCCATGCCAACCTCTCAGTAATATTCTCACTAACTCACCAATTACCCCTTTCTTCAGACATGCTACATGAACCACATGAATAAATCTAGATCATAGACCAATTCTTCTATCAAAGGGCGGGGATGCTCAGCCTAAGCGATCCCGCTATCTGCCTCTCGTTACAAGCGACCTTCCCAGCCTCACCCTTGCATCGGACTCACACCATGGATCGAGCCTCTCTTCCATGGCGTCGTGTAACGACTCAGCTTCCATCGCATCCAACACACACATCTCTCAATATGAATACCTTACGAATCTCACCCGTCTACATCTCCCGACGCTCTCCCTGTCACAGGCCCTCGGAAGCACTTGCCAATCTCTTCTCTCCTCTCTTCCCGCCCCCTCTTCTTCTTACTCTTCCTTCTCTCTCCCTCCACCTCTCTTCCTCCTTTTCTCCTTCTCTCCCCCCTTTTCTTCCTTATTAGCTTCCTCTTCGCCACCCTATCGGAAGATAGTGACCCTTCTCATCAGATGAAAGCTACACATAAGATTCTGATTCAATATTAGCACACCTCCCTTGTCTACAATGAATACGGTTAACAAAATTACCCCATAGCCAGTATTCTCTTTTCTATCTCCCGGCGAACCCCCACCCCCTTCCTTCATACGCCTACTACCTCCCTTACTGCTCCGACTGCACCTTTGTATATCCCGACTCTGCCTCACCCCTGCAACTTCCGTGCACTGTGCCTTGGTATCATTACCATCTCCGTGCTACAGGTGTGTGTACATTGTCAGCACTACTTGGTACACACCATTGTACACGCGACTAACTAGTAATTGACTCAACCGCTCATGAAGACCCTTTTCAATTTCACCCTCTTCCATTTCACCTCTCTATCATCTTTGTTACTCCTTCTCACACGTATTCACTGAATCACCCCGTGTGCAGACTTTTTGCCTCCCCTGCCAGTAATAGCGAGTCAACTCACTGCTTCTGCTTCCAAGGCTCCCACCCCCGTCTGGTTCAGGCATTCTTCCTTCTCTCCTCCTTCTATTGTTCAGCCACCGTCACAATATGTGATGCAGCCGTTCGGCGATACTTCCGCAAAACTTTATCTTCTGCAACCCCAACACAGCCTAAATAATGAATAATAATTCTCTCGAAAAATCTACCCATTTTAAAATGAACTACCCGGACAGGGTCACCCTGTAACATATGGCCCTTCGTGGGAGGAGGGGAACTTGCCAAATTAACCCCTCCCACCTCTTCATTGGTTTTGAACTAAATTCACTTTGATGTATGTTTACATAATAGGTACTATTGGGACACGAGGAGTGGAGCCATGAACTGACTGGTGGAGAGGTCAAGAGACAGGACTGAAGAGGACGCTCGGAAGGGGACGCTGGAAGGGGATGCTCAGAGGGGACGCTCGGAAGGGGATGCTCAGAGGGGGTGCTCAGAGGGGGATGCTCAGAGTGCTCAGACAGGGATGCTTGGAGGAGGGTGCTCAGAAGGGGGTGTTCAAAAGGGAATTCGCAGAAGGGGATGCTCGGTGGTCCCTGCAGAGGACTAGGAGGAGGTCTGGATCCGCCTAGACTGCAGCCCTGGCCTTCTACTCACCTGCTCCACAGACTCAAGTTTTTCTGCCTACAGTTAAGGTCTTTGCAGCCGGTGCGTTGCTAGGTTACCCACGGACCTCAGAAGGCGGGACTCTGTGTCTGACTGACTTCTCTTTTCACCATTCAAATTCTAGTCAGGCTGTGTCAGCTCCACCTCTTGAAACCTGACCAACCAAAAGCACCGTCTCTTTAAGGTTCCACCAATGGAAAGATCTGAAACCCCGAGAAAGGCATTGGGGGACTGGGCGGGGAAATAAGGGTAGAGCCTTCTATCCCCGCCTCCTAATCAGTGACTGACGTGAGTAGTAGCCAATAAACGTTCAGGGAGATAGCTTAGTTGGCCAATAGGCCGCGGCAGGGAGCTAGGGCGGGGCCTGCGGGGCTGAGTGACGGGAGGTGGCGGATGCGAGGGCTGGCGCAGCTGCTGCTGTGGCAGCGGTGGCGGCGCGGGTGGCGACTGCAGTGCCTCGCGCGTCGGGGTTTTCGGCAGCGGCGGCGGCGCGGCGGCGGCATGGGCTGAACTGCGCCGTGCGGACCCGGGTGCGCGGTCCGGGCTCCCGGGGCGCGTGTAAGAATCCTAAGGGTGCGGGGGCTTTGCCCGAGGGCAGGGGGCAGGGGTCAGAGGGCGGGGAGACCGGGCTGTGGCTGGACACTCGCAGCGCGGGAGGCGGGCTGGGTAGGCTCAGGGTAGGTTCGGATGGGTCTCGGAGAGGTCGCCCGCGCGCTACCCTCCCTGCAGCCCGGGCGCGGCTTTGCACCCCTTCTCATCTGCCTGGGTCAGGCTTCATTAGTGGACAGCGGGGTGGCAGCTAGCTCTGTGACCCCAGCACCGCCTTCAGGGGTGACCTTCCTCCGGTGGTGACTCTCTTGGTCCTCTCCAGAGAGGAGGAGCCAAAGCAGGCTTTGTAGGACCTGCGGAGCCCCGAGTTCTAGCTCTGCCCCTACACTGCGACCTTGGGCCATTTTCTGCCCCCTCTGGGTCACTTTTCTCTGTTTTTTTATAAAGAGATGAATTTGTTAGAAAGCTGAACCAGGAGACTGGCCAGTTCAAGGCTAACCTGGGCAATAGTGATGAGACTTTGTCTAAAAAAGACAAAAGCAACAAAAAAAGTGACCAATGGGCTTGAACTTAAGTGGAGAGCTGTTCTGGAATACAAGACGCCAGTTAAGCAGGAGGTTCTTGAATTCACTCTGCTTCTGTTGAAATATGGTTTGGCTACTTCTGGGTGTTCACTTAAGTCGAGGCAGGTCAGCCACTCGCCACCTGTGTGCAGAGTGGGACCCTAGCTAGAGTTGACTATGAGCCAGGGATTTTCTGTTGTGGTGGGATCTCAGGTGTGTACTGTAGAAAGTGGGCTCTTTGGACTCTCAAGAGAGCCTTTCCAAGTTACGACTCCCCAAACTACACATTGGGGGACAAAATCACATCAAGGGAGAGCTACAAGGTACGAACAGAGTCATTATTAAACCATTATAAAATCCACCAGCATTGTGGGTACTAGCTGCAAAATTTAGAAACCTGTTTGCAATGAGCTGGGAAAGTTGAGTCTCTCTCTTTATAAACAGGGCAGAGAGCATGCCAAGTCCTCTGCTGTGGAGTATGTAAAACATTAAACCAGGGGCCGCTGTATTAGGACATGTGCTCAGCCTGCACCATGCCCTGGGTTTAATTTTCAGTATTGAGAGAGGAAAAAGTTAAACCAAAATACAAAACAAAGCCCAGTTCTTAAGATAGCCAAATAGTGGTATCTCATGGTATTTCCCTCCTCTTCCTCTCCCCCATGGAGTTTTTCAAAGTAAAATAAATCTCCAAATCTGGAGGAAATGAAAAACAAATCCACTCACAGGAAGTTTGCTGGGTAGAGACTTGCAAGCTTAGCAGACTGCAACAGGGTGTGTGTTTCTGCCTCTGGCCCATCTGAGAAAGATGTGCTGTTGTGTGCCCATTAATGTTCCTGTCCTCTGTGAGAGGAGGCATTCCCAACTGCCCGGCAGTGGAATGGTCTAGAGGCTGAATCCGTGGAGTGCAGAGGCCACAGCTGGAGGCGGTACCCTGCTGCTGTTTTCAAGTTCAAAGGTCTTCAGGCAGATCTGCTGAGTCCTGGGTTCTTTGGGTTCTAAGCAGAAATGGGATGAATAAATAGGGCTCTGACAGGCTAGTTCTGAGTGTTTGGATGAGCTCTTCTGGAGACTCTGAGTATAACTTGTAAAAACATCCTTGCCCCCTTTCCTTTCCAAGTGTCCAAATCTAGAGGACAAGACAGGGTCTGTACAAGAACGCATGTGCTGATTACCAGGAAGGTCCAGAATGCAATGAAGTACATGTGTACTGCTGAGGGGTTGTTTAGAAATGTAAGGTGAGGGGCCGGAGAGATGGCCTACGGCTTAGGGCGCCGACGCTCTGCAGAGACCCAGGTTCGATCCCCGCACCCACATGGCTGGCGACCGTCTGAACTCCATCCAGGAGAACTCCAGTTCCAGGGAATCTGACACCCTCTTCTGACCTCCGCGGCATTGCACACACGGGTGCACAAACTTGCATGCAGACAGTACATTCATACACATACAGAAAATAAAATTATAAAAAAAAAAGTTAAAAAAAAAGGAATAGAGATAAAGTGAACGGGGTGGTGGTGCACACCTTTGATCCCAGCACTCAGGAGGCGAGGCAGGCTGATCTCTGTGAGTTCAAGGTCAGCCTGGCCTACATGGTGGTTCCAGGCCAGCTGGGGCCCTATGGGAGATACTTTCTCAAAAAGCCGCAAAAAAAAAAAAAAAAGAAAAGAATGTGAAAATTGTTTTTGTTTTGTTTTGGTCTTTTTAGGACAGGGGCTCACTGTAGCCCCAGCTGTCCTGGAACTCACTCTGTGCCAGGCTGACCTTGAAACTCACAAAGATCCTCTGCCTCTTCCTCCGCGTGCTAGGATTAAAGGCGTGCGCACCATGCCCGCTGACTTTGTAATTTTCGGGGTTGTTTTTTTTTTTTTGTTTTTTTTTTTAATTTTATTTTATTATTATATGTGTGTGACGCTATGCCTGCGGTAGGTTGTGCACCTTGTGTGCAATGCTCGGAGGTCAGAAGAGGGCGTCGTGATTCCCCTGGACTGATTGTTTCTCCTGGAATTGGGTTACGCGGTTCTCAGCGCCATGTGGGTGTGGGGACGAACCCGGGTCTTCTTGCAAAGTCGGGCTCTTACGTAGGCTTCTCTCCAGCCCCTGTTTTTTTTTTTTTTAATCTTTACAAAACGCTCACAGATAATGTAAAAGAGCATGCTAAACCTAATTTTACTCTCCAGACACAATTACCCCTAACATGTCAGTTGTTCTTGAGGAGCCTCTCTCCATATTTTATTTTTAAGTTTTATTTTATAATTATTTGCATTTGTGTGGTATGTGTGTGAGTGTGAATATGCATGTGTCACAGCACATGGGAGTCGTCAGAGGACAACTTTTGAGTAGTTCGCTGCTTTCATGTGGGTACCAGGGATGGACTCAGGCTGTCAGGTGTCAGGCTTCCATGGCAAGTGCCTTTACCTGATGAGCATCTCACAGCGCCTGCTACTACTTTTAATTAATTATTTTTTAATTAATTGATTTTTTTTTGTTTTGTTGATAAGTCTTTGTAGCTTGGCTGGCCTTGGAACTCACTATGTGGCCCAGGGTGGCCTAAATCTTGATCTTCCTCCTCAGTGTCCCAGGTTGTTGGGATTACAGGCCTGTCCCATAACACCTGGTATCCTCCTTTCATATTTGATTATTTCTATATAATCATAACTCTTGTTATTCATCTATATTTAGGGGGTGGTTTCTGGATACCGTTTTCTTTTGTGTACTCTAGGCTGGCCTTAAATTCTGTCATCGTCTTGACTCAGCCTCCCAAGTGCTGGGATCACAGTGTGTGTTTGCAGTCTCAAGCTCTTTTTTTTTTTAATTTTTTTTTTAATTCTGTATGTGTATGGATGTACTGTCTACATGTAGTCTGTTCACCCAGTTGTGCGATGCCGCGGAGGTCAGAAGAGGGGTGTCGGATTCCCCTGGAACTGGAGTTCTCCGGAGTGGAGCTTCAGACGGTTCTCGGCCGCCATGTGGGTGCTGGGGATCGAACCGGGTCCTCTGCTCTGTAAGAGCGGTCGGCGCTCTTACCGCTTAGGTCATCTCTCCGCCCCAGCTAAGCTTTAGTTGAAGTAAGGACTGGGGAATGTGGCTCAGTTGATAGAATGGTCACCTAGCATGCATGAAGCAGAGGTTCCATCTTGGCCCCATGTAAAACCAGTTATGATGGCACAGCTGTGATCCCAGTTGATCATATCTGGATAGTGAGGCAGGAGGAGCAGAAGTCGAAGGACACCCTTGGCTGCATAAAGAGTGGACTATAATTCCCCTACTGTGAGACTCACCTTGAAAAGGGTAGCGATACTTCACCGCGTTTAGCCTGGTCTCTACTCCCATTCCTACCGCCTGAGTCTAGAACACCTTCATCAACACATGGTTATGTTTTAATCATCCTCTTTCTTTTTTTTTTTTTTTTTTGTCCACTTGAACCTAGAAGTGCCTCTGATGGCGCAGGCTCTCTGAGAAGCATCTCTGGCCCAGTGGCTTTGAACAAGACTTCAAGCCACAGACTATTTGAAGCCCCAGTCATCGCATCCTGAGGACCACAGGACAGGGGAACATGGCTGTGAGCTTAGACGACGATGTGCCGCTCATCCTGACCTTGGACGAGGGTGGCAATGCCCCGCTGGCTCCTTCCAATGGTCTGGGCCAACAGGAGCTGCCCAGCAAAAGTAAGCTGGTGGATGGGTGGGTGACTGGACTCATGGCTTGTCTGTGCAGGAAGTGAGAGGCAGATGGGCTGCAGTCTGCTGAGGGAAGCAAGAACCCCATCACCTGTCCCAAGTGTGAGCAGACTCTGCTCCAAGGAAAGTGTGGGACTCTGATGCTGTAGCTTGGCCTTATAAAGCTTCTGGGTGTCCTGTGCCCTCCAGGAGTGCTCACAGCCCTGGCCATCTGCCTCTCTCCAACACACTGTAGCTTTGTGATGGTACTAGGGGCCTCAGGCAAGCTTACTCTTTCGCTGTCTTTCCTGATCTATTCCTTATTAATAAAAAGTAGACTTTATCACCAGCCTCTGTGAGTCCTCACCTGAGCTGGGGGGGGGGGGGCCGTGTAGCTCTCTGCATGTTCTGGTCCCCACCCTGTCAGGATGGGGTGGAGGGTAAGTCTCATGGTATATTGATTGAGGCTTAGGGGTTTCCAATTGTCTTTCTGGGAATGAAAGGTAACCCAAGAGAGGTGGAGAGCCATAAATGTTGTAGATCTTAAGTGTGTTTCTGGCAGAGGGAGAGGCCTAAAACCCTTCCTGGTCCTCATCCCGAAACCATCACTCATTTGCTTAGGAAGAGGGCTCAGGAGAGGCTTAAAATTACTCACCTTTGTGGAGGGTCCTGAGGGAGAGGCAGCGTGGGCTTCAGGACTCCCTGAAAAGTGAAGGCAGTCTGCAGGGAGAGGGACAGTGGACAGTACACCCACAGGGACGACCCTGTGGGCCAGGCAGTGGCGCGGCCTGGTGCCCTCATCTCCTTTGTCCAGATAAAACAAATAAAAAAAAGAGAACACAATCAGGCTTTGGGGGAGCTCAGCAGCTCCCTGGGGAGGCATGAAGGCGAGCAGTGTTCTGGGGTGAGGGGTGCAGTGGCGCTCTAGCTCCCTACAAATGTCCCTTATTGCCTCCGTATGTTCACTACCATCTCAAGTGGCTCAGCTAGTCCAGAAGGATCAAAATCCAAGTCAGGGTTTTTTCCTGAATACCATGCAGGCCTACAAAGTCCTGGCTCCACTTTCTAGCTCTTACTTACTTTCTAAGTGCTCTGGCAAGAGATGCTGTATTTTCCTATTTTATAGAGGAGGAAACCGAGGATCAGAGAGGTAGAAGAAGTTTCCCAAGACCACAGAGCCAGCCACTGGTTGAGGAGAGATTCGGACTCTGGCCCGTCTGACTCTGAGTCTCTTCCCTGCTTCCTCCACGTTTTCTTCCCTTGTTACCTCCTGCTTCCCTTCCTCCCATTTTTTTTTCACAATCTCTTAAGGTTTGTGATTGGCCTTGGAGTTTGAATTATTTTTATCTTGCATATGCTTGGCTCATCATGTGACCTCAAGATAGTTATTGTGGTTACCTGTATTTTATGAAGGAAGAAATAGCCTCAGAGAAGTTAGCTGATTATCTGTCTCCTGCAGAAGGGAGCAGACCACAGCGGGAGTGGCCGGCCTGCTATGGGGGTGCCTTATGTCTGCCAACAAGCAGGCTCAGTTCTAAATGGGAACCTTGGCTGCTTGATGCTTTTAGATCCTTCCAAAGCAGCCAGGCTGGGGGCGGGGTCCAGCCCTCCCACACTGTGATAGTGAGAGCAACCCAGTTCTGCACCAGAAGCAGGCTTGAACTGATGGGGAGCTAGAGGAGGAAATGGGCTGGTGAGACAGTGAAACTCACTGCACTGTTGGATCTTGCTGAAGTCTGTGGCTTATTTGGACCATAAGGCAATCTCTCACCATAGGGCATCATATTTTCTGCCAGGGCATTAGTGCCTCAGTTTCCTCTCTCACGCTGCTAGTGAGTCACTTGCTGGCTGAGGACAAGCAGGGTCTAAGGCAAAGCCTTTGCATAGACCTAGCTGTCTCCTAGAGATTTTCACACTGACCTTCTGTTCAAACTCCCCCATCTCTGCTATCTAGGAACAGTCAGTCTGGACTAGATCTAACCTGGTAATTTCCATATCATAAAGCTCCTTATAAGCTGGAGCTGAACTGTTTTGCTCAGTGTTCTAGGTCTTGTGTGTTCAGAAGCCTCTTGCCTGCCTAGTCCTGTTTCCTGGGTCAGCCCATACTGCCCTCAGTTCTGCGAGCCACATACTGTCTTAAACCAAGGCAGTGTGTCTGGATGGCCTTCCCTGGCCTCTGTTTGTTTTGTATCTGGAAACTCCTGCTGCTCACACAGTTCTTTGAAGTCTTCCCCTTTGGATAGAGCTAGTGACTCACTGCCTTCTGATGAGCTGTCTTGATGGCATTCTGATTAGCGGAGGCCTTACTGTGTTGGTAATTGCTTGTTTAGCAGTCTGATCCCTGCTGAGTAGGAAGTCCTGTTGGAGTTTCTGTCTCTCAGCTCAGAACCTGCCGAGTGCCGGGACTTCTCAGCAGTGGTGAATGCAACGTTGGCTTTCCGGGCTGTTAAGCTTATGGGAGTGGCTGAAGGAATTCTGACAGGAATGTCTTTTTTTTTTTTTTTTAATACTTCTTTATGTTTCTTTTTATTTAATTTTTAAAATTTTATTTTTGTGTATGAAGTATTGTCTGCATGGTAGGTCTTGTGCAACTGTGTCGTGCCATCGCGGAGGTCAGACGAGGGTCTCGATTCCCCTGGGAATGGAGTTCTCCTGAATTGAAGCTTCAGACGGTTCTCAGCCGCCATGTGGGTGCTGGGGATTGAACCCGGGTCCTCTGCACAGAGCAGTCGGTGCTCTTAAACCGCTAGGCCATCTCTCCAGCCCAGGATGCTCTCTATTGTTGAGTTGCGTCGCATCCTTACTCTGCTCCCACACCAGTGGCTTGAGTCTCATTTCCCTCAGAATGGCTTGTCGTCCCAGAGACCACAGCTCCAGTCTATGGCCACTGTAGACTCTGGGTATTGAGGGCCACCGGGACCCAGACAGTGAGACAGTGGAGTTGGCAGTCACATGGGCTTGAGCCATGGAGACCCAGAGGGCCTCCTAAGGGTGAGGGCCTGGCCAGAAAGCCATTCCTGATTGATCTTCTTGCCTCTTGGGCTCCATTCTCTGTCCCAGTAGTCTCAGGTGCTCATGTGACCATTGCAGAGTATCATGGGCCAAGGGCTCCACCCACACGTTCACCTCTTCAGCTCCAGCAATGGATGCTGGACGACCAAGATGAAGGCATCAGCAAGGTCCATTCTTAGGCCTTGCCCTGTGCCTTACAGGTGCCCACCATGTCTCCTCACCTTGGTCTGAAGATCTGTCTTAAAAGGATTGAACCTGTTCAGTGGTGTGCACCTCCTTGTAGCCCAGTTACCTCCAACAACACCGTTTCCTGAGGTACTGAGGATTGGCCATTTTGATATGGGAATTATTTTATAAATATTTTTATTACATTTGCTGTATGTGTTGTGTGCACATGACACAATATACATGTGGAGGTCAGAGGACAATTGCACGAGATCAGTTCTCTCCTTCACCCTGTGGGACCTGGGAAACAAACTCAGTCATCAGGATTGGCGGCAGTTGCCTTCCCATTGACCATCTTGCTGGCCCCAGGAATTTTTTTCTTTCTTTTTTGGGGTGATGAAGAGTGTTGAGTCAGGGTATCCCCGTGTGGCCTGGACTGTCCTGAACTCGTGATCCTCTTGCTTCCCACTCCTGAGTACAGGAGTTAAAGGAATCTACTGCCATATGGCTAGCATGAACTTTGAGGCCCATAGCCTTTGTAAGCTTTCCTCAGATCCAGTCCCCAAGTCTGGCTGCACCTTCAGTGCCCCCCAACCTCATGCTGGAGCTTTAGCTCCTTAGAAACTGGCAAAGTTTGGCTTTTTCCGTGTAGATTTTGTCAGCACCAGCGTCTTTGGCTGTGAGGTGGCTGTTGAGATGCTAGTGAGTGACTCAACAGGCAGAACTATTTCAGGAACATAGGAGGCAGGTAGGAGCTGACATATTAAAACCTGGAAATGAAGACTAACTTGGAAAAGGGTCCTGAGCCGGCAGGTGGCAGGGTAGGTTAGAAGCAGCCTGTTGGGCAGTGGCCTGGCTGCATGTGAATGCCAGGCTGACATAGTGGGTAGTTCCAAGGCACTTGCCATGCACATTTTGCCCCCTTGGTGCCTTTAGTCTCACATATATATCTTCTGGCGAGGAAAGGATGGGGATGCGAGGCTGGCTGAGGAGGGTGCATAGCCCCTAGTCCCCTGGCTGCTGTGGTATGGGGCTATTAGGGACTCCAGGTGAGACGCCAAGAGGGGACTGGTCTACGAGACAGAGTAGAGTTCTCCCTCTTTCACTTATAATGCTTTACTACCATAGAGTTGCTTGGAACACGGTGCCTATCTATAGAGTGAAAGACCACTGTCTCAGATACTGCACATGACACCCTGGCTCCTTTAATGAGGCTTCACTCAGCCTGAGCCAGTTGGCACCAGGTGCCGTCAAGATGGCCAAGCTGCTGGTCTCGGGCACATGAGTCCAGTAGGATAAGAGGGGAGCAGTGGGGCTGTTCTCAGGGTTCAACCTTTGTTTTTATTTTTTTTTAAGTTTTTTTAAAATTTATTTTTGTATGTGTTGAGTGTACTGTCTGCATGTAGGTTTGTGCACCCTTGTCATATTGCCGTGGAGGTCAGAAGAGGGGTTGTCAGATTCCCCTGGAAATGGAGTTAGTTAACGGTTTCAGCTGCCATGTGGGTGCTGGGGATTGAACCCCAGTCCTCTGTAAGAGAGTCGGCACTCTTACCGCTAGCGGCATCTCTCCAGCCCCCAGGGTTCAGCCTTTCTGTGCGCATCTTGAGAATAAGTGTCCCTTGCATGCTGGTCAAAAAGAAAAGGACGCCCAACGGTCTTCTTTGGCTTAAGTCACTTGCATCCTGCATGGTAGAGTGGCTGAGGGTGGGGGTCTGGAGTCTAGCTGCAGGCTTCTAATCCTAGCCAAGGACACATCTGGCTTCCCTATGCTGCAGCATCCTAGCTATAGAGGGGAAATAAGGGTAGAGCCTTCTATCCCCGCCTCCTAATCAGTGACTGACGTGAGTAGTAGCCAATAAACGTTCAGGGAGATAGCTTAGTTGGCCAATAGGCCGCGGCAGGGAGCTAGGGCGGGGCCTGCGGGGCTGAGTGACGGGAGGTGGCGGATGCGAGGGCTGGCGCAGCTGCTGCTGTGGCAGCGGTGAGGCGGCGGTGGCGACTGCAGTGCCTCGCGCGTCGGGGTTCGGCAGCGCGGCGGCGGCGGCGGCTGCGGGCAGCCTGAACTGCGCGTGTGCGAGACCCGGGTGCGCGGTCCGGGCTCCCGGGGCGCGTGTAAGAATCCTAAGGGTGCGGGGGCTTTGCCCGAGGGCAGGGGGCAGGGGTCAGAGGGCGGGGAGACGGGCTGTGGCTGGACACTCGCAGCGCGGGAGGCGGGCTGGGTAGGCTCAGGGTAGGTTCGGATGGGTCTCGGAGAGGTCGCCCGCGCGCTACCCTCCCTGCAGCCCGGGCGCGGCTTTGCACCCCTTCTCATCTGCCTGGGTCAGGCTTCATTAGTGGACAGCGGGGTGGCAGCTAGCTCTGTGACCCCAGCACCGCCTTCAGGGGTGACCTTCCTCCGGTGGTGACTCTCTTGGTCCTCTCCAGAGAGGAGGAGCCAAAGCAGGCTTTGTAGGACCTGCGGAGCCCCGAGTTCTAGCTCTGCCCCTACACTGCGACCTTGGGCCATTTTCTGCCCCCTCTGGGTCACTTTTCTCTGTTTTTTTATAAAGAGATGAATTTGTTAGAAAGCTGAACCAGGAGACTGGCCAGTTCAAGGCTAACCTGGGCAAATGTATGAGACTTTGTCTCAAAGACAAAAGCAACAAAAAAGTGACAATGGGCTTGAACTTAAGTGGAGAGCTAGTTCTGGAATACAAGACGCCAGTTAAGCAGGAGGTTCTTGAATTCACTCTGCTTCTGTTGAAATATGGTTTGGCTACTTCTGGGTGTTCACTTAAGTCGAGGCAGGTCAGCCACTGCCACCTGTGTGCAGAGTGGGACCCTAGCTAGAGTTGACTATGAGCCAGGGATTTTCTGTTGTGGTGGGATCTCAGGTGTGTACTGTAGAAAGTGGGCTCTTTGGACTCTCAAGAGAGCCTTTCCAAGTTACGACTCCCCAAACTACACATTGGGGGACAAAATCACATCAAGGGAGAGCTACAAGGTACGAACAGAGTCATTATTAAACCATTATAAAATCCACCAGCATTGTGGGTACTAGCTGCAAAATTTAGAAACCTGTTTGCAATGAGCTGGGAAAGTTGAGTCTCTCTCTTTATAAACAGGGCAGAGAGCATGCCAAGTCCTCTGCTGTGGAGTATGTAAAACATTAAACCAGGGGCCGCTGTATTAGGACATGTGGCACAGCCTGCACCATGCCCTGGGTTTAATGTTTCAGTATGAGAGAGGAAAAAGTTAACCACAAAACAAAACAAAGCCCAGTTCTTAAGATAGTCCAAATAGTGGTAAATCTCATGGTAATTTCCCTCCTGCTTCCTGCTCCCCCATGGGAGTTTTTCAAAGGTAAGACTAGTCTCCAAATCTGGAGGAAATGAAAACAAATCCACGTCACAGGAAGTTTGCTGGGAGAGACTTGCAAGCTTAGCAGACGCAAAGGGTGTGTGTGTTCTGCCTCTGGCCCATCTAGAGAAGATGTGCTGTTGTGTGCCCATTAATGTTCCGTCCTCTGTGAGAGGAGGCATTCCCAACTGCCCGGCAGTGGAATGGTCTAGAGGCTGAATCCGTGGAGTGCAGAGGCCACAGCTGGAGGCGGTACCCTGCTGCTGTTTTCAAGTTCAAAGGTCTTCAGGCAGATCTGCTGAGTCCTGGGTTCTTTGGGTTCTAAGCAGAAATGGGATGAATAAATAGGGCTCTGACAGGCTAGTTCTGAGTGTTTGGATGAGCTCTTCTGGAGACTCTGAGTATAACTTGTAAAAACATCCTTGCCCCCTTTCCTTTCCAAGTGTCCAAATCTAGAGGACAAGACAGGGTCTGTACAAGAACGCATGTGCTGATTACCAGGAAGGTCCAGAATGAACTTGGAAGTACATGTGTACTGCTGAGAGGGTGTTTTTGTTTAAGAAAAATAAGTGGGCTGGGCTGGAGAGATGGCCTAGACGTCTAGGAGCGCCGACGCTGCGTTGCAGATGACCCGGGAGGTTCATCACAGCACCCACCATGGCGGCTGGATAGCCGTCTTTACGAAAAACCAATAGAAACTCCATTTCCAAGGGGAATCTGACCACTCTCTCTGACCTCCGCGGATTGCACACACAGGGGCACAAACTTGCATGCAGACATGTACATTCACACATACAGAAAATAAATTGAATAAAAAAACAGTTAAAAAAAAAAGAAAAAAGAGAAATAAAGTGAGCGGGCGTGGTGGTGGCACACCTTTGACTCCCGACAATCAGGAGCAGAAGGCATGCTATCTCTGTGGTTCAAGGTCAAGCCGGCCTACATGGTGAGTTCCAGGCCAGCTGGGGCCATAGGGAGATACTTTCTCAAAAAAGCCAGAAAAAAAAAAAAAAGAAAAGAATGTGAAAATTGGTTTTGTTTTTGTTTTGGTCTTTTTGAGAACAGGGTCTCACTGTAGGCCCCAGCTGTCCTGGAACTCCTCTGTGAGACCAGGCTGACTTTGAAACTCACAAGATCCGTCTGCCTCTGCCTTCCGAATGCTAGGATTAAAGGCGTGCGCTCAGCCCAGCTAATTTTTAATTTTGGTTTGTTTTTTTTTGTGGTGTTTTTTTTTTTTGTTTTTTTTTTTTTTTTTTTTATTATATGTGAAGTACCTCGTATTGGCACCATCGGAAGCCGACAGAGCTCACCCGGACGATGAATTGGATTACAGACGGTTTACATGTGGCTGATGAACGGCTTTGAAACGGCGCTCTACTGAGGATCTCTCACCGGTTTTTTTTACTTTACAAAACCTCACAGAAATGAAAAGCATGCAACTATTTACCCCGATTACCAACATGTAGTTTGTTCTTGTAGGAGCACCTCTCCATATTTTTATTTTTAAGTTTTTAGTTATAATTATTGCATTTGGTCGGTGTATGTGTGTGATTGTGTGAATATGCATGTGTCACAAGCACATGGGGGGAGTCGTCAAGGACAACTTTTGGAGTCAGTTCGTGCTTTCACTGTGGGTACCAGGGCATGGACTCAGGCTGCAGGCTGTCAGGCTTCCATGGCAAGTGCCTTTACCTGATGAGTACATCTCACCACTCCGTCCTCCCAAATTTTATTAGTTTACATTATTTAATTAATTGATTTTTTTTGTTTTTTGAGATAAAGTCTCTTTTAGTCAGGCTGCCTTGAGGATCACTATTGGCCAAGGCTGGTTCTTAACTTTGAATCTCTCCTATGTCGTTCCACATGTTGGGATTACAGGCCTGTCCCATAACACCTGGTATTACCGAATCCTTTTCAGATTGATTATTTCTATATAATCATAACTCTATTTATCTCTATATTGGGGGTGTTTTCTGGGATACAGTTTTTCTGTGTACTCTAGGCTGGCCTTAAAATTCTGTCATCTCTTGACTCAGCCTCCAAGTGCTGGGACACAGTGTGTGTTGCAGCCAAGCTCTTTTTTTTTTTATTTTTTTTGAATCTGTATTGTATGGATGTACTTCTTGCATGTAGGTCTGTGCACCCATGTGTGCGATGCCGCGGAGGTCAGAAGAGGGTGTCGGATTCCCCTGAAACTGGAGTTCTCTAGAATTGGAGCTTCAGCCGGTTCTCGCCGGCAAGCAATGTGGGTGTGGGGATCGAACCGGGTCTCTGTAAGAGCAGTCCGGCGCTCTTAACCGCTAGGTCTCTCTCTCATCCCCAGCTCCAAGCTTTTAAGTTGAATGTAGAGACTGGGGAAATGTGGCCTCAGTTTGGATAAGAATGTCACCTAGCATGCATGAAGCCCGAGGTTCCATCTTGGCCCCATGTAAACCAGTTATGATGGCACATGGACTGTGATCCCAGTTGAATCATACTGAGAAGTGAGGCAGGAGTGAGCAGAAGTCGTAAGGACACCCTGGCTGCATAAAGAGGTGGACTATAATTCCCATACTGTGAGACTCACCTTGAAAAGGGTAGCGATACTTCACTGGCGTTCAGCCTGGTCTCTACTCCCATTCCTACCGCCTGAGTCTAGAACACCTTCATCACCAATGGTATGTTTTTAATCATCCTCTTTCTTTTTTTTTTTTTTTTTTTGTACTCTGAACCCTAGAGATGCCTCTGATGGCGCCGGCCTCTTGAGAAGCATCTCTGGCCCAGTGGCTTTGAACAAGACTTCAAGCCACAGACTATTTGAAGCCCCAGTCATCGCATCCTGAGGACCACAGGACAGGGGAACATGGCTGTGAGCTTAGACGACGATGTGCCGCTCATCCTGACCTTGGACGAGGGTGGCAATGCCCCGCTGGCTCCTTCCAATGGTCTGGGCCAACAGGAGCTGCCCAGCAAAAGTAAGCTGGTGGATGGGTGGGTGACTGGACTCATGGCTTGTCTGTGCAGGAAGTGAGAGGCAGATGGGCTGCAGTCTGCTGAGGGAAGCAAGAACCCCATCACCTGTCCCAAGTGTGATGCAGACTCTGCTCCAAGGAAAGTGTGGGACTCTGATGCTGTAGCTTGGCCTTATAAAGCTTCTGGGTGTCCTGTGCCCTCCAGGAGTGCTCACAGCCCTTGGCCATCTGCCTCTCTCCAACACACTGTAGCTTTGTGATGGTACTAGGGGCCTCAGGAAAGCTTACTCTTTCGCTGTCTTTCCTGATCTATTCCTTATTAATAAAAAGTAGACTTTATCACCAGCCTCTGTGAGTCCTCACACTGAGCTGGGGGGGGGGGGCAGTGTAGCTCTCTGCATGTTCTGGTCCCCACCCTGTCAGGATGGGGTGGAGGGTAAGTCTCATGGTATATTGATTGAGGCTTAGGGGTTTCCAATTGTCTTTCTGGGAATGAAAGGTAACCCAAGAGAGGTGGAGAGCCATAAATGTTGTAGATCTTAAGTGTGTTTCTGGCAGAGGGAGAGGCCTTAAAACCCTTCCTGGTCCTCATCCCGAAACCATCACTCCATTTGCTTAGGAAGAGGGCTCAGGAGAGGCTTAAAATAACTCACCTTTGTGGAGGGTCCTGAGATGGCAGAGCTGGGCTTCAGGACTCCCTGAAAAGTGAAGACAGTCTGCCAGGGAGAGGGACAGTGGACAGTACACCCACAGGGACGACCCTGTGGGCCAGGCAGTGGCGAGCCTGGTGCCCTCATCTCCTTTGTCCAGATAAAACAATAAAAAAAAGAGAACACAATCAGGCTTTGGGGGAGCTCAGCAGCTCACCTGGGGCGGCATGAAGGCGAGCAGTGTTCTGGGGTGAGGGGTGCAGTGGCGCTCTAGCTCCCTACAAATGTCCCTTATTGCCTCCTATGTTCACTACCATCTCAAGTGGCTCAGCTAGTCCAGAAGGATCAAAATCCAAGTCAGGGTTTTTCCCTGAATACCATGCAGGCCTACAAAGTCCTGGCTCCACTTTCTAGCTCTTACTTACTTTCTAAGATGCTCTGGGCAAGAGATCAGTAGTTTTTCCTATTTTAGAGAGGAGAGAAACCGAAGGATTCGAGAGGTAGAAGAAGTTTCCCAAGACACAGAGCCAGCCACTGGTTGAGGAGAGATTCGGACTCTGGCCCGTCTGACTCTGAGTCTCTTCCCTGCTTCCTCCACGTTTTCTTCCCTTGCTTCACCTCCTGCCTCTCCTCCTCCCATTTTTCTTCATCATCTCTTAAGTGTTTTGTGATTAGGCCCTTGGAGTTGCAATTATTTTGTTTCTGGCATATGCTTGGCTCAATCATGGGACCTCAAATAGTTATATGTGGTTACCTGTATTTATGAAGGAAGAAATAGCCTCAGAGAAGTTAGCTGATTATCTGTCTCCTGCAGAAGGGAGCAGACCACAGCGGGAGTGGCCGGCCTGCTATGGGGGTGCCTTATGTCTGCCAACAAGCAGGCTCAGTTCTAAATGGGAACCTTGGCTGCTTGATGCTTTTAGATCCTTCCAAAGCAGCCAGGCTGGGGGCGGGGTCCAGCCCTCCCACACTGTGATAGTGAGAGCAACCCAGTTCTGCACCAGAAGCAGGCTTGAACTGATGGGGAGCTAGAGGAGGAAATGGGCTGGTGAGACAGTGAAACTCACTGCACTGTTGGATCTTGCTGAAGTCTGTGGCTTATTTGGACCATAAGGCAATCTCTCACCATAGGGCATCATATTTTCTGCCAGGGCATTAGTGCCTCAGTTTCCTCTCTCACGCTGCTAGTGAGTCACTTGCTGGCTGAGGACAAGCAGGGTCTAAGGCAAAGCCTTTGCATAGACCTAGCTGTCTCCTAGAGATTTTCACACTGACCTTCTGTTCAAACTCCCCCATCTCTGCTATCTAGGAACAGTCTGGACTAGATCTAACCTGGTAATTTCCATATCATAAAGCTCCTTATAAGCTGGAGCTGAACTGTTTTGCTCAGTGTTCTAGGTCTTGTGTGTTCAGAAGCCTCTTGCCTGCCTAGTCCTGTTTCCTGGGTCAGCCCATACTGCCCTCAGTTCTGCGAGCCACATACTGTCTTAAACCAAGGCAGTGTGTCTGGATGGCCTTCCCTGGCCTCTGTTTGTTTTTGTATCTGGAAACTCCTGCTGCTCACACAGTTCTTTGAAGTCTTCCCTTTGGATAGAGCTAGTGACTCACTGCCTTCTGATGAGCTGTCTTGATGGCATTCTGATTAGCGGAGGCCTTACTGTGTTGGTAATTGCTTGTTTAGCAGTCTGATCCCCTGCTGAGTAGGAAGTCCTGTTGGAGTTTCTGTCTCCTAGCTCAGAACCTGCAGGTGCAGGGACTTCTCAGGCAGTGGTGAAATGAACATAGTTGGCTTTCTGGGCTGTAAAGCTTCATGTGAAGTGGCTGCAAGGAATTCTTTTTTTTTTTTTTTTTCCTCTTGTTCTGTTTTCTTTTTTGTATTTTTTTTTTTTTTTTTTTTTTTTTTTTTTTATTTTTATGTCTGTATGTGTGTAATTGTACCCTTGTCATGCAATGTCTTGGAGTTCAGAAGAGGGTTCCCCTGGGAACTGGAGTTCGCCTGATATGAAGCTTCAGACGGTTGCCGTTCAAGAGTCCAGTGTTCCACCCAGGTACAAGTGTACCCAAGTCTCGCCCAGCCCTGTCTGAGGAGCTGCTCTCTGTGCCATCTGAAGTCACCATCTTTCAGAATGAAGAGATTTCCAGCTGGGTGCTGGGACACCTGGGTGTGGCCCCACTCTGATGGGGACTCTTGGAATAGCTCTGAGCCAGTCTCATTTCTCAGGGTAGGGACATGGGACCATCAACAGAAGTGGGTGGAAGTTGGAAATCACATCAGGGGGTAAAAGCCCTCTTCAGAGGTGACTGCTTACTGTTAACCCTGGTTGAACATAAGCTCTTGGTACTGGGCCCATTCCTCAGCCTTCTCTCCTGGGCCCCAAGGGAAGGGCATGGGTGTCATCACTGGGAGAGCTGGGAAGACTCTTTTCTTATTTTTCACTGGGACAGAGTTTAAACCCCACTCTGAAACTACTGCAGCAACATGGGGACCCTGTGGAAGGCTAGTCCAAGTGGAGGTTCAGCCTCTATAGCCTCTGTCATAGCTGCTTTCGACTCTGAGGCTCTGGCTTTTGGCTCTGAGTGGAGGCTGACGTTGGAGCAGGCAGAAAGGGAGTCCTATGTTTGATTCTTACCTTCTACTACCTGTTTTATGTTAAAAAGACCTTTTTTTTTTTTTTTTAGATAAGGTCTGTCTCCCTATAGCCCCAGCTGGCCTGGAACTCACTCTGTAGACCAGGCTGGCCTTGAACTCACAGAGATCCACCTGCCTTTGCCTCCCAAGTTCTAGGATTAATTAAAGGTGTGCACCACCACGCCCGGCTTAAAGATGGTTCTTAGCCGCCATGTGGGTGCTGGGAATTGAATCAGGTCCTATGCAAGAGCAGTTTGTGCTCTTAACCTCTGAGCCCAAAGACTTAATTTTTATGTATGTATGTATTTATGTATGTATGTATGTATTTTGAGATGAGTCTCCCTGTAGCTCCACCTAGCTTAGAACTTGCCATATAGTCCAGACTGGCCTCGATCTCACAGAGACCCACCAGCCTCTGCTTCCCCAGTTCTGGGATTAAAGGTATGCACCACCACACCCAGTGGTTTATTTTTGTTTTTTAATTGTCTGTGAGTATGTGCAGTGCACTCAGAGGCCAGAAGAGGGCACTGGGTCTCCTGGAGCTGGAGTGACCTGGGGCTTTTAGGGGTCCCACCAAGGTTCTGGGAATCAAATTCAGCTCCTCTGCAAGAAAGGTTCCTACTCCTAATTGCTGAGACATCTCTCTGCAGCTCACACCCCTTTTTTGAGACAGGATGTCATATAGCCCAGGCTGGTTCTGCTACCCACAATAAGCACTCAGTAAATACATGTTGAATATATGGATATTTGAGGTATTAACCAAAAAATTGTCCTTGAAAAGCTTAAACAGGAAGTATTGCAGGGGGCAGGGAAGTTGCCCGAGCAGTTACTATGTGGCCTGGTCCATGCCAACCTCTTCATAGATTTTTCTCACTTAATCTTCACAAATTCCCCTTGTCTTCAGAATGCACAATGAAACCACATTTTAGGGATATAAGTTAAATTCTAAAGTTATCATGAAAGACAAAATTCTATATATAATCAAAATAACAGGGCTGGAGAGATGGCTCAGCAGTAAAGGAAGCTTACTGCTCTTTCAAAGGACCCTTGGTTCCCAGCCTCTACTTGCATGGAGCTCAAAATGGATCTGAGCCTTCTTCTGGGCTCTGTAGCCACCTCCACTCACATGCATATACCAACACACACATAGCTTAAAAATAATGAAAATAAGTCTTAAGAAAAATCCACCCATTTTAAACATGAACTAACCCGGACAGGCTCACCCTGTAACATATGGCCCTTCGTGGGATGGAGGACACTTGCCAAATTAACCCCTTCCCAACCTCTTACATTGGTTTTGAACTAAATTCACTTTGATGTATGTTTACATAATAGGTACTATTGGGACACGAGGAGTGGAGCCATGAACTGACTGGTGGAGAGGTCAAGAGACAGGACTGAAGAGGACGCTCGGAAGGGGACGCTTGGAAGGGGATGCTCAGAGGGGACGCTCGGAAGGGGATGCTCAGAGGGGGTGCTCAGAGGGGGATGCTCAGAGTGCTCAGACAGGGATGCTTGGAGGAGGGTGCTCAGAAGGGGGTGTTCAAAAGGGAATTCGCAGAAGGGGATGCTCGGTGGTCCCTGCAGAGGACTAGGAGGAGGTCTGGATCCGCATAGCCTGCAGCCCTGGCCTTCTACTCACCTGCTCCACAGACTCAAGTTTTTCTGCCTACAGTTAAGGTCTTTGCAGCCGGTGCGTTGCTAGGTTACCCACGGACCTCAGAAGGCGGGACTCTGTGTCTGACTGACTTCTCTTTTCACCATTCAAATTCTAGTCAGGCTGTGTCAGCTCCACCTCTTGAAACCTGACCAACCAAAAGCACCGTCTCTTTAAGGTTCCACCAATGGAAAGATCTGAAACCCTGAGAAAGGCATTGGGGGACTGGGCGGGGAAATAAGGGTAGAGCCTTCTATCCCCGCCTCCTAATCAGTGACTGACGTGAGTAGTAGCCAATAAACGTTCAGGGAGATAGCTTAGTTGGCCAATAGGCCGCGGCAGGGAGCTAGGGCGGGGCCTGCGGGGCTGAGTGACGGGAGGTGGCGGATGCGAGGGCTGGCGCAGCTGCTGCTGTGGCAGCGGTGAGGCGGCGGTGGCGACTGCAGTGCCTCGCGCGTCGGGGTTTCGGCAGCGGCGGCGGCGGCGGCGGCTGCGGGCTGAACGGCGCGGTGCGGACCCGGGTGCGCGGTCCGGGCTCCCGGGGCGCGTGTAAGAATCCTAAGGGTGCGGGGGCTTTGCCCGAGGGCAGGGGGCAGGGGTCAGAGGGCGGGGAGACCGGGCTGTGGCTGGACACTCGCAGCGCGGGAGGCGGGCTGGGTAGGCTCAGGGTAGGTTCGGATGGGTCTCGGAGAGGTCGCCCGCGCGCTACCCTCCCTGCAGCCCGGGCGTGGCTTTGCACCCCTTCTCATCTGCCTGGGTCAGGCTTCATTAGTGGACAGCGGGGTGGCAGCTAGCTCTGTGACCCCAGCACCGCCTTCAGGGGTGACCTTCCTCCGGTGGTGACTCTCTTGGTCCTCTCCAGAGAGGAGGAGCCAAAGCAGGCTTTGTAGGACCTGCGGAGCCCCGAGTTCTAGCTCTGCCCCTACACTGCGACCTTGGGCCATTTTCTGCCCCCTCTGGGTCACTTTTCTCTGTTTTTTTTATAAAGAGATGAATTTGTTAGAAAGCTGAACCAGGAGACTGGCCAGTTCAAGGCTAACCTGGGCAAAGTGATGAGACTTTGTCTCAAAAGACAAAAGCAACAAAAAAGTGACCAATGGGCTTGAACTTAAGTGGAGAGCTAGTTCTGGAATACAAGACGCCAGTTAAGCAGGAGGTTCTTGAATTCACTCTGCTTCTGTTGAAATATGGTTTGGCTACTTCTGGGTGTTCACTTAAGTCGAGGCAGGTCAGCCACTTGCCACCTGTGTGCAGAGTGGGACCCTAGCTAGAGTTGACTGTGAGCCAGGGATTTTCTGTTGTGGTGGGATCTCAGGTGTGTACTGTAGAAAGTGGGCTCTTTGGACTCTCAAGAGAGCCTTTCCAAGTTACGACTCCCCAAACTACACATTGGGGGACAAAATCACATCAAGGGAGAGCTACAAGGTACGAACAGAGTCATTATTAAACCATTATAAAATCCACCAGCATTGTGGGTACTAGCTGCAAAATTTAGAAACCTGTTTGCAATGAGCTGGGAAAGTTGAGTCTCTCTCTTTATAAACAGGGCAGAGAGCATGCCAAGTCCTCTGCTGTGGAGTATGTAAAACATTAAACCAGGGGCCGCTGTATTAGGACATGTGCTCAGCCTGCACCATGCCCTGGGTTTAATTTTCAGTATTGAGAGAGGAAAAAGTTAAACCAAAATACAAAACAAAGCCCAGTTCTTAAGATAGCCAAATAGTGGTATCTCATGGTATTTCCTCCTCTTCCTCTCCCCCATGGAGTTTTTCAAAGTAAAATAAATCTCCAAATCTGGAGGAAATGAAAAACAAATCCACTCACAGGAAGTTTGCTGGGTAGAGACTTGCAAGCTTAGCAGACTGCAAAAGGGTGTGTGTTTCTGCCTCTGGCCCATCTGAGAAAGATGTGCTGTTGTGTGCCCATTAATGTTCCTGTCCTCTGTGAGAGGAGGCATTCCCAACTGCCCGGCAGTGGAATGGTCTAGAGGCTGAATCCGTGGAGTGCAGAGGCCACAGCTGGAGGCGGTACCCTGCTGCTGTTTTCAAGTTCAAAGGTCTTCAGGCAGATCTGCTGAGTCCTGGGTTCTTTGGGTTCTAAGCAGAAATGGGATGAATAAATAGGGCTCTGACAGGCTAGTTCTGAGTGTTTGGATGAGCTCTTCTGGAGACTCTGAGTATAACTTGTAAAAACATCCTTGCCCCCTTTCCTTTCCAAGTGTCCAAATCTAGAGGACAAGACAGGGTCTGTACAAGAACGCATGTGCTGATTACCAGGAAGGTCCAGAATGAACTTGGAAGTACATGTGTACTGCTGAGAGGGTGTTTAAGAAAATAAAGTGAGGGGCTGGAGAGATGGCCTAGCGGTTAGGAGCGCCGACGCTCTTGCAGAGGACCCAGGTTCGATCCCCAGCACCCACATGGCGGCTGAGAGCCGTCTGAAACTCCAATTCCAGGAGAACTCCAGTTCCAGGGGAATCTGACACCCTCTTCTGACCTCCGCGGCATTGCACGACACGGGTGCACAAACTTGCATGCAGACAGTACATTCATACACATACAGAAATAAAATTAATAAAAAAAGTTAAAAAAAAAAAGAAAATAGAAAATAAAGTGAGCGGGCGTGGTGGTGCACACCTTTGATCCCAGCACTCAGGAGGCAGAGGCAGGCTGATCTCTGTGAGTTCAAGGTCAGCCTGGCCTACATGGTGAGTTCCAGGCCAGCTGGGGCCATAGGGAGATACTTTCTCAAAAAAGACAGAAAAAAAAAAAAAAGAAAAGAATGTGAAAATTGTTTTTGTTTTTGTTTTGGTCTTTTTGAGACAGGGTCTCACTGTAGCCCCAGCTGTCCTGGAACTCACTCTGTAGACCAGGCTGACATTGAACTCACAAAGATCCTCCTGCCTCTGCCTCCCGAGTGCTAGGATTAAAGGCGTGCGCCACCATGCCCGGCTGTGAATTGTAACTCTTAAAGTGGGTGTTTTTTTTGTTGTTTTTTTTTTAATCTTTACAAAACGCTCACAGATAATGTAAAGAAGCATGCTAACCCTAATTTTACTCTCCAGACACAATTACCCCTAACATGTCAGTTTGTTCTTGTAGGAGCCCTCTCCATATTTTATTTTTAAGTTTTATTTATAATTATTGCATTTGTGTGGTATATGTGTGTGAGTGTGAATATGCATGTGTCACAGCACATGGGGGGGAGTCGTCAGAGGACAACTTTTGGAGTCAGTTCGCTGCTTTCACTGTGGGTACCAGGGATGGAACTCAGGCTGTCAGGCTGTCAGGCTTCCATGGCAAGTGCCTTTACCTGATGAGTCATCTCACCAGCTCCGTCCTCCCAAATTTTATTAGTTTAATTATTTAATTAATTGATTTTTTTTTGGAGATAAACTCATGGAGTTCAGGCTGGCCTTGAACTCACTATGTGGCCAAGGCTGGCCTTAAACTCTTGATCTTCCTGCCTCAGTGTCCCAGGTGTTGGGATTACAGGCCTGTCCCATAACACCTGGTATTACCTCCTTTCATATTTGATTATTTCTATATAATCATAACTCTTGTTATTCATCTATATTTAGGGGGTGTTTTCTGGATACAGTTTTTCTGTGTACTCTAGGCTGGCCTTAAATTCTGTCATCGTCTTGACTCAGCCTCCCAAGTGCTGGGATCACAGTGTGTGTTGCAGCTCCAAGCTCTTTTTTTTTTTTAATTTTTTTTTTTAATTTCTGTATGTGTATGGATGTACTGTCTACATGTAGGTCTGTGCACCCATGTTGTGCAATGCCGCGGAGGTCAGAAGAGGGTGTCGGATTCCCCTGGAACTGGAGTTCTCCGGGAATTGGAGCTTCAGACGGTTCTCGGCCGCCATGTGGGTGCTGGGGATCGAATCCGGGTCCTCTGTAAGAGCGGTCGGCGCTCTTAACCGCTAGGTCATCTCTCCAGCCCCAGCTCCAAGCTTTTAAGTTGAAGTAGAGGACTGGGGAATGTGGCTCAGTTGATAAGAATGGTCACCTAGCATGCATGAAGCCCGAGGTTCCATCTTGGCCCCATGTAAACCAGTTATGATGGCACATGACTGTGATCCCAGTTGATCATCTGAGAAGTAGAGGCAGGAGGAGCAGAAGTCGAAGGACACCCTTGGCTGCATAAAGAGGTGGACTATAATTCCCATACTGTGAGACTCACCTTGAAAAGGGTAGCGATACTTCACTGGCGTTCAGCCTGGTCTCTACTCCCATTCCTACCGCCTGAGTCTAGAACACCTTCATCACCAATGGTTATGTTTTAATCATCCTCTTTCTTTTTTTTTTTTTTTTTTGTCCTCTGAACCCTAGAAGATGCCTCTGATGGCGCAGGCTCTGAGAAGCATCTCTGGCCCAGTGGCTTTGAACAAGACTTCAAGCCACAGACTATTTGAAGCCCCAGTCATCGCATCCTGAGGACCACAGGACAGGGGAACATGGCTGTGAGCTTAGACGACGATGTGCCGCTCATCCTGACCTTGGACGAGGGTGGCAATGCCCCGCTGGCTCCTTCCAATGGTCTGGGCCAACAGGAGCTGCCCAGCAAAAGTAAGCTGGTGGATGGGTGGGTGACTGGACTCATGGCTTGTCTGTGCAGGAAGTGAGAGGCAGATGGGCTGCAGTCTGCTGAGGGAAGCAAGAACCCCATCACCTGTCCCAAGTGTGATGCAGACTCTGCTCCAAGGAAAGTGTGGGACTCTGATGCTGTAGCTTGGCCTTATAAAGCTTCTGGGTGTCCTGTGCCCTCCAGGAGTGCTCACAGCCCTCGGCCATCTGCCTCTCTCCAACACACTGTAGCTTTGTGATGGTACTAGGGGCCTCAGGCAAGCTTACTCTTTCGCTGTCTTTCCTGATCTATTCCTTATTAATAAAAAGTAGACTTTATCACCAGCCTCTGTGAGTCCTCACCTGAGCTGGGGGGGGGGGCAGTGTAGCTCTCTGCATGTTCTGGTCCCCACCCTGTCAGGATGGGGTGGAGGGTAAGTCTCATGGTATATTGATTGAGGCTTAGGGGTTTCCAATTGTCTTTCTGGGAATGAAAGGTAACCCAAGAGAGGTGGAGAGCCATAAATGTTGTAGATCTTAAGTGTGTTTCTGGCAGAGGGAGAGGCCTTAAAACCCTTCCTGGTCCTCATCCCGAAACCATCACTCCATTTGCTTAGGAAGAGGGCTCAGGAGAGGCTTAAAATAACTCACCTTTGTGGAGGGTCCTGAGATGGCAGAGCTGGGCTTCAGGACTCCCTGAAAAGTGAAGACAGTCTGCCAGGGAGAGGGACAGTGGACAGTACACCCACAGGGACGACCCTGTGGGCCAGGCAGTGGCGAGCCTGGTGCCCTCATCTCCTTTGTCCAGATAAAACAATAAAAAAAAGAGAACACAATCAGGCTTTGGGGGAGCTCAGCAGCTCCCCTGGGGAGGCATGAAGGCGAGCAGTGTTCTGGGGTGAGGGGTGCAGTGGCGCTCTAGCTCCCTACAAATGTCCCTTATTGCCTCCTTATGTTCACTACCATCTCAAGTGGCTCAGCTAGTCCAGAAGGATCAAAATCCAAGTCAGGGTTTTTTCCTGAATACCATGCAGGCCTACAAAGTCCTGGCTCCACTTTCTAGCTCTTACTTACTTTCTAAGATGCTCTGGCAAGAGATGCAGTATTTTTCCTATTTTATAGAGGAGAAAACCGAGGATCAGAGAGGTAGAAGAAGTTTCCCAAGACCACAGAGCCAGCCACTGGTTGAGGAGAGATTCGGACTCTGGCCCGTCTGACTCTGAGTCTCTTCCCTGCTTCCTCCACGTTTTCTTCCCTTGCTTCACCTCCTGCCTTCCTCCTTCCTCCATTTTTCTTCACAATCTCTTAAGTGTTTGTGATTGGCCCTTGAGTTTGCAATTATTTTTATCTGGCATATGCTTGGCTCATCATGTGACCTCAAGATAGTTATTGTGGTTACCTGTATTTTATGAAGGAAGAAATAGCCTCAGAGAAGTTAGCTGATTATCTGTCTCCTGCAGAAGGGAGCAGACCACAGCGGGAGTGGCCGGCCTGCTATGGGGGTGCCTTATGTCTGCCAACAAGCAGGCTCAGTTCTAAATGGGAACCTTGGCTGCTTGATGCTTTTAGATCCTTCCAAAGCAGCCAGGCTGGGGGCGGGGTCCAGCCCTCCCACACTGTGATAGTGAGAGCAACCCAGTTCTGCACCAGAAGCAGGCTTGAACTGATGGGGAGCTAGAGGAGGAAATGGGCTGGTGAGACAGTGAAACTCACTGCACTGTTGGATCTTGCTGAAGTCTGTGGCTTATTTGGACCATAAGGCAATCTCTCACCATAGGGCATCATATTTTCTGCCAGGGCATTAGTGCCTCAGTTTCCTCTCTCACGCTGCTAGTGAGTCACTTGCTGGCTGAGGACAAGCAGGGTCTAAGGCAAAGCCTTTGCATAGACCTAGCTGTCTCCTAGAGATTTTCACACTGACCTTCTGTTCAAACTCCCCCATCTCTGCTATCTAGGAACAGTCAGTCTGGACTAGATCTAACCTGGTAATTTCCATATCATAAAGCTCCTTATAAGCTGGAGCTGAACTGTTTTGCTCAGTGTTCTAGGTCTTGTGTGTTCAGAAGCCTCTTGCCTGCCTAGTCCTGTTTCCTGGGTCAGCCCATACTGCCCTCAGTTCTGCGAGCCACATACTGTCTTAAACCAAGGCAGTGTGTCTGGATGGCCTTCCCTGGCCTCTGTTTGTTTTGTATCTGGAAACTCCTGCTGCTCACACAGTTCTTTGAAGTCTTCCTCTTTGGATAGAGCTAGTGACTCACTGCCTTCTGATGAGCTGTCTTGATGGCATTCTGATTAGCGGAGGCCTTACTGTGTTGGTAATTGCTTGTTTAGCAGTCTGATCCCCTGCTGAGTAGGAAGTCCTGTTGGAGTTTCTGTCTCCTAGCTCAGAACCTGCAGGTGCAGGGACTTCTCAGGCAGTGGTGAAATGAACATAGTTGGCTTTCTGGGCTGTAAAGCTCATGGGAGTGGCTGAAGGAATGCTTTTTTTTTTTTTAATACTTTTTATGTTTCTTTTTTATTTAATTTTTAAAATTTTATTTATTTATGTGTATGAATGTATTGTCTGCATGTAGGTTTGTGCACCTGTGTCGTGCAATGCCGCGGAGGTCAGAAGAGGGTCTCGGATTCCCCTGGAACTGGAGTTCTCCTGGAATTGAAGCTTCAGACGGTTCTCAGCCGCCATGTGGGTGCTGGGGATTGAACCCGGGTCCTCTGCAAGAGCAGTCGGTGCTCTTAACCGCTAGGCCATCTCTCCAGCCCAGGAATGCTCTCTTAAATGTTGAGTTGCGTCGCATCCTTACTCTGCTCCCACACCAGTGGCTTGAGTCTCATTTCCCTCAGAATGGCTTGTCGTCCCAGAGACCACAGCTCCAGTCTATGGCCACTGTAGACTCTGGGTATTGAGGGCCACCGGGACCCAGACAGTGAGACAGTGGAGTTGGCAGTCACATGGGCTTGAGCCATGGAGACCCAGAGGGCCTCCTAAGGGTGAGGGCCTGGCCAGAAGCCCAGCCTTTGATCTGATCCTCTGCCTCTGGGGCTCCATTCTCTGTCCCAGTAGTCTCAGGTGCTCATGTGACCATTGCAGAGTATCATGGGCCAAGGGCTCCACCCACACGTTCACCTCTTCAGCTCCAGCAATGGATGCTGGACGACCAAGATGAAGGCATCAGCAAGGTCCATTCTTAGGCCTTGCCCTGTGCCTTACAGGTGCCCACCATGTCTCCTCACCTTGGTCTGAAGATCTGTCTTAAAAGGATTGAACCTGTTCAGTGGTGTGCACCTCCTTGTAGCCCAGTTACCTCCAACAACACCGTTTCCTGAGGTACTGAGGATTGGCATTTTGATATGGGAATTTATTTTAATAAATATTTTTATTACATTTGCGTGTATGTGTGTGTGCACATGACACAATATACATGTGGAGGTCAGAGGACAAATTGCAGAGATCAGTTCTCTCCTTCCACCATGTGGGACCTTGGAAACAAACTCAGGTCATCAGGATTGGCGGCAGTTGCCTTCACCCATTGAGCCATCTTGCTGGCCCCAGGAATTTTTTTCTTTCTTTTTTGGGAGTGAAGAGGTGTTGAGTCAGGGTATCCCCGTGTGGCCTGGACTGTCCTGAACTCGTGATCCTCTTGCTTCCCACTCCTGAGTACAGGAGTTAAAGGAATCTACTGCCATATGGCTAGCATGAACTTTGAGGCCCATAGCCTTTGTAAGCTTTCCTCAGATCCAGGTCCCCAAGTCTGGCTGCACCTCCAGTGCCCCCAAACCTCATGCTGGAGCTTTAGCTCTTTAGAAACTGGCAAAGTTTGGCTTTTTCCCCGTGTAGATTTTGTCAGCACCAGCGTCTTTGGCTGTGAGGTGGCTGTTGAGATGCTAGTGAGTGACTCAACAGGCAGAACTATGTCAGGAACATAAAGGAGGCAGGTAGGAGCTGACATATTAAAACCTGGAAATGAAGACTAACTTGGAAAAGGGTCCTGAGCCGGCAGGTGGCAGGGTAGGTTAGAAGCAGCCTGTTGGGCAGTGGCCTGGCTGCATGTGAATGCCAGGCTGACATAGTGGGTAGTTCCAAGGCACTTGCCATGCACATTTTGCCCCCTTGGTGCCTTTAGTCTCACATATATATCTTCTGGCGAGGAAAGGATGGGGATGCGAGGCTGGCTGAGGAGGGTGCATAGCCCCTAGTCCCCTGGCTGCTGTGGTATGGGGCTATTAGGGACTCCAGGTGAGACGCCAAGAGGGGACTGGTCTACGAGACAGAGTAGAGTTCTCCCTCTTTCACTTATAATGCTTTACTACCATAGAGTTGCTTGGAACACGGTGCCTTTCTATAGAGTGAAAGACCACTGTCTCAGATACTGCACATGACACCCTGGCTCCTTTAATGAGGCTTCACTCAGCCTGAGCCAGTTGGCACCAGGTGCCGTCAAGATGGCCAAGCTGCTGGTCTCGGGCACATGAGTCCAGTAGGATAAGAGGGGAGCAGTGGGGCTGTTCTCAGGGTTCAACCTTTGTTTTTATTTTTTTTTAAGTTTTTTTAAAATTTATTTTTGTATGTGTATGAGTGTACTGTCTGCATGTAGGTTTGTGCACCCTTGTCATTCATTGCCGTGGAGGTCAGAAGAGGGTGTCAGATTCCCCTGGAACTGGAGTTAAAACGGTTCTCAGCTGCCATGTGGGTGCTGGGGATTGAACCCCAGTCCTCTGTAAGAGCAGTCGGCACTCTTAACCGCTAGGCCATCTCTCCAGCCCCCAGGGTTCAGCCTTTCTGTGCGCATCTTGAGAATAAGTGTCCCTTGCATGCTGGTCAAAAAGAAAAGGACGCCCAACGGTCTTCTTTGGCTTAAGTCACTTGCATCCTGCATGGTAGAGTGGCTGAGGGTGGGGGTCTGGAGTCTAGCTGCAGGCTTCTAATCCTAGCCAAGGACACATCTGGCTTCCCTATGCTGCAGCATCCTAGCTATAGACTAGAGCTCCCACGATCCCCCAGTCAGGAAGGTAGAGACTTGGTGAGATTCTGTGTATCACCTGGTCTGTGCTTGGCCAGCCATGGCATAGGTATTGGGGCTGGGGACTGGGATCTTTCATGGACTGTCTGCAGCAAGTAGGAAGCTCGAACTCAGCCTGAGGTGAATCCTTGTTGCCTCACTCCACCCAGCAGGTAGCTGCCGCCATGCAGGGACACTGAGGCAGCTGGAGACCAAGAACCATTAGATTTCACAGCCTCCCACTTGGCGTGGGCATTTGGCTCTGCCAGAGCCCTTCCCCTAGCTTTTATAGGCCTTGCCAAGGCAGGATGCCAGGTGTCACCAGACCATTGGTGGCACCAATTAAAATGAGCGAGCACCCAGCATGCTGAGATAGAGCCTCATAATGGATACTTGAAGCCTTTAGCTTCCCGGCCCTCTGTGTCTTCATGGTGGGATCCTGTCTGTTGCCTTAGGCCCCCCTGCCATGAAATGCTATCTTCTCCTCTGCATGCAGAAAGCTGCTCGTCTTAAATGGCGAGCATAGCAGCTGGGTGCGAGCTGGCACCTGCTGCCCTGCTCAACCAATCGCCCCAAGGAGATCTGAGTTCGTGTTTGCTCTGAAGTGCTTTATGAGCCAGAACAGTTGACTTCCTGGCCTTTAAGTCAGGGTGTGTGTGTGTGTGTGTGTGTGTGTGGGCTGAGGGTTTACCGTGGGGTTCCTCTGGTGGCTTCTGGGTGCAGTGTCTCCTGGAAGTTGTCTCAGGTAATGGCATGGTGGTCCAGGGAGGAACCTCATGTTCACAGGAAGCAGCAAAGAATAAAGCCAGGAGTATGTGGTCCTGAGATAGCCCCAACTGGTCCTGAGATGGCCCCATCCATCCTTTGGGAAGCGAGCTGAGGGCAGTTCTTCCTAACCTTAGTGATTGAGCTTGCTGGTGTAACCATTCTCTGGCATAAACTTGTCCCATCAGGTCAAAGAGAACGTTCATAGGGGTCACAGTGTCTTTCTGCTTCTGAGTCTGCCGTGCTAGGCAGCTTCTGGAGAGCTGTGTGGGCCGTGTCATGCAAATCCAGCATACATCTAGTCTGCACTTTCAAGGTCCCCGGCAGAGAAGAAGCTGAGGTTCTCCGAGAGGGAAACTCATCCCAGGTCACAAAGGGACTTTCACAGCACTTGAATCCAAGCCTCCTGCTTCTTAGCTAAGGCGTCTCTTGCATGGAGCGAGGGAGGAAGGAGGCAGGCCTGGGGGCAGTTTTTTTGGAAGTGGTTTCTAGCTTTGCTTTATCAAACTGTCATTCCTAAAAGATGTATGGTGTTCCACACTGACAGTATCCTTCTGTGTTGTCAAAATGGTCAACCTGATGGTCCCTTGTAAGATAATGTGTATGTGATTATGCTGGTGGGGTGAACAGAGGATGTGGGGAAACCCCAACTTCCCCTCCGTGAGGCACGACTTTCTCATGTGTCCTTCTGCCCGTACCTTCCCTATCCTCCCTCTGCACAGGCTGCTGGGTATGGTCTCCATTGCAGCTGAGAGAGCAAAGGATTTAGGGTGAAAATGGGAAATGTCAGAAACCAATATTAGGGCCCAGGAAAGGAAGGACAGGGAGGATGCCCTTGGGGGTGGGGTAGCCACATGGATACTGAGGAACTGTCCACTAACTGGTTCCCAGTGGCAGTGACCCATATGGAGGCTCATGGGGGGAGGTCCCACACTGTGGGCTGCTGATGCCTTCCTTGCTCGGTTCCTGGTGGAGTGCTTAGCTAGTTGTGAAAGTGCACTTCTTGGTGGAGCACAGCTGTGATCATAGCCCATAGGAGGCTGAGGCTGGAGGCTCAGGAATTCAGGGCCAGCCTTCTCAAAACAACAAAATGTGGTTCTTCATGCTGGAGGCTGTGATGAAAGCAGCCTGATAAGTGAAACTCAAGCGCTCAGCCACCCTGGGACACACTTGGACCTGTGCTCTCTGAAGGGCAGCTGCTACCAGTTGTCACAGGATCACAGGCTGACATCACATTTTCCAGTTTTTCAAAATGGATCCTGTACTTAGACCCAGAAAGAAGTCTTTAACACTGGTGACTGGTTCAGCTTCCTGCTGGATGCCCTCTTACCACCTCTGGCATGACACATGCCAGCTTAGCTCTGCTCAGAGCAGAACAATTTCAAGTCTAGGAAAACAGTGCAAACAGAGCCAGCCACCTGTCCTGGCCATGAGGTCACCAAGGGTGTCATTCAGTGAGAGTCAGAACCGGTTGGGGCAGCCTTAGCTGGCCAGGCGGGGAATGAGAGGATGGGCCCGGGACGTGAGCTCTGTGTCTTCCCTCCCTCCACCCTGCAGTCCTGGGTTTCTGAAATGCTCGGTTTCCATTCCAGTGTGCAGACCATTTTCTCCAGTGATTTTTATTTTCATTTAGTGATTTTATATTCATGCATGCTGGGCCACACATGGGCCTTTTTTAGTGACTTAGCTGGCTATGGGATTTTATTTTTAATTTGTTTGGTTTGTTTTCTGGTCGTTTATTTGCTTGTTTTCCTTCTGTGCCTGGAATTGAACTTAGGGCTGTGGCCATGCTTAGCTGAGCACTTTGCCATTGAGCTACACCCCCACCCCTTATTGTATTTTTTTTTAGCTTTGACTTTGAGCTATATAGAAGAGCAAAACAAAAGTTAAACAAAGCTTAAAAAAGAAATGGTTGAGGGGCTGGAGAGAAGGCTCAGCAATTAAAATCGTTTGCTACTTTTGCAGAGATCAGTTCCCAGCACCCACATCAGCCGCCTGTAACTCAGTTCCGGGGGATCTGGCACTCTGAGTTGGCCTCCATGGACACCCGTGTGCGCGTGGGGCACTTACAGACAAGCAGGCATGCAGAAATAAAAATAACTTTTTTATACTTAGAAAGTTTGTTAGCTAGTCCTCCTCCTTCTTCTTTTTAATCATCACCTTCTTGTCAGTTGAGAAAGTTGAGCTTTTCCGATGGCCAGCACGTGTTTCCTTAGGACACAGCTGTGGCCGTGCCAGGAAGTGCATCAGGCTGAGCTGCGCCTTGGGAAGGTGTTTTTGACGCTGGGATGGGGAGTTGAGTAATACATTGTTCACCCCTTCGGCTTGTATTGTGTCATGACTTAGAGTTAAGATGGGCAGAGAGACCTGAAGAGACAGCAGCAGGGTCTCCTTGGTCAGGGGTTGGGGGCACACGAGGAAAGGCTTCAGAGAAATAGAAGGTTAAGTGTGCTCAGGCTCTTAAAGGTTGAGGAACAGGAAGTGAAAGGCCATCCGAAGAAAGCCAAGGAGAAAGCTGTGCTGTCATGGGTGAGTGGCTGTGAGTAACGCTTCGGTTATGTGGTGGGTGCAGAGCCGAAATTTGTTTTGTTTTGTTTTTGTTTTTTTGTTTTGTTTTGAGTCAGGGTCTCCCTATAGCCCCAGCTGGCCTTGAAATCACTTTGTAGACCAGGCTGGCCTTGAACTCATAGAGATCTGCCTGCTTCTGCCTCCCAAGTGCTAGGATTAAAGGTGTGTGCTACCACACCCAGCTTAGACGGTTCTTAGCTGCCATGTGGGTGCTGGGATTCGAACTTGGGTCCTCTGCAAGAGCAGTTGGTGCTCTTAACCATCTCTCCAGCCCTTCAGAGCCGAATTTTTGAGGTCTCTTTGCCTCCACCCCTGGGCCTGTGTAAGGCATGGAAATATCATCTAGGGTGCTGGAGAAGGGCACAGGGGCTTATAAGCAGGAGTCTACCATCATGCTGCAGGGGTCAGAACAGCCCCTCTTTAAAAATATTTTTTGTGGGGCTGGAGAGATGGCCTAGCCGTTAAGAGCGCCGACCGCTCTTACAGAGGACCCGGGTTCGATCCCCAGCACCCACATGGCGGCTGAGAACCGTCTGAAACTCCAATTCCAGAACTCCAGTTCCAGGGGAGTCCGACACCCTCTTCTGACCTCCGCGGCATTGCACGACACGGGTGCACAAACTTGCATGCAGACAGTACATTCATACACATACAGAAATAAATAAAATTAAAAAAAATACGTATTTTTTGTTAGCCATGCGTCGTAGCACAGGCCTTTAATCCTAGCACTTGGGAGGCAGAGGCAGGTGGATCTTTGTGAGTTCAAGGCCAGCCTGGTCTACAGAGTGAGTTCCAGGACAGCTGGGCTACAGGGAAACCCTGTCTCAAAAAAGACAAAAAAATGTTTTTGTTACATTTATTTATTGTGTGTGTGCATATGCGTACATGTATGTGCTACCACATGTGTGCTATCAGAGGGCGACTTTCCAGGTTCAGTTCTTTTCCCATGTGGATTCTGGGGATTGAACCAGGTCTTCAGGCTTGGCAGCAGGTGCCTTTACCTGCTGACTCATCTCCTTAACCCTGAGAATTTATTTTGTCTTTTTGAGATAGGGTCTCCCCGTAACCCCAGTTGGCCTAGAACTCCCTATGTAGACCAAGCTAGCCTTGGCCTGCTGAGTGCTGGAATTAAAGGCTTGCACCACCACCCCTGGCCACCTGGAGAAATTTTTATGCCACTACTGTAGGTATATAGATATGTAAAACATATGTGAAAATAAAATGACTTATTTATGATAAATCATAAAGCAATTTATTTTTATTGAAGTTAAAAATTTATTATTTCATATTTTATTTATTGTCTTATATGTATGACTGTATTGCCTGCGTGTATATAAGTGCATCTGTGTCATGTGGTGCCCCCGGAAGTCAGAAGAGGGTGTTGGATCCCCTGGAACAAGAGTCACGGATGGTTGTTAGTGGCATGTGGGTGCTGGGAATCAAACTCAGGTCCTCTGGAAGAACAGCCAGTGCCCCTAACCACTGAGTCATCCTCTAGCCCCTTTATTATTATTTTTAATGTGCATGAGTGTTTTGCCTGCATGTATGTAAGGACATCATACCTGTGCAGTGCAGCAGAGGCCAGGTGTTGGATCCTCTGGGACTGGAGCTTAGCTCATGGCTCCTGGGAGCTGAACCTGGGTCTTCTGGAAGAACTGTCAGAACTTGTAACCACTGGGTCATCTCTCCAGCCCCTTATTTTTAACATTTTAAAAGTTACATTTGTGTGTGTGTGTGTGTGTGTGTGTGTGTGTGTGTGTATGTATGGGTATGGGTGCATGGGCCATCACAGCACCCATATGAAGTCAGAGGACGGTTTGTGGGAGTTGGTTCTCCTT
>VZQC01005325.1:269771-304586 GCA_009823505.1 Rhizomys pruinosus
TTTTTTATTTTTGGTCTTTCCAAGACAGGGTCTCCCTGTAGCCCCAGTTGTCCTGGAACTCACTCTGTAGACCAGGCTGGCCTTGAACTCACAAAGATCTGCCCGCTTCTGCCTCCCAAGTGCTAGGATTAAAGGCGTGCGCCACCATGCCCGGCTATACTTGGGTTTTATAATCAATGTTGAAATTGCCATTTTGCATAAATATTTAATGCAAAATGACAGAAGTATGTTTAGGGTCCTCTCAGAAACTTATGGAAAGTCTGTTTTCATCCCAAGCCAAAATTGATTTAGTGATTTTTTTTTTAATTATTTTTTATTTTTTATTATTTTTTATGTGTATGAGTGTACTGTCTGCACGTAGGTTGGTGCACCTGTGTCGTACAATGCCGAGGAGGTCAGAAGAGGGCGTTGTATTTCCCTGGAACTGGAGTTAAAAACGGTTACTAGCCACCATGTTGGTGCTGGGAATCAAATTCGGGTCCTCTGCAAGAGCAGTCAGTGCTCTTAACTGCTGAGCCATCTCTGCATCTCCAATTTTGTTTTTTTAAGAAACTCAAGTTAGCAACTGAGACATGAATGTTTAAAAACCAAATATTCTAACACAGTACAATCCAAAGATATCTTTATAGCCAGTCATGGTGGCACGTGCCTTTAGTTCCAGCATTTGGGAGGTAGAGGCAGGTGGATCTCTGTGAGATCCAGGCTAGCCTGATCTACATAATGAGTTCTAGGCCAACTGGGGCTACAGGGTGACCTGGTCCCCCCAAAACAAACCAAAACAGAAGACATTGTTATACGCCAAGGAGGTGACTGGAAGAAAGTTTTAAGTCTTTGCTTTCCATAATTAAACCGTTGTATTCTATAAGGGCAAGAACTTTGTGAAGATGGTATAACACTGCAGTTCATGCAGCAGTCTGGACTCTAAGCTGCAGTGTTTCAGTTGGTGGCTGTTGGTGTTAGATGGTATCTGCTGCCAGGAACATACTGGGTTCTTAGGTCTTTAATTTTGAATTAATGTTTGGTCATTATGTGTTCAGAAACCTTGTATTGTTGCCAGATTTTTGTCACCTCCCCTCCACATTCATTTAAGCAACTTCTTGTGTAGTCACAACCCATCGTGCAGAAAAGGAGATGCAAACTGGGCATCAGGATGCTCGTGTTTTAATCCCAGCATGTAGAAGACAGAGGCAGGCAGAGCTCCATGAGATTGAAGCCAGCCTGTTTTATATAGTGAATTCCAGACCATCTGGGGCTATAGGAAGCCTCCAAAAGTCTCAAAGACACCAAAAAGGAAAGGTAGGAGTCAGGGCTGGGATGAGGATCCAGGCCTGAGGGGCAGGGCTGAGAAGCAGAGGGTTTGGAGTGTGGGAGGAGCCAGTGCTCTGGATCAGAGCAGCTGAATTTGAATTCAGTGCTACATTTACTGCAGTAACAGAACATCTCCTAAGCTTGGTTTTCCTTATCCATAAAGTGGCAGTAACACTGTGACAGTCGCACTAAGATGATTCTTTGGGACTGTCCTGAAGGAAGTTTAAACAAGACGGCCTTCCTCTGTGAGCATAGGGTCCAGTGAATTCTGAGTTCCAGGTTGAGGCTTGGTAGATGGCAGCTGTTGCAGTTGGTGCTAGAGTTAGGAGGCCCAAGTATGTGGGCTTGGGAGAGCAGGCTGTAGAGCTGCTAAGTGTATTGGATGGGACTGAGATGTGGCGGCACTGCTGCTGTTCCTGACCTCTTTCTGACACCGGATGCCGCCCCGCCCCCGAAGCTAGCAGTCGCAGAGAGAGCTGGCCCGCTGGTGCAGGCAGCTGGAGAGGAGCTACATTTCTGGGAGCCATTTTCCGAGGTTTCCTCTTTGGTTCAGGCTTCTCAACAATCTCTGAGCCTCCCCAGGGCTGGCACCATGCCTTGGATGTCTGCACAGCCCAGAAGCTTTTGGGGTAGGTGCTAGGAAACCTTTGGACCACACTGACCAGGACTCTCCCAGCTCCCTTACCTGCAACATGGGAGGCACTTATATTAGAGTCACCCTGGCAGGAGGAGGCAGAGCTAGCTGTCCCACCCTTCTACAGGGCCCTTCCTAATCCCCCTTGCCTTGCCTCAACTCCAAGCTGACTCTCTCAAAGCCTGCTTGCATCCCAGCACTCCACCTAGACCCCAGGCTTCCATCCTGACCAGAGGTGGTTGGAGTGGGTTCCCCAGTCATCTCCTTCTGATGCAGAAACCACTCTCAGAGACATCTCAGAGACTGCTGGGCTCAGATACTTACATTATAAATTATAAAAACTGCTAGGAAGTGTGGTTCAGTGACCTCTTCGACTGGCTCTAGAGGTGACAGACAACAGTGCTTCCTGGCCGTGACTTTTTTTAGAATTCCTTGAGGTGTGATGGAGGCAGGACATAGGGTTTGTTCCTCTGTGGAAGACTTGGTTATGTTCAAGGAACTCCTTGGTGAAGTTTTTGGTGGCTTCTCAGCCTCAGCTGTGACTAGGTCACCTGCAGATCCTCCTGTGAGTGCTCTGTGGTATCACTCTGCTCCTTGACCTGACAGCAAATCCAAGAGCTGCAAGTTGGAGGGTCCTTCATGCCACTGTAAAGGACAGTCTCTCCAGCCACTTACACTACCCAGCTGGTGGCTGTGAAGTTTGTGTGGTGATGTTATAGATGGTCTTCTCTCTCTGTAGATGCAAATGGGGTTCCCTCCCATTCTGCAGACCCGCAGGTAGAGGCGTGGGGGAAGTCCACCCTCTGCCAGGTATGGGAGGAGTTGGTGGTAACCTCAGATCTGTGTCTGCTTTAGGTCAAGTCCCGAGGGAGCACCTCTCTGCTCAAGTTCTAGAAAGTTCTATTAATGGAGTTTAAGACCAGCCTGGGCTATAGAGTGAGACCCTGTTTCCAGACAGAGAAACAAACAGACAACAGACTAAAATGAATTGAGAAGGCAAATTGATGTTGACAAGTCTTTGGAAAGATGGGAGGAGATAAGACCCAAAGTCTAGGTGAAGAATCTATTCTCAAGCTATAGAAGAGGCAGCTGTTTCAGGGCAGCCTTCTGGAAAGGACTGCTTCCTGCTTCCAGCCTGTAAAGAGCTGAATGTAGATGACAACCACCCAAGCCCCGCAGCTGAGTGCTCCTGGGCCAGGCCCTTACCTGCATACCCAGCCCTGGGACTTTGGACTCAGGCAGAATGAATGTGGATGTTGTTTTAAGCTACTAAGTTTGTGTTAATATTGTTCCACAGGAACAGATCACAAAGAAGACAATATAGGAGCAATAACTGCATTTGAACCTCAACTTAGAATGCTTCAACATAAAATTTTTAGTTTTTATTTTATTTTATTTTATTTTTTTTTTTGAGACAGGGTTTCATGTAGCACAGGCTGAGCTCTGCATATCCAAGTATGACCTTAAACTTCTGATCCTCCTTCCTCCTCCTGAGTGCTGGGATTTGGGTGTGTTACCATACCTAGCCAGCTGAAGATTTTTTTTTTTTAGCTTTTTATGGGTTGAGGAGCATCTGTGCTTATGATTAATTGTCCAATAGCCTGTCCCTTACCTGCTACTTCTAGTACTAATATTATATAACTATTATAAGAGGTTACTTTTTTTTTTTTTTGAGATGGGTTCCCTATAACCCCAGCTAGCCTGGAACTCACTCCGTAGACCAGGTTGGCCTTGAATTCACAGAGATCCACCTACTTCTGCCTCCTGAGTGCTAGGATTAAAGGCATGTGCACCACCATGCCTGGCTTAAAGACGGTTCTTAGCCGCCTTGTGGGTGCTGGGAATTGAACCCTGGTTTTCTGCTAGAGCAGTTGGTGCTCTTGTTGTTAGTCAACAAAAAAGGGTTGGGGTGTAGCTTAGGTGGTAGAGTGTTTGCCTAGCTTTCAGCAAGCCCTGGGTTCATCGCCAGCACCACATAAACCCAGCCTGATGATGCACCTTTGTGATCCCAGCACTCAGGAGGTGGAGGCGGAGGACTGGAAGTTCATATAGTTCAAAGAGGAAATTATAAACTTAAGTCCACTCACTTGATTAAGCTCCTGACAACAGTGAGATGAAGCCATCGAAGACCTACCTGGTTCGTGACTGCAACCTGCCCTCAGTGGCCTGCTGGATTCCAGAAGTCAGAACCTATAACTAAGTTCTAGCACAAGGGACCATTCCAGTCTTCTCGAGTATTTGATAAACATACCACATTACTTATTCCTCGCTGTGTGTCTGTGTCTATGTGTATATACATGCAGATGCATGTCTGGGCCCATGGAAGCCAGAAGAGAGTGTCAGATCCTGTGGAGGCACCTGACATGGTTGCCGGGAATTGAACTCTGGTCCTCTGGAAGAGCAGCAAGTACTTTTAACCACTGAGCCATCTCACCCAGTCCTTAAAAATATTGGCTGGGCATGGTGATGCACGCCTTTAATCTCAGCACTTGGGAGGTAGAAGCAGGTGAATCTCTGTGAGTTCAAGGCCAGCCTGGTCTACATAATGAGTTCCAGTTCAGCTGGGACTACAGGGAGACCCTGTCTCAAAAAGACCAAAAAATATATTTATATTATTGTTTATTTGTCTATATGTGGGTGTGTGCATATGCATGTAGGTGTCCAAAGATGCCAGAAGAGGGTGCCAGATCCCCAGGAGCTGGAGTTAAAGGTGGTTGTAAGTCACCCCACAAGGGGCTGGGAACCAAATTCAGGTCCTCACTGAGCCATCTCTCCAGCCCCTTTTCTGTTGTTTAAAACAATTTCAATATATTATAATTTAAATTATATGAGTGCATTACCTGCATCTATGTAAGTGCACTTGTGTCATGCAGTGCCCATGAAGGTCAGAAGAGGGCATTGGATCCCCTGGAACTGGAGTTATGGATGATTGTTAATTGCTATGTGGATGCTGGGAACTGAATCCAAGTCCTCTGCAACAGCAGCCAGTGCTCTTAACCGCTGAGCCATCTCCCCAGCCCATTTTAAGTTTTTTTTTTTATTACATTTATTTGTGTGTGTGGAGTCAGTCTCTCTCTCTCTCTCTGGCTCACTATGCAGCCCTGACTGGCCTGAACCCACTAGGTAGACCAGGCTGGCCTATAGCTCATAGAGGTCTGCCTCTGCCTTCCAAGTGCTGAAATTGAAGGCATGCCTTACCATACAGAGCAAGTCAGTACTCTTTCTATCATGCAAGCTCCAGAGATTGAACATGGGTCCTCAGCCTTGATGGCATTTGCCTTTACCTACTGGGCCATCTCATGGGCCCTGTTTTATTTTTGAGACGGGGTCTTACTATGTATAATTCAAAGCCGGGTTGGCCTTAAACTATGTGCACCTCTGCCTTAGCCTCCCAGTGCTGGGGCTGCAGGCCCACATTAATGCACTTGGCTTCCTGTAGCTGACTTTCACTGTCCCGGTCTTCAGACCTGACTCCTGCACTCTTCTCTCACTACGGGCTTGGCGGCTCCTCTTCTCAGCCTCACCTCACAGGCAGCTTGGCCCTGATCCCTGTACACGCTACGTCTGCACAGTGGCCACTTGCTCCTCAGCTCCTATATCAAATCTGAGTTTACTTTGTGGTGTGACAGATTCCTAATAGTTATGAGATAATGGAACTCTGGCAAACCTGCAAAGAATCCTTTCACAATATGAATACCAGCTCCTCATTTACCCGGCCCAGGCTGGGTTTGTAAATACTTTCCAGTTGGTGATGCCACTTGGAGATGACTGGGTGGAATGAGGTAGGGAGAGGGGAGATAGTCTGAGACTGCCGGGTGGTTTTTTTTTTAATAATATTTTATTTCTTTTGTATGTGTTGAATGTACTATCTGCAGCAAGTTGTTGCACCGTGTCGTGCAGTGCCGTCGGGAGGTCAGAAGAGGGTGTCGGATTCCCCTGGAACTGGAGTTCTCCTGGAATGGAGTTTCAGACGGTTCTCGGCCGCCATGTGGGTGCTGGGGATCAACCGTGGTCCTCTGTAAGAGCAGTCGGCGCTCTTAACCGCTAGGCCACTCTCCAGCCCCAACCTGCCGGTTTTTGAGCTCTTAGACCACATAGCTCTTCCTCTTTCTGGCACCATAAGTTTCACAAAGGCAAGAGCAGGTGTTTTGTATACCTTCCCAGCACACTTCATTTTTTTTTTTTTTTTTTGGCTTTTTTGAGACAGGGTCTCCCTGTAGCCCCAGCTGTCCTGGAACTCACTCTGTAGACCAGGCTGGCCTTGAACTCACAAAGATCCGCCTGCCTCTGCCTCCCAAGTGCTAGGATTAAAGGCATGCGCCACCATGCCCCGCTCTCAGCACACTTCGTAAACAGACTTGAAGTGCATATCTGGGAGGGAGTCGCCAACCTCTACATACCCAGGGTCCTCAGTGACTGCCCGCAGTGTTGCTTGTCCCTGGTGCCATTTGGGCTAAGGAAGAGACTCATTGCCCATGTGATCAGCCCAGAATATTCCTGGTGGGGCCCTGCCCTGCCCTGCTTCCTGGGAGCAGCATGTGTTTTGGCCATGGAGGCTGCCAGCATTTGCTGCTGCCCAGAAACCTGCACAGGTTCTGTAATTGCATTGTGAGCCTAGAGCACTGGTTCCCACCTTCTCTCGAATCCCAACCCCCCAACCCCACCATTGGAAGACTGCCTGCTCTTTATAATCTGTCTTGGTGGGGCTGGACAGATGGCCTAGCAGTTAAGAGCACCAGCCGCTCCTGCAGAGGACTCGGGTTTGATCCCCAGCACCCACATGGCGGCTGAGAACCGTCTTTGACTCCAGTTCCAGGGGAATCCAACACCCTCTTCTGACCTCTGTGGCATTGCACGACACGGGTGCACAAACCTACATGCAGACAGTACATTCATACACATACAAAAATAAAAAAATTTTAAAAATTCTATAATCTGTCTTGGTGAAATGCTAGTTGACTCCATTTTCTTTCTCTTATTCTGTTAGCTCTTGTGGAAAATCAGCTTGGGCCGAATAACTATGCTCAGCGCTGGCTAATGGTTTGGAGCTACTCTAGGCCACCGGGTGCACTGGCCTGCACTTGTGGGTGGTCGGCAGCAAGTGTGATATCTTTCTCTGTAGCTCTCGAGGGTCCCCTCTTCTCACGGGCTCGGCTGTTCACACTTGGCCGGCCTGCCAGTCATTTGCAATCACACATCCCGGAGTGGGTCTGAAACCTCACCAAGGCTCACATTTTACCAGTACTGAAGGCCAGTCAGCTCATTCGGTCTGTTGCTTGTTGTTCTTATTGTTGTTTTTAGACACTGGTCAGTGTCCCACAGTGTGGAGAGGCTGTGGAATCAAGAACTGGTATGTCTTAGGAGAATTCTAGGCTGTGGTGTCGGTGACAAGGACTAGTAAGGCCAAGACTCTGGGGTTTCACATTTTTTTCTGTGGCTTGGGCTCTTTGGAAGGAGGTTGACCTTCTAGCCTCGTCTCTGCAGCTGAGCAGTGTGCACTGAGGTGCTATAAGCATGCTAAGTCCTGAGCCTCAGGCTCTTCATCTGTAATACTTGGCTAAGAATATCTATGGTCAGAGTTGCTAAGATTAAAGGAGAGATGTGATATGGTGTATTATCACAGTCCCAAGGAATACATTGCAACTTAGTGACAGGAAAGGGGAGGTGGTGTTCCATTGTCCAACAAAGTCGTGGTATTGTCCTTTTGGGCCTTTTCTTGTGCCTGCTGAACTCTCTGCCTTGTCTAAGGGAATGTGAGCTGCTTTTCTGCCTTCTAAGGCTCCCTACTGAGCGTTTGAGGATTCTTAACCTCCCGGACCCTGTGGCAGGCATCAAGAGCTTCCTGGCCTGCTCATTTAGGGTATCTTCTGGGCCCCCATTTATAATGTGTTTTTTGGGGACCTGCTGTCATACTGGTTGAAAGGAGATAGAGGCAAAAGGAAGGAGGACTAAGCCCAGTGCCCAGCCACTGACCATCCAGGGTTTCAGCTGGTGACGGTTTGCACAGACAGACAGTTCTCTTAGGAGTTCTCTTAGGAGATTTCCTCCCAACTTTCACTTCCAGAAGGCTCCTATGCCCTGGATACCACTTTGTCCCTCCTTGCTGCTTTTCTGGACAGAACTTCTTACAGCAACCTCAGACCCAGATCCTGGGGTTCACAGAGCTGGTTGTAGGTGGGGCTCCTGGCTAGTTACCCTGATGGCTGCTGGGTAGTGGCTAGTGTGGACCTTTGGTCAAGGGACCAGCACCAGCCCTTTTGCAGGTTGAGTCTCTAGCCATCCCTAACCTCTGAGCACATACCACCTTCTGGAGTCTTGAGCCAGCCCTAACCTCTGAGCACAGACCACCTTCTGGAGTCTCTAGCCATCCCTAACCTCTGAGCACAGACCACCTTCCGGAGTCTCTACCATCCCTAACCTCTGAGCACAGACCACCTTCTGGAGTTTCTAGCCAGCCCTAATCTCTGAGCACAGACCACCTTCTGGAGTCTCTAGCCAGCCCTAACCTCTGAGCACAGACCACCTTCTGGAGTCTCTAGCCAGCCCTAACCTCTGAGCACAGACCACCTTCTGGAGTCTCTAGCCAGCCCTAACCTCTGAGCACAGACCACCTTCTGGAGTCTCTAGCCAGCCCTAACCTCTGAGCACAGACCACCTTCTGGAGTCTCTAGCCAGCCCTAACCTCTGAGCACAGACCACCTTCTGGAGTCTCTAGCCAGCCCTAACCTCTGAGCACAGACCACCTTCTGGAGTCTCTAGCCAGCCCTAACCTCTGAGCACAGACCACCTTCTGGAGTCTCTAGCCAGCCCTAACCTCTGAGCACAGACCACCTTCTGGAGTCTCTAGCCAGCCCTAACCTCTGAGCACAGACCACCTTCTGGAGTCTCTAGCCAGCCCTAACCTCTGAGCACAGACCACCTTCTGGAGTCTCTAGCCAGCCCTAACCTCTGAGCACAGACCACCTTCTGGAGTCTCTAGCCAGCCCTAACCTCTGAGCACAGACCACCTTCTGGAGTCTCTAGCCAGCCCTAACCTCTGAGCACAGACCACCTTCTGGAGTCTCTAGCCAGCCCTAACCTCTGAGCACAGACCACCTTCTGGAGTCTCTAGCCAGCCCTAACCTCTGAGCACAGACCACCTTCTGGAGTCTCTAGCCAGCCCTAACCTCTGAGCACAGACCACCTTCTGGAGTCTCTAGCCAGCCCTAACCTCTGAGCACAGACCACCTTCTGGAGTCTCTAGCCAGCCCTAACCTCTGAGCACAGACCACCTTCTGGAGTCTCTAGCCAGCCCTAACCTCTGAGCACAGACCACCTTCTGGAGTCTCTAGCCAGCCCTAACCTCTGAGCACAGACCACCTTCTGGAGTCTCTAGCCAGCCCTAACCTCTGAGCACAGACCACCTTCTGGAGTCTCTAGCCAGCCCTAACCTCTGAGCACAGACCACCTTCTGGAGTCTCTAGCCAGCCCTAACCTCTGAGCACAGACCACCTTCTGGAGTCTCTAGCCAGCCCTAACCTCTGAGCACAGACCACCTTCTGGAGTCTCTAGCCAGCCCTAACCTCTGAGCACAGACCACCTTCTGGAGTCTCTAGCCAGCCCTAACCTCTGAGCACAGACCACCTTCTGGAGTCTCTAGCCAGCCCTAACCTCTGAGCACAGACCACCTTCTGGAGTCTCTAGCCAGCCCTAACCTCTGAGCACAGACCACCTTCTGGAGTCTCTAGCCAGCCCTAACCTCTGAGCACAGACCACCTTCTGGAGTCTCTAGCCAGCCCTAACCTCTGAGCACAGACCACCTTCTGGAGTCTCTAGCCATTCCTAACCTCTGAGCACATACCACCTTCTGGAGTCTCGAGCCAGCCCTAACCTCTGAGCACAGACCACCTTCTGGAGTCTCTAGCCAGCCCTAACCTCTGAGCACAGACCACCTTCTGGAGTCTCGAGCCAGCCCTAACCTCTGAGCACAGACCACCTTCTGGAGTCTCTAGCCAGCCCTAACCTCTGAGCACAGACCACCTTCTGGAGTCTCTAGCCAGCCCTAACCTCTGAGCACAGACCACCTTCTGGAGTCTCTAGCCAGCCCTAACCTCTGAGCACAGACCACCTTCTGGAGTCTCGAGCCAGCCCTAACCTCTGAGCACAGACCACCTTCCGGAGTCTCTAGCCAGCCCTAACCTCTGAGCACAGACCACCTTCCGGAGTCTCTAGCCAGCCCTAACCTCTGAGCACAGACCACCTTCTGGAGTCTCTACCATCCCTAACCTCTGAGCACAGACCACCTTCTGGAGTCTCTACCATCCCTAACCTCTGAGCACAGACCACCTTCTGGCCTTTAGCAGGGTCCATGGAGCCCTGGCTCTTCTGTGCTCCTGTCCTGGTTACCATGTGGCTCCCAGCGTTGTAGGTGCCTCAGAGTGGTGCTGGGACAGGTGGGCATGGGGGCTGCTGTCTTCACTGGGAGTCAGCGAATGGAGTTGGTGGGTACGTGCATGCATGGGTTTGTGTGTATGTGTGTGTACACACAGGTATATCTGTGTTTGTCTGAAGCACAAGCCCTTAGACATGTTTGTGCAGCGTCAACCACTCTATGTGTTGGCTACACAGTCAGTAGTAGGAGTCAGTGAGTGGGTGGGTAATAGGCATGGAAACCCATCCCCACCCAACCCCACTCCTGCATTGTCTGACACACCCTGTGGGTGGAGAGTGGCTGCTACAGCAAGCTAGGCCTGGACATTCTCTGACTGAACAAGATGGTGTCAGGTTCTGTGGATCAGAAAGCCTTGGGGAATGAATGACAGGATGGAACAGCTCTCCACAGAAGGGGTGTTGAGGATGACAGTGTGTGCTTGTGGTGGCCCTTGGCACAGGTGTCCTGATTTGACTCAGCTAGAGTGAGGGTGGATGGGTTTGAACAAGACAAGCCATGAGGCTGTGTATCTGCAGGTGGCTCATTGAGGGAGAGCTGGGTCCCTGGAAGCTAGCACCCCAAGTCCACATCTGTAATGGCTCACTGAGAAAGAGCTGGGTCCCTGGAAGCTAGCAGCCCAAGTCCACATCTGTAATGGGTCACTGAAGGAGAGCTGGGTCCCTGGAAGCTAGCAGCCCAAGTCCACATCTGTAATGGCTCACTGAGAAAGAGCTGGGTCCCTGGAAGCTAGCACCCCAAGTCCACATCTGTAATGGGTCACTGAAGGAGAGCTGGATCCCTGGAAGCTAGCACCCCAAGTCCACATCTGTAATGGCTCACTGAGAAAGAGCTGGGTCCCTGGAAGCTAGCACCCCAAGTCCACATCTGTAATGGGTCACTGAGGGAGAGCTGGGTCCCTGGAAGCTAGCACCCCAAGTCCACATCTGTAATGGCTCACTGAGAAAGAGCTGGGTCCCTGGAAGCTAGCACCCCAAGTCCACATCTGTAATGGGTCACTGAGGGAGAGCTGGGTCCCTGGAAGCTAGCACCCCAAGTCCACATCTGTAATGGCTCACTGAGAAAGAGCTGGGTCCCTGGAAGCTAGCACCCCAAGTCCACATCTGTAATGGGTCACTGAGGGAGAGCTGGGTCCCTGGAAGCTAGCACCCCAAGTCCACATCTGTAATGGCTCACTGAGAAAGAGCTGGGTCCCTGGAAGCTAGCAGCCCAAGTCCACATCTGTAATGGGTCACTGAGGGAGAGCTGGGTCCCTGGAAGCTAGCACCCCAAGTCCACATCTGTAATGGCTCACTGAGAGAGAGCCGGATCCCTGGAAGCTAGCAGCCCAAGTCCACATCTGTAATGGGTCACTGAAGGAGAGCTGGATCCCTGGAAGCTAGCAGCCCAAGTCCACATCTGTAATGGCTCACTGAGAAAGAGCTGGGTCCCTGGAAGCTAGCAGCCCAAGTCCACATCTGTAATGGGTCACTGAGGGAGAGCTGGGTCCCTGGAAGCTAGCACCCCAAGTCCACATCTGTAATGGCTCACTGAGAGAGAGCCAGATCCCTGGAAGCTAGCATCCCAAGTCCACATCTATAATGGGTCACTGAGAGAGAGCCGGATCCCTGGAAGCTAGCAGCCCAAGTCCACATCTGTAATGGGTCACTGAGGGAGAGCTGGATCCCTGGAAGCTAGTAGCCCAAGTCCACATCTGTAATGGGTCACTGAGAGAGAGCCGGATCCCTGGAAGCTAGCAGCCTAAGTCCACATCTGTAATGGCTCACCGAGGGAGAGCTGGATCCCTGGAAGCTAGCAGCCCAAGTCCACATCTGTAATGGCTCACTGAGAGAGAGCCGGATCCCTGGAAGCTAGCAGCCCAAGTCCACATCTGTTATGTGTCAGTGGGTCACGGAAGCAGTAGAGAGGTGGGACTCTTGAGCTCCCTCTGTGACTCAGCAAAGTCATTTCCTCCACATCCTGCTGTTCTTCACTATATGTGGGGTCTGGCTCCTGGGCTGCCCTTGTGCTTACTGTAGCTAATAGCTATAGAGCATTTACAACCAGGTGTGGTGCTGAGGACCACCGGTGTGAGTGCTACCCCCATGTAGTCTGCCCCCTGCCTCAGCAGCCCCAGCTGGCCTGGAACTCGCTGTGCAGATCAGGCTGGCCTGGAACTCATACAACACAGAGATCTATCTACCTGCCTCTGTCTCCTGAGTGCTGGGATTAAAGGAGTACACCACCACACCCTGCAGACTCTTAAGCTGTCGATTGAGGACCCTCTGTGGCTTTTCACACAGTCTGCTCACTGTGTGTCTGTGCCTCCTGCCTGGACTCCTTCCATTATAAAACGTGCTCTTTGCCCCCATCTGCACCCTCCTGGCCCAGCCACCCAGTGCCGGATTACAGGCATAGCACACCTCTTGTGTTCTTTTTGGGTACTTACAGGCAGCACCCACAGTTGCTGAGACAAGGTGTGCTCCCTTCCCAGGACCTCCAAACCCCACCTGTGCTCCTCTTCATCCTGGCCCCACAGCCAGCTGTTTCTGCTCTGTGCCTCCTGCCTTCCACTTCCTCTGTTTATGGTCATTGGTCTGAGACTTCAGGCCCTTTGCAGGCTAAGTCCCCACAGGCTGGCCCCACAATGAATTCCTTTAGGAATTGGCTACTTAACTCTTTGTCAGATAGCTGAAAACAGAGGTATTGCATGACTTTATCCTGGCCACTTCCAAGCCAGAATTCTTTCTAGAGCAGCACCTGACTGGTGGCAAGCCTCCAGTTCCTCCTTCGGCCCAAGGAAGCCTGCCAGGATAGGTTTTGGGCTGGTGCCAACCATGAACTAGGGAGGCCCTGCCAGCTCTGGCCTCTCCAGAAGCAATTATGCATGCCTGCGGCTCTTCCCTGTCCTCAGCCATCACTGACAGTGTTCTTCTGTACTAGGCTCTTCCCTGTCCTCAGCCATCACTGACAGTGTTCTGTACTAGGCTCTTCCCTGTCCTCAGCTGTCACTGACAGTGTTCTGTACTAGGCTCTTCCCTGTCCTCAGCTATCACTGACAGTGTTCTGTACTAGGCTCTTCCCTGTCCTCAGCCGTCACTGACAGTGTTCTGTACTAGGGTCTTCCCTGTCCTCAGCCATCACTGACAGTGTTCTATACTAGGCTCTTCCCTGTCCTCAGCCATCACTGACACTGTTCTGTACTGGGCTCTTCCCTGTCCTCAGCCGTCACTGACACTGTTCTGTACTAGGCTCTTCCCTGTCCTCAGCCATCACTGACAGTGTTCTTCTGTACTAGGCTCTTCCCTGTCCTCAGCCGTCACTGACACTGTTCTGTACTAGGCTCTTCCCTGTCCTCAGCCATCACTGACAGTGTTCTGTACTAGGCTCTTCCCTGTTCTCAGCTGTCACTGACACTGTTCTGTACTAGGCTCTTCCTGTCCTCAGCCATCACTGACACTGTTCTGTACTAGGCTCTTCCCTGTCCTCAGCCATCACTGACAGTGTTCTGTACTAGGCTCTTCCCTGTCCTCAGCCGTCACTGACAGTGTTCTGTACTAGGCTCCACAACCCACACCTCCTCACAGCTGATTACCAGTAAGTAGAGGCCACCTTTGGGCTCCTGTCTTCCTGTTTTACTCTGAGTTTCAGAAGCACTGTCCACACAGAACAGCATGGCAGCAGGGCCCCTGTGAACCCAGCGGTGGCACTCTGTGAACCCAGCGGTAGCACTCTGTGAACCCAGCGGTGGCACTCTGATTTATTCTCCCTCCCTTTTGACCTTTATCCGTGGAGTGTAGGGCTCACAGTGACAACTGTTGAGCAGTTGTGTGGCTGCTCACTGCCATTTTGGTGGGCTCTGGTTTCTGGAGGGCTCTGTGCTTTCTGGGTATATGGACCGAATTCTACCATGCCTGGAGTGCAGCTGGCACGTGTCTGAGTGAAGAAACTGAGGCTCTGGGGAACAGAGGGGTACATTAGGGTAACACTGCCCTCACAGAATGCAGAGGACAGGTGTGCAGAGTGTGTGTGTGTGTGTGTATGTGTGTGTGTGTGTGTGTGCGTGTTCGTGTGTAAGATCGAATCAGTCTGAGGGTGTTTTGGAGTGAACTAGAGAAGAGGCAGAGGAGGGGGCTCCCAGTACCAGTGTGCCCCAAGTTCTTGCATTCGGCCAGTTACTCATTGCTGTCTTTTGGCTCAGAACCACCCCTGTGGTTGCTGACAGCCCTTTATCCAAAGCTACCTCTTTCCCCATGGTAGCTTATTGTAAGGTACCCCTGCTTTCAGGATCACATCCTGCAGCAATGTGGCCCCTCTCGTCCCTCTCCTCCCTCTTTTCCCTGGCGTAGATTTATGACCAGCATATGGAAGCCATTTCTATTTATCCACAGCACCAGGACGCTGCTTCGTGCTGTGCTCCAGCGAACGGAAACCTCGGATTCCCTGCAGGGTCGTTTCGGAGGCTGCATGTGAAGCAGCCAGCTGTTTGCAGGGAGCGTCTGGGCCTGTTACATCAGTGTGGAGGCTGCGTGGCCATCTGTGCACGCAGGTCATCCTAGGCTGTCTGTGTCCTCTGTGTTGCAGGCTCTCCGTGTTCTGTAGAGTCCTGTGGTTGTTTTGTGTTTTAGTGCCTGTCAGCTCAGCTCTTTCTTTCCCTCTGTCCTCCGATGGCTTTGTGTTTGTGTCCCTGGGCCCATGGCCAGGGTTCAGGGAGGGAGTTCCCGGGTGGGAACCATACAGCTCTTCAGTAACCAAGGTCTGTATGTCTGCCTGCTTGGCCTGCTTTTCAGAAGAGAGCCCTGGCATTTCTGAACACAGTTTGTCTTTGGGGAACTGTCTGTTGCCAGAGGCTCAGAATGGCCTCGTCCCGGTGGCCGACAGTGGCCCTGCGCTGCCTCTGCTGGCCCCTTCTAGGCTCTGGGTGCCAGAGTTAGGGAAACTTTCTTTTCCTGTCCACTCAGCCCTTGTCCCTCCTTCCCTGCAAGTTTCTAGCTGCCTTGCAGGCAGTTGGACACGCAGAGGTGGAGGCCATCTGTCATTCTCCTGGAGGAAGCTGCAGAGGGCCAGGCCAGTAACTGCTCCTCGCCGATGTAATCAGGCCCCTCTGCTGCAGCTTTCGCAGGACGCCTGGATAGGCTTTGCTCTTGGCCTCACAGCTCACCTGGAAGGGGCTTCTTTGCTCCAGGCAAGCATGTGCCAGTCATAGGTTTTGGGGAGGGTGCTGATGCACCCATCACAGCCCCCGGTGAGGGCTGTACCTGGGTGACATTTTCAAGCCCCACGCACTAGCCTGTGGATCTCTTGCTTTTTGCTCCAGGAAGCACATAGGAGGCTCTGTGCAGGCGGAGGCTGGGCCGGGCTTATCACCAGGGTAGGTGGATGCCAGTGGGCACTGGGCTCTGACTGCCCAGGCCAAGGTCTGGAGCAGATCAAGGGAGCATGGTTCTGGGGTCTGCTTCAGTGGAATTGTGGGATAGACCATGCTTATTGGTGACAAACCCAAAATGCTTCTTTGAGTCCTGCATACCCTCCTCTTTCCCACTTGGAGAGTGTTTTTTCTGAAGAGGTCACGCACTCTGTTCACCTGTGCCTGATGCCACCAAAGCCTCTCACCTGTGACATCCTTCTTCTGCCCCTCATTGGGGCCCTTCATTGTTCCTGTCCTTTGGAAAGCCGCTGAGCCACTGAGCCCCTAAGCCTAGCTCACACAGGGACAGTGGGCCTTGGGAGCTGGACTGACCCCAGCCTCAGAGCTGGGCAGGCCGAGAGCAGTCACAGGCAGGAAGTTGAGCTCAATTGCAAAAGCCACCAAAACCTCCACATGAAAGGACTGAGAGGGCCGGTGGCTCCCTGCCCATTATTTGCCCTCTCTGTGATCCCTAAATATACCACCCAGCCCCCTGCATGGGCCAGAGGAGGCTTTGTAGAATTGCCTGTGGCTTTCTTAAAAAGCCCTTCAGTGGCCCAGATTACCAGAACCTTTTAGTCCTGCCCCTGTTTGAGAGCCACAAATAAGTCTGAGCCCTGCCAAGCTCTGTGTTTGCCACAGTGAAGGGTTGGATGCCCGGAACAAAGCACACCAGGAGGGAGAGCTACATTTTTTTTTCCCCTTTACACTTGAACCATGTTTGTCCTTTCTTTTCTTTAATAAGGTTGTACCCTGAATTACCCTTGTATAGAATCATCCCTGTGCAGCCAATCATAGAATGATCTCTTAAGAGTATGAGGGACTGTGGTATATGCCCCTTCTTAACACTCTTGGGTGCTGCCTAGTGCACGTGGGTAGAGGCTGGCAGGCCTTACACCTGGCTCGATGTCCTCTGCCTCCAGCTATCCCATCGTCATTCATTGTCCCATGGGAGTGTGTGATCTCTATTTCATGTTAGTTCAGATCCATTTGTTGACTCCTTTATGCATTGGACCCATGTTGTTCTGGGCTTGGGACATCACAGTGACCAAGACAAGAGCCTGTGTCCCTGTGGAGCTGATAGATGCTAGGTCACAGGCAAGGGCTAGACAGTGTGTGAGGGGTCGGAGGTCAGAGACAGGGCTGTGAGACCTTGGGAGGATCAAGGGCAGCATCTGTGAGATAGCGTAAGTGTAAAAAGTTGAAAGATGTGAAAAAACCGATAGCTTAAAGGGCCTTCAGGCAGAAAATTCCAGGGTGTTCCAGAATAACTAGGAGGCCACGGTGGTGGGAAGGAGGTGGTAAATAGGACAAGGTGACAGGAGAGGGGACTTTTTTTTTAAATTTTTAAAAAAAATTTTATTTTCGAATGTGTATGAATGTACTGTCTGCATGCAGGTCTGTGCACCTGTGTCGTGCAATGCTGCCGAGGTCAGAAGAGGGTGTCAGATTCCCCTGGGACTGGAGTCAAAGACGGTTCTCAGCTGCCATGTGGGTGCTGTGGATCGAACCCGGGTCCTCTGCAAGAGCAGTGGTGCTCTTAACTGCTAGGCCATCTCTCCAGCCCTGAGGGGACTTGTTAAATTGGAGTGGAGGTAAGGGCTTAAGGCTTCCCCAGGAGGCAGGTACTGTGGTGTCTGAGGCAGAAGACCAAGGCCATCTGGCTTAACTGTGCATGCGAAGCTTGTGTGTATTTGAGTGTGCACCATAATGTGTACAGTGTGTGCATAGGGGCTGTGTACACCTGTGCATGTGGAGAACTGGTGTTTTCCTCTGTCACTCTACACCTTATTTGGGGGGACAGGGTCTCTGACTGGACCTAGGGTTCACCATTTTGGCTAGACTGGCTGACCAGCAAGTGCCAGGAATCCACTTGACTCCTCCCCTCAGGACCTGGTTATAGAAGCACCACACACTGTGGGTGCTAGGGACCTGGACTCAAGTCCTCCTGTGTATGCATCAAGCAGTTCATCCACTGAGCATCTCTCCAGCCCTGGCTTAGCTTTCTTCGGGATCCTGTAATACTAAGCTAGAAAGTTCCTTTACAGACAGACACACACACACACACACATCATACACACACACACACACACACACACACACACACACACGCACGCACACACACACACAGGATTTCTCTGTTATAGGAGGTCACAGGGGCAGGACAGAAAGTAAGGGGACAAATTGGTAGAAGGGGTTTTGCTTCTTGTCCCAGGGAGAGATGGCTCCAACTGTGGCATACTAGAAGAGCCAGTGAGATAAATTGTATACCTATTTAAGTATTATAATTTGATGCTCATATACAACATGCCATGGTCAGAGAAGTAAGAACCTAAGGTCCAGATGTGGTAGTGTCTGTTGGCAGACATTGAAATCCTAAGGCCTGAGCCTGACTTCCCAAAGGCCCTCCTGCCCACAGCCTGTGTTGATGCCAAGGAAAGTATGCTCCCAGCCACCCTGCCTTCCTCTGCCCTCCACAGCCATCTGTGGCCTTCTGTACCCTTTTTTATTTTGGGACAGGGTCTCCCTGTAGCCCCAGTTGGCCTGGAACTCACTATGTCAGCCAGACTGATCTCCATCTCACAGAGATCCACCTGCCTCTGCCTCCCAAATGCTGGCATTAAAAGTGTATACCAGGGCTGGAGAGATGGCCTAGCGGTTAAGAGCGCTGACTGTTCTTGAAGAGGACCTGGGTTTGATCCCAGCACCCACATGGCAGCTGAGAACTGTCTTTAACTCCAATTCCAGGGGAATCTGACACCCTCTTCTGACCTCCTCATCGTTGCACGACACAGCTGTACAAACCTACATGCAGACAGTACATTCATACACGTAAAAAAATAAAAAATAAAAATTAAGAAAAAAAGTGTATACCACTATGCCTGGCTGAGTGTGTGTGTGTGTGTGTGTGTGTGTGTGTGTGTGTGTATTTGTATGCCCAAGTGTCTGAATGTATGTGACGCGTGTTAAGGGTGCCTGCAGAGAGGCCAGAAGAAGGCATTGGGTTCCCTGGAACTGGGGTTATGGGCAGCTGTGAGCCATCCCATACGGGTGCTGAGAACTGAAATTGGGTCCTGTGGAAGAGCAGCAAGTGCTGTTAAGTGTTAAGCCATTTTCCCAGCCCCTTCCAAGGCATAGCACAGGACCCATTGCTCATTTTCTGAACCTGTGTTCACTCATGTCTGGACTTTGCACCTTGATAAGCCTGGTGGTACCTTCCTCGTGGTTCGTTGTGAGGAAAAGCCATTCTGTATTTCTGAAGTGCCTGGCACACAGAGTGTTTGTGTTTGACACCCCTGCATAAGCTGAGTAGCTTCGAGATAGACTGATGGGCTGTGGTTCATAGGGAAGAGAGGTCCCTCTGTGCTAAAGGCACATTGTCCTCTTGGAGCAGAGCAGTTGGGCAGTGATGGAGGAGTCTTCAGCCCCCAGCATAGTCCAGGTGCTGGTGCCCCTAGGCTAGCACCTGAGTTTGGGGTTGTTTCTAACCCACTTGCATCCATGCCTGTTCTTTTGTTGTTTGTTTTGTTGTTTTGATTTTTTGAGGCAAGGTCTTATGTAGCCCAGACAGGCCCGAAACTCTCTTTGGACCTTGAACTCCAATCCTCCTGCCTCTACCTCCCAAGTATTGGGATTACAAGAGCATGTCACTATGCTTGGTTTAGGTGTATGTCATACTGGGGGATGGGGCTCAGGCCTTCATGTACACAGGCAAGCACTCTATCAGCTGAGGTACACCCCAGCCTGTCTGCCTGTTTTCTTGCAGTGATTGCTACCCACCTATAAACACATAGGTGCTGCAAGTGCAGCCATGCAGCCCCTTCCCCAGTGCTGTGGAGCCCATCTCTTCTGTGACGCTGCCTCCTTCCTGAATGAGCATGGAGAACATGGCAGCAGGGCAGGGAGGGCGCTGCCTCCTTCCTTCCATGTTCAGTTGGTGCCATCCCTTCCACCTGAAGTCTTCTGCTTGTATATTTTTCAGTGGCCACAAGGATAGGTCTAGAGCAAGGTTGTGAACTGACAGGAGAAATGCAGCATCTGGATTGTAAAGGAAGATGGAAAGCATCCCTGTTTCCCACAGCACGATCATCTACACAAGGAGCCCAGTGAGACCTATGGACCAAGCTGCTGGGGCTAAGGATGTGGCTGTAGGCTGTCTGGTGTAGATGAGTCAGTGAGTTCTGTGCCCACCACTGGTGGAATAAAATATGCTACTAGCTGAAGCAGGATGAACTAGGTTGCAGGGCAGGAGCCCAGTATACAAAAATCAGATGTGTTTCTGTGTAGTGCCAATGAACAGAAATTGAATTAAAGGCTGGGCAAGATGGCTCGGCAAGCAAAGGTTCATGTCGCCAAGCCTGACGACCTGGGTTTAATATCTGGAACCCACGTGGTAGAAAGAGGAAACCAGCTCTCACAATTTTTTTTTCTGACCTCCACACCCATTCCATGGCATGTGTGACCACCCCCAACATGTAATAAAGTTTTGCAACTGAGATTAAAGAGCAACTGTAGTTATAGGGCATAAATATGAAGGAATGCTAAGTCTAACAGAACTGTGTAAGAGCTAGACACTGGAGGCTGTGAGGCCTTGTTTGGAGAAACAAAGAGCAGCAGAGGCACCATGTTCACAGGCGCTGAAGACGTTTGCTTTTCAACAGAATCAGTCTGTCCCAGTTGAAATCCCAGCAGGTTCTTAATTTTTTTTTGGTCTTTATGAGACAGGGTTTCTCTGTGACCCCAGCTGGCTTGGAACTCACTCTGTAGACCAGGCTGGCAGTGATCCTCCTGCCTCTGCCTCCCAAGTGCTGGGATTAAAGGCATGCACCACCACGCCTGGTTTAATTTTTATTCTTTATATAATCGACTGATATATTCTAAAATTCATATAGAAATTTGAAAGAGCTGGGGGTGAACCAGACAGATAGCTTTGAAAAAGCCGAGGCTAGAAGAATGATTTTAAGAGTGGCAAACCAGCATTATCTGATAAACATGTTACTTCCATCAAATCTCTATCTTCTGGTATTAGGCAAGGATTTCTTAGATATGACATCCAAAGCATTAATCCATAAAAGAATAAACTGATCAATTGGCTTTCACCAAGTAATTTAAAACTTAGGACAATGGAGATGGGTCAGTAGGTGAAGGTGCTGCCATCAAGCCTGACAACCTGAGTTTGGTCTCTAGGACCTGCATGGTGGAAGGAGAGGCTGGACTTCAAGTTGCCTCTTGTCCTGTGACTGCACAGGTGACATCTCATGTACATGCAGGCACGCACATAAAGTATAAACACATTTAAATTTTCTAGCTTGTATTTCAAAGTGACTTGTGAAAGACATTGCTGAAAGCATTGGCAGACAGGCCACAAACTTGGAGAAAATATTTGAAAATCTTGTATCTAATAAAGGACTGTCATCCAGAATCTTCGAAAAGCCAGCCCTCAGATTGAGTGATAGGAGATAGCACAGTAGAGAGGCAGGTAAAACATGTGGACAAAGAAGTCAGAGAAAGTTCAGGAACCCACTTAAACACAACAGGGACAGAGCTCAACATCAGATTTGAAGCACTGAGCCTAAGGATGCAACCTCTACACTCACCCTCCGGACTGCGTGGAATGGAAAGTGTGAGCACAGTTGTTGGTGTGTTTCAGAAAAAAAGGAAGATGGCTTGTGCTGCTCATGAGATAGAGAAAGCTATTATTGTTTAGGGGGAGCTAGTCTTGAGCTCATGATCCTTCTGCCTCAGCCTCCTGACTGCCGGGATTGCGTTGTGTCTGCATGTCTGGCCCCACTTATATTTCTAAAAAGATTGGACTTGTGACCCATCTGACCTCTGAGGTATTTATTAACTCACAGGAAGGGGATCTGCACACCACACAGCCTGTACCTGGATGCTCACAGCAGCTTCATCTGGATCAGTGTCTGTGGATGTTGGGATAGATGTGGCGTGTGCCCGGGGACAGGATCACCTGATGGATACTGCTCAGTAAACAGAGCTGATTGCTGACATCACACAACTGGGATGAACTTCAGAATAATTCTCCAAGAGGGAGAAGAGTGCACTGTGGGGTTTTCTTTACAGAAAGTTCTGAGAGACACCCCATGACCAGACAGGGTAGTTAGCTGAGTGACTGCCAGGGATGGAGGACAAGAAAGCAGAGGGGTGATGAGGACATCATCCATTTATTTATTTATTTATTTGCAGTACTGGAGCTTGAACTCAGGGCCTTACCAATGCTAGGCAAGTGCTTTCCCACTGAGCTGCCTCTCTAGCCCATTTTTTACTTTGGATTTTGAGACAAGGTTCACAACTTGACTTGAGCCCACACTAACCCAGGCAGGCCTTTTCAGTTCTCCCACCTTGGCCCGGCAAACAGCTAGGATTCCAGGCCTGTGCCACAGAAGCCTGGCTTGTGTAATATCTTGATTTTATTGGTTCCTTCCCTGATGTGCATACACATCAAAACATCAGATTGGGACTGAGGGTGGAGCTCAGTGGTGGAGCAGTCACAAGGTCCCGGGCTCCATCCCCAATACCACCCAAACCAAAGTATCACACTTCACACTTTAAAAACATGGGTGTGGGGCCGGGCGTGGTGGCGCACGCCTTTAATCCTAGCACTTGGGGGATGCAGAGGCAGGCGGATCTTTGGTGAGTTCAAGGCAGCTGGGGTCTACAGGTGGAGGTCCAGAACAGCTGGGGGGGCTAAAGGGAGACCTCTGTTTCGAAAAGACAAAAAAAAAAAAAAAAAAAAAAAAAAAAAGACAAAAAGAAACAAACAAAAAAAAACAACAAAAAAAACATGGGTGTTTTGGTGTGTGTCCACCTTCTTTTCTGAATGGTTTGGGGAGATGTTGCAGATGGCCAGACCCAGTTGCTTTGGCCTTCAATTTCAGAAAGGTCTTTGGAGGCAGCAGCTCTGCAGTCCCTTCCCATCCCCTGCCTTGCCTGTGTGGTTGTCTCCCCTGCCTTGCCTGTGTGGTTGTGTCCCCTGCCTTGCCTGTGTGGTTGTGTCCCCTGCCTTGCCTTTGTGGTTGTGTTCCCCATACATCTGCTCCAGCTGTGCAAATGTCAATATCTAAACATTTGGTTCCTCGACCTCCTATGGGCGCCTCATTTACAGTGTGGGTTATGAGGAGCCCAGTTGTCATAGTAGATTCATGTCTTCCCTAGTAAGCTACCAAGTGTAGTCACTGCACAGTGCTGGGGTGTACCACATAAGTCAGGAGAGACTGCAGACTGTGGGGAGCCCGTGCAAGTACACTCACAGGAGGATCTGTTCGGACTCTGGAAGTTGAGGTCCCAGGGCTGCATCCTGGGCTGTCTCCAGTTATTGTTCTAGTTTTTGTTGATTTCCTGCTCACACAGCCAGAGGACAAAAAAGGGCCCCTCCCTCAGAACTCATCAGGACAAGTTCCAAGCACAACTCTCTCTGGCTGGCCCTGGAAGCCAGGACAGGCTCTGCCCAAGCCAGATAATGTGACAGGGGGGAGAGGAAGCTGGGTTCTGGAAGACGCAGGCATGGGTGGGAGCAGGGAAGAGCAGGCAGACCAGCACTGGGGATAGAGCCAGTTTGTTAAATGTTTGACTAAGGCTCTCCACGTGCTTCCAAAAGTCAAAAGTCTACACAGACTTCTCCCTTGGGGCCCTCTGCCCTGGCCCACCGCACGTACTGGCCGGTTTCACTTCACTTTTGTCTCCTGTGTTTCTTCTTAAAAGGATGTGTTGATGTGGAGGGTTTGTTTCCTCGCTCCTCTCCCTGTGTTCTTTTGCACTTGTTTTTCTTTTTCTCTTTTTTAAAATTAAATTTATTTGTGTGTTGGGAGGAGCTATGTAAACACATGCCACAGTGCATGTATAGAGGTCAGAGGACAACTTCCAGGAGTCCAGTCCCTCCTTCCACCATGTGGGTCCTGGGGCTCCAACTCAGCTCGTCAATCTTGGTGTCCAGTGCCTTTACCTGCTGAGCTGTCTCACTGGCCCATTTTTCTTATTTAAGAGAAAAGGCGTTATTGGCCAGCCCTACTGATGCCCATTAGCAGTACAGGTTGGCAGACTGCTGTGGGTTTGAAGGGACCTAGCGATGGCTGTTCCCCTCTGCTGCTGAGTGCTTCTGTGTTATCTGGATTCTAAGTGAGTTTCTCCCCTCTTCCAATGCAGATGGGGGCAGCCATGCCATCCATGACTCCCAGGTTCCCAGTCTGGTCTCCGGAGCTGATAGTCCCCCCTCCAGTCCCACCGGAGATAACTGGGAGATGAATTATCAAGAGGCAGCAATCTACCTCCAGGTGAGTGCCTCCGGGTCAGTGTGGCACGGGGCATGTGGAGGGAGGGCAGGGCGAGAGGCCTGTGCAGCCAGGGCTCTGGTAGATGGATGGTCTAAAGTGCAGCTCTTCTGGTGTCGTTGTCCTTTTTCCATACTGGAAGAATGGGAGAGCTGACCTCACGCCATAGGGAGTGTGTGTGCTGGCCCTCCTGAGCCCCTGGCCCAAGGTCCCCACCTGCCTCCCAGCCTTCCCCTCCTTCCTATATGCCTGCTATTGTCAGTCCTAGTTCTTGCTTGTTTGAAGATTTTTTTTTTCCTTTTTGGAAATAAATGTACCCTTTTTATTTTGGCAGGGGTCTCCCGTACCCACAGGCTGGCTGAAACTCACTATGTCAGCCAGACTGATCTCCAATCTCACAGAGATCCACCGCCTCTGCCTCCCAAAATGCTCGGCATTAAAAGTGTATACCAGGGCTGGAGAGATACCCTAGCCGTTAAGAGCCGACGTTTTTGAAGAGACCTTTTTTCAGCACCCACATGGCACTGAAAACTGTCTTTTAACTCCAATTCCAGGAACTTCTGGACACCCTCTTCTGACCTCCTCATCTGCACGACACAATGCGTACAAACCTACAGGCAGACAGTACATTTCATACACGTAAAAAAATTAAAAAAATAAAAATAAAAAAAAAAGTTTTTTTTTTTTTTTTGTGTGAGTGTGTGTGGGTGGGGTGAATGTGTAGTGTGGATTGTATGCCCAAGTGTCTGAATGTATGTGACGCGTGTTAAGGGTGCCTGCATAGAGCCAGAAAAGGCATTGGGTTCCCTGAACTGGGGTATGGGCACTGTGACCATCCCATACGGTGCTTTAGAACTGAAATTGGGTCCTTTACAAGAACAAGCAGTGCTGTTTTAAGTGTTAAGCCGTTTTCCCAGCCCCTTCCAAGGCATAGCACAGGACCATTGCTCATTTTCTGAACCTGTGTTCACTCATGTCTGGACTTTGCACCTTGATAAGCCTGGTGGTACCTTCCTCGTGGTTCGTTGTGAGGAAAAGCCATTCTGTATTTCTGAAGAAAGTCCTGCACACAGAATACTTTTGTTTACCACCCGCATAAGCTGATAGCTCGAGATAGACTGATTTGACTGTTGTTCATAGTAAGAGAGGTCCCTTCTGTCTAAAGGCACATTTCCTCTTGAGCAAGCAGTTGGGCAATGATGGAGGAACTTCAGCCCCCAGCAAGTCCAGTGCTGTGCCCCTAACTATGCACCTGAGTTGAGTGTTATCTAAACCCACCTTGCCATCCAAAGCCTTTCTTTTTTTTGTTTTGTGTTTTGATTTTTTAGCAAGATGGTCTTATTGTAGCCCAGACAGCCCGAAAACTCATCTTTATGACCCTGAACTCCAATCCTCCTTGCCTTCTACCTCCCAAGTATTGGGATTTCAAGAAGCATGTCACTTGCTGGTTTAATGTGTATTCATACTGGATGTCCTCAGCCTTCATGTACACAGGCAAGCACTCTATCAGCTGAGGTACACCCCAGCCTGTCTGCCTGTTTTCTTGCAGTGATTGCTACCCACCTATAAACACATAGGTGCTGCAAGTGCAGCCATGCAGCCCCTTCCCCAGTGCTGTGGAGCCCATCTCTTCTGTGACGCTGCCTCCCTTCCCTGAAATGAAGCATGGAGAACATGGCAGCAGGGCAGGGAGGGCGCTGCCTCCTTCCTTCCATGTTCAGTTGGTGCCATCCCTTCCACCTGAAGTCTTCTGCTTGTATATTTTTCAGTGGCCACAAGGATAGGTCTAGAGCAAGGTTGTGAACTGACAGGAGAAATGCAGCATCTGGATTGTAAAGGAAGATGGAAAAGCATCCCTTTTCCCACAGCACAATCATCTACACAAGGACCCAGTAGCTATGGACCAAGCTGTGGGCTAGGATTGGCTGTTAGCTGTCTGTGGTAGATGAAGTCATGAGTGAGTTCCTGTGCCCACCACTGGTGGAATAAAATATGCTACTAGCTGAAGGCAGGATGAACTAGGTTGCAGGCAGGAAGCCCAGTATACAAAAATCAATGTGTTTCTTGTGTAGTGCCAATGAACAGAAATTGAATTAAAGGCTGGCAAGATGGCTCGGCAAGCAAAAGGTTCAAGGTCGCCAAGCCTGACGACCCTGGGTTCATATATCGGAACCCCTAGGTAGTAGAAAGAGGAACCGAGCTCTCCACAATTTTTTTTCTGACCTCCACACCCATTCCCATGGCATGTTGGTGACACCCCAACATGTAATAAAAGTTTTGCAACTGAGATTAAAGAGCAACTGAGTTATAGGCCGACATAAATATGGAAGGAAATGCTAAGTCTAACAGAACTGTGTAAGAGCTAGACACTGGAGGCTGTGAGGCCTTGTTTGGAGAAACAAAGAGCAGCAGAGGCACCATGTTCACAGGCGCTGAAGACGTTTGCTTTTCAACAGAATCAGTCTGTTCCAGTTGAAATCCCAGCAGGTTCTTAATTTTTTTTGGTTCTTTTATGAACAGGGTTTCTCTGTGACCCCAGCCTGTGCTTGGAAACTCACTCTGTATGCCAGGGCTGCAGGATCCTCCTGCCTCTGCCTCCCAGTGCTGGGATTAAAGGCAATGCAACCACCACGCCGCGTTAAAAAATTTAAATTATCTAATAAATACTAATAATCAAATATTCTAGGGAAGATTAAAAAAGCATATAGAAATTTGAAAGAGCTGGGGGTGAACCAGACAGATAGCTTTGAAAAAGCCGAGGCTAGAAGAATGATTTTAAGAGTGGCAAACCAGCATTATCTGATAAACATGTTACTTCCATCAAATCTCTAATCTTCCTGGAATTAGGCAAGGATTTTTCTTAGATATGACATCCAAAGCATTAATCCATAAAAGAATAAACTGATCAATTGGCTTTCACCAAGTAATTTAAAACTTAGGACAATGGTGATGGGTCAGTAGGTGAAGGTGCTGCCATGCAACGCCTGAACACCTGAGTTTTGGTCCTCTAGTACCTGCATGGTGGAAGGAGAGGCCTGGACCACCCCCCCCTTCAAGTTTGCCTCTTGTCCCTGTGACTGCACAAGGTGAACAATCTCATGTACATGCAGGCCACGCACATAAAGATATAAACACATTTAAAGTTTTCTAGCTTGTATTTCAAAGTGATCTTGTGAAAGACATTGCTGAAAGCATTGGCAGACAGGCCACAAACTTGGAGAAAATATTTGAAAAATCTTTATCTAATAAAGGACTGTCATCCAGAAATCTCGAAAAGCCAGCCCTCAGATGAGTGATAGGATATAGCCACAAGTAGAGAGGCAGGTTAAAACATGTGGACAAAGAAATCAAGAAAGTTTCAAGAACCCACTTTAAACACAACAGGACAAGAGCTCACATCAGATTTAAGCACTGATGCCTAAGGATGCAACCTCTACACTCACCCTCCGGATCTGCGTTGGAATGAAATTAGCACAGTTGTTGTTTTTCAGAAAAAAAAGGAAGAGCTTTGCTGCTCATGAGATAGAGAAAGCTATTATTGTTTAGGGGGAGCTAGTCCTTGAGCCTCATGAATCCTTCTCCTCAGCCCTCCTGACTCCGGGATTGCGTTTTCGCATGTCTGGCCCCACTTATATTTCTAAAAAGATTGGACTTGTGACCCATCTGACCTCTGAGGTATTTATTAACTCACAGGAAGGGGATCTGCACACCACACAGCCTGTACCTGGATGCTCACAGCAGCTTCATCTGGATCAGTGTCTGTGGATGTTGGGATAGATGTGGCGTGTGACCCGGGGACAGGATCACCTGATGGAACTGCTCAGTAAACATAGCTGATTGCTGACAATCACATCAACTGGGATGAATTCAGAATAAAATTCTCCAAGGGAGAAGAGTGCACTGTGGGGTTTTCTTTACAGAAAGTTCGAGATGACACCCCATGACCAGACAGGTAGTTAGCTGAGTGATCTGCCCAGGCCAAGGTCTGGAGCAGATCAAGGGAGCATGGTTCTGGGGTCTGCTTCAGTGGAATTGTGGGATAGACCATGCTTATTGGTGACAAACCCAAAATGCTTCTTTGAGTCCTGCATACCCTCCTCTTTCCCACTTGGAGAGTGTTTTTTCTGAAGAGGTCACGCACTCTGTTCACCTGTGCCTGATGCCACCAAAGCCTCTCACCTGTGACATCCTTCTTCTGCCCCTCATTGGGGCCCTTCATTGTTCCTGTCCTTTGGAAAGCCGCTGAGCCACTGAGCCCCTAAGCCTAGCTCACACAGGGACAGTGGGCCTTGGGAGCTGGACTGACCCCAGCCTCAGAGCTGGGCAGGCCGAGAGCAGTCACAGGCAGGAAGTTGAGCTCAATTGCAAAAGCCACCAAAACCTCCACATGAAAGGACTGAGAGGGCCGGTGGCTCCCTGCCCATTATTTGCCCTCTCTGTGATCCCTAAATATACCACCCAGCCCCCTGCATGGGCCAGAGGAGGCTTTGTAGAATTGCCTGTGGCTTTCTTAAAAAGCCCTTCAGTGGCCCAGATTACCAGAACCTTTTAGTCCTGCCCCTGTTTGAGAGCCACAAATAAGTCTGAGCCCTGCCAAGCTCTGTGTTTGCCACAGTGAAGGGTTGGATGCCCGGAACAAAGCACACCAGGAGGGAGAGCTACATTTTTTTTTTCCCCTTTACACTTGAACCATGTTTGTCCTTTCTTTTCTTTAATAAGGTTGTACCCTGAATTACCCTTGTATAGAATCATCCCTGTGCAGCCAATCATAGAATGATCTCTTAAGAGTATGAGGGACTGTGGTATATGCCCCTTCTTAACACTCTTGGGTGCTGCCTAGTGCACGTGGGTAGAGGCTGGCAGGCCTTACACCTGGCTCGATGTCCTCTGCCTCCAGCTATCCCATCGTCATTCAGTGTCCCATGGGAGTGTGTGATCTCTATTTCATGTTAGTTCAGATCCATTTGTTGACTCCTTTATGCATTGGACCCATGTTGTTCTGGGCTTGGGACATCACAGTGACCAAGACAAGAGCCTGTGTCCCTGTGGAGCTGATAGATGCTAGGTCACAGGCAAGGGCTAGATAGTGTGTGAGGGGTTGGAGGTCAGAGACAGGGCTGTGAGACCTTGGGAGGATCAAGGGCAGCATCTGTGAGATAGCGTAAGTGTAAAAAGTTGAAAGATGTGAAAAAACCGATAGCTTAAAGGGCCTTCAGGCAGAAAATTCCAGGGTGTTCCAGAATAACTAGGAGGCCACGGTGGTGGGAAGGAGGTGGTGAATAGGACAAGGTGACAGGAGAGGGGACTTTTTTTTTTAATTTTTTAAAAAAATTTTATTTTCGAATGTGTATGAATGTACTGTCTGCATGCAGGTCTGTGCACCTGTGTCGTGCAATGCTGCCGAGGTCAGAAGAGGGTGTCAGATTCCCCTGGGACTGGAGTCAAAGACGGTTCTCAGCTGCCATGTGGGTGCTGTGGATCGAACCCGGGTCCTCTGCAAGAGCAGCGGTGCTCTTAACTGCTAGGCCATCTCTCCAGCCCTGAGGGGACTTGTTAAATTGGAGTGGAGGTAAGGGCTTAAGGCTTCCCCAGGAGGCAGGTACTGTGGTGTCTGAGGCAGAAGACCAAGGCCATCTGGCTTAACTGTGCATGCGAAGCTTGTGTGTATTTGAGTGTGCACCATAGTGTGTACAGTGTGTGCATAGGGGCTGTGTACACCTGTGCATGTGGAGAACTGGTGTTTTCCTCTGTCACTCTACACCTTATTTGGGGGGACAGGGTCTCTGACTGGACCTAGGGTTCACCATTTTGGCTAGACTGGCTGACCAGCAAGTGCCAGGAATCCACTTGACTCCTCCCCTCAGGACCTGGTTATAGAAGCACCACACACTGTGGGTGCTAGGGACCTGGACTCAAGTCCTCCTGTGTATGCATCAAGCAGTTCATCCACTGAGCATCTCTCCAGCCCTGGCTTAGCTTTCTTCGGGATCCTGTAATACTAAGCTAGAAAGTTCCTTTACAGACAGACACACATCACACACACACACATCACACACACACACACAACACACACACACATCACACACACACACACACACACAGGATTTCTCTGTTATAGGAGGTCACAGGGGCAGGACAGAAAGTAAGGGGACAAATTGGTAGAAGGGGTTTTGCTTCTTGTCCCAAGGAGAGATGGCTCCAACTGTGGCATACTAGAAGAGCCAGTGAGATAAATTGTATACCTATTTAAGTATTATAATTTGATGCTCATATACAACATGCCATGGTCAGAGAAGTAAGAACCTAAGGTCCAGATGTGGTAGTGTCTGTTGGCAGACATTGAAATCCTAAGGCCTGAGCCTGACTTCCCAAAGGCCCTCCTGCCCACAGCCTGTGTTGATGCCAAGGAAAGTATGCTCCCAGCCACCCTGCCTTCCTCTGCCCTCCACAGCCATCTGTGGCCTTCTGTACCCTTTTTTGTTTTGGGACAGGGTCTCCCTGTAGCCCCAGTTGGCCTGGAACTCACTATGTCAGCCAGACTGATCTCCATCTCACAGAGATCCACCTGCCTCTGCCTCCCAAATGCTGGCATTAAAAGTGTATACCAGGGCTGGAGAGATGGCCTAGCGGTTAAGAGCGCTGACTGTTCTTGAAGAGGACCTGGGTTTGATCCCAGCACCCACATGGCAGCTGAGAACTGTCTTTAACTCCAATTCCAGGGGAATCTGACACCCTCTTCTGACCTCCTCATCGTTGCACGACACAGCTGTACAAACCTACATGCAGACAGTACATTCATACACGTAAAGAACTAAAACAAATAGATGGCGTGGTGGCCCGCCTTTTAATCTTAGTATTTGGGAGGCCGAGGCAGGGGCATCTTTGTGAGTTCAAGCCCCAGCCTGGTTTACAGAGTGAGTTCCAGGACTAGCTGGGACTGCAGGGGCGACCTTGTCTCGAAAAAAGACAAAAAAAAAAAAAATAAAATAAAAAAATAAAAAAATAAAAAATAAATAAAAATAAAAATTAAGAAAAAAAGTGTATACCACTATGCCTGGCTGAGTGTGTGTGTGTGTATTTGTATGCCCAAGTGTCTGAATGTATGTGACGCGTGTTAAGGGTGCCTGCAGAGAGGCCAGAAGAAGGCATTGGGTTCCCTGGAACTGGGGTTATGGGCAGCTGTGAGCCATCCCATACGGGTGCTGAGAACTGAAATTGGGTCCTGTGGAAGAGCAGCAAGTGCTGTTAAGTGTTAAGCCGTTTTCCCAGCCCCTTCCAAGGCATAGCACAGGACCATTGCTCATTTTCTGAACCTGTGTTCACTCATGTCTGGACTTTGCACCTTGATAAGCCTGGTGGTACCTTCCTCGTGGTTCGTTGTGAGGAAAAGCCATTCTGTATTTCTGAAGTGCCTGGCACACAGAGTGTTTGTGTTTGACACCCCTGCATAAGCTGAGTAGCTTCGAGATAGACTGATGGGCTGTGGTTCATAGGGAAGAGAGGTCCCTCTGTGCTAAAGGCACATTGTCCTCTTGGAGCAGAGCAGTTGGGCAGTGATGGAGGAGCCTTCAGCCCCCAGCATAGTCCAGGTGCTGGTGCCCCTAGGCTAGCACCTGAGTTTGGGGTTGTTTCTAACCCACTTGCATCCATGCCTGTTCTTTTGTTGTTTGTTTTGTTGTTTTGATTTTTTGAGGCAAGGTCTTATGTAGCCCAGACAGGCCCGAAACTCTCTTTGGACCTTGAACTCCAATCCTCCTGCCTCTACCTCCCAAGTATTGGGATTACAAGAGCATGTCACTATGCTTGGTTTAGGTGTATGTCATACTGGGGGATGGGGCTCAGGCCTTCATGTACACAGGCAAGCACTCTATCAGCTGAGGTACACCCCAGCCTGTCTGCCTGTTTTCTTGCAGTGATTGCTACCCACCTATAAACACATAGGTGCTGCAAGTGCAGCCATGCAGCCCCTTCCCCAGTGCTGTGGAGCCCATCTCTTCTGTGACGCTGCCTCCTTCCTGAATGAGCATGGAGAACATGGCAGCAGGGCAGGGAGGGCGCTGCCTCCTTCCTTCCATGTTCAGTTGGTGCCATCCCTTCCACCTGAAGTCTTCTGCTTGTATATTTTTCAGTGGCCACAAGGATAGGTCTAGAGCAAGGTTGTGAACTGACAGGAGAAATGCAGCATCTGGATTGTAAAGGAAGATGGAAAGCATCCCTGTTTCCCACAGCACGATCATCTACACAAGGAGCCCAGTGAGACCTATGGACCAAGCTGCTGGGGCTAAGGATGTGGCTGTAGGCTGTCTGGTGTAGATGAGTCAGTGAGTTCTGTGCCCACCACTGGTGGAATAAAATATGCTACTAGCTGAAGCAGGATGAACTAGGTTGCAGGGCAGGAGCCCAGTATACAAAAATCAGATGTGTTTCTGTGTAGTGCCAATGAACAGAAATTGAATTAAAGGCTGGGCAAGATGGCTCGGCAAGCAAAGGTTCATGTCGCCAAGCCTGACGACCTGGGTTTAATATCTGGAACCCACGTGGTAGAAAGAGGAAACCAGCTCTCACAAATTTTTTTTCTGACCTCCACACCCATTCCATGGCATGTGTGACCACCCCCAACATGTAATAAAGTTTTGCAACTGAGATTAAAGAGCAACTGTAGTTATAGGGCATAAATATGAAGGAATGCTAAGTCTAACAGAACTGTGTAAGAGCTAGACACTGGAGGCTGTGAGGCCTTGTTTGGAGAAACAAAGAGCAGCAGAGGCACCATGTTCACAGGCGCTGAAGACGTTTGCTTTTCAACAGAATCAGTCTGTCCCAGTTGAAATCCCAGCAGGTTCTTAATTTTTTTTTGGTCTTTATGAGACAGGGTTTCTCTGTGACCCCAGCTGGCTTGGAACTCACTCTGTAGACCAGGCTGGCAGTGATCCTCCTGCCTCTGCCTCCCAAGTGCTGGGATTAAAGGCATGCACCACCACGCCTGGTTTAATTTTTATTCTTTATATAATCGACTGATATATTCTAAAATTCATATAGAAATTTGAAAGAGCTGGGGGTGAACCAGACAGATAGCTTTGAAAAAGCCGAGGCTAGAAGAATGATTTTAAGAGTGGCAAACCAGCATTATCTGATAAACATGTTACTTCCATCAAATCTCTATCTTCTGGAATTAGGCAAGGATTTCTTAGATATGACATCCAAAGCATTAATCCATAAAAGAATAAACTGATCAATTGGCTTTCACCAAGTAATTTAAAACTTAGGACAATGGTGATGGGTCAGTAGGTGAAGGTGCTGCCATCAAGCCTGACAACCTGAGTTTGGTCTCTAGTACCTGCATGGTGGAAGGAGAGGCTGGACTTCAAGTTGCCTCTTGTCCTGTGACTGCACAGGTGACATCTCATGTACATGCAGGCACGCACATAAAGTATAAACACATTTAAATTTTCTAGCTTGTATTTCAAAGTGACTTGTGAAAGACATTGCTGAAAGCATTGGCAGACAGGCCACAAACTTGGAGAAAATATTTGAAAATCTTGTATCTAATAAAGGACTGTCATCCAGAATCTTCGAAAAGCCAGCCCTCAGATTGAGTGATAGGAGATAGCACAGTAGAGAGGCAGGTAAAACATGTGGACAAAGAAGTCAGAGAAAGTTCAGGAACCCACTTAAACACAACAGGGACAGAGCTCAACATCAGATTTGAAGCACTGAGCCTAAGGATGCAACCTCTACACTCACCCTCCGGACTGCGTGGAATGGAAAGTGTGAGCACAGTTGTTGGTGTGTTTCAGAAAAAAAGGAAGATGGCTTGTGCTGCTCATGAGATAGAGAAAGCTATTATTGTTTAGGGGGAGCTAGTCTTGAGCTCATGATCCTTCTGCCTCAGCCTCCTGACTGCCGGGATTGCGTTGTGTCTGCATGTCTGGCCCCACTTATATTTCTAAAAAGATTGGACTTGTGACCCATCTGACCTCTGAGGTATTTATTAACTCACAGGAAGGGGATCTGCACACCACACAGCCTGTACCTGGATGCTCACAGCAGCTTCATCTGGATCAGTGTCTGTGGATGTTGGGATAGATGTGGCGTGTGCCCGGGGACAGGATCACCTGATGGATACTGCTCAGTAAACAGAGCTGATTGCTGACATCACACAACTGGGATGAACTTCAGAATAATTCTCCAAGAGGGAGAAGAGTGCACTGTGGGGTTTTCTTTACAGAAAGTTCTGAGAGACACCCCATGACCAGACAGGGTAGTTAGCTGAGTGACTGCCAGGGATGGAGGACAAGAAAGCAGAGGGGTGATGAGGACATCATCCATTTATTTATTTATTTATTTGCAGTACTGGAGCTTGAACTCAGGGCCTTACCAATGCTAGGCAAGTGCTTTCCCACTGAGCTGCCTCTCTAGCCCATTTTTTACTTTGGATTTTGAGACAAGGTTCACAACTTGACTTGAGCCCACACTAACCCAGGCAGGCCTTTTCAGTTCTCCCACCTTGGCCCGGCAAACAGCTAGGATTCCAGGCCTGTGCCACAGAAGCCTGGCTTGTGTAATATCTTGATTTTATTGGTTCCTTCCCTGATGTGCATACACATCAAAACATCAGATTGGGACTGAGGGTGGAGCTCAGTGGTGGAGCAGTCACAAGGTCCCGGGCTCCATCCCCAATACCACCCAAACCAAAGTATCACACTTCACACTTTAAAAACATGGGTGTGGGGCCGGGCGTGGTGGCGCACGCCTTTAATCCTAGCACTTGGGA
>VZQC01005325.1:306837-343482 GCA_009823505.1 Rhizomys pruinosus
AAAAAAAAAAAAAAAGGCATGCACCACCACGCCCGGCTTTTTTTTTTTTGTCTAAAAATAGTACTTTTCTATAAAAGTATTAAATGCTTATTATTATAAATTCAGACACAAAAGCCAGGCGTGGTGGCTCACGCTTTTAACCCCAGCACTTGGGAGGCAGAGGCAGGTGGATCTCTGTGAGTTCAAGGCCAGCCTGGTCTACGTAGTAAGTTCCAGGCCAGCTGGGGCTACAGCAAGACCTTGTCTCAAAAAAGACAAAAATAAATAAAATAAATTCAGACACAAAGAGGAAATGAAGAAATATGCAGAAAGTTAGTCTCAGCCAATGTAATTTCCTTCCCCTTAAAAAAAATTTTTTTTTGGTACAGGATTTCCTTATATCCCCACCTGGCCTGGACTCACCGTGTAGACTAGCCTTGATCTCACAGAGATCCGCCTGCCTCTGCCACCCAACTGCTGGAATTAAAGGTGTGCGCCGTCCCTCTTACCACTCCGCACCCATGGTGGCACACGCCTTTAATCCCAGGACTTAGGAGGCAGAGGCAGGCAGGCCAGCTTGGTCTACATAGCAAGTTCCAGGCCAGCTAAGGCTATAGGGAGACCCTGTCTCAAGACCAAAAATAAAAAAAAAATAATAAAAATAAATAAACAGTGCAAAGCGAGGTGGCCTCTAAGTACCCTCCTTAGGAGAATCACTCACACCTAAGAGTTGCAGGTCAGCCCAGGCAGCGTAGCTAGATCCCATCTCAAAAAAAAAAAAAGTTTAAAATTTTTTATTTTTATAAAGATTTGTTTTTATTTTAAGTGTATGAGTATTGCCTGAATGTATGTAAGTACACCCATGCATGCAATGCCCACAGAGGCCAGAAGAGGCACCAGATCCCCTGCAACTGTAGTTATGGATGATTGTAGGTGCCATGTGGGTGCTGGTAACCAAACCCTGGTCCTCTGCAAGAGCTGCCAGTGCTCTTAACCACTGAGCAATCTCTCCACTCCTGTGTTGGAACCCAGGGCCTCCTCTATGCTAGGGAAGTACAATTCCACTGATCGTCACCTAGCCTTAGGCCTGTGGCAGAAGCTTTTTTCTCATGTTATTTGTGTGGATAACACTCAAGCAGCTTTGAATTACAGTGGACAAATTATCCTAATTTGCTTAAATACTTTGATAATCTTTTTTTTTTTGGTCTTTTCGAGACAGGGTCTCCCTTCAGCCCCAGCTGTCCTGGAACTCGCTCTGTAGACCAGGTTGGCCTTGAACTCACAAAGATCCGCCTGCCTCTGCCTCCCGAGCGCTAGGATTAAAAGCGTGCGCCACCACGCCCGGCAATACTTTGATAATCTTACTCAAGGGCAATCCTACTGCCTCAGCCTAAGGCGCTAAGATTATAAGTGTGTGCCACCATGCCCAGATCTTTTCTTATGTAGAGAATTATGATATAGATAAGGCCTTATATATTTAATACAGTAATCTCTTGGATAAATTGAAGAGAATTAAGCTCTTAGACCAGCATGGCTGTTTGTGTACAATATCACCTCAGCATAGTAAATTGAGAGACTTTCTTCCAAAGTTAACAGCAAGGCTAAAGTTGCCAAAATCCAAATTAGAATAAATACCTATTTCTTTGAAAATACCAATACTAGCAGCACGTGATACATTGGTAGCAGCTCCAGCTTTTCTAGGTTCTGTAGTCATTTGGACAAAACTATAGAGATCCAACTCACTTCATCAGAAAAACATTGGCTAGAAAGAAATTCCCAGCCCCCACATCAGGCAGCTCACAATCACCTGTAACTCTGGCTCCAGGGCACCCAGCGCTCTCTTCTGGCCTCTGCAGGCACCTGTACTCACACACCGCACACATTCACAGACACATATAAATACACATAAATAAAAATCTCTTGTTCTGGGGCTAGAGAGAGGGTCTAGCAGTTAAGAGCGCCAACTACTCTTGCAGAGGACCTGGGTTTGATTCCCAGCACCCACATGGTGGCTGAGAACCATTTTTGACTCCAGTTCCAGGGGAATCTGACACTCTCTTCTGACCTCCGCAGCATTGCACGATACAGGTGCACAGAACTGCATGCAGACAGTACTTCATACACATAAAATAAATAAATAAAATTAAATTTAAAAAAAGTTTAAGAAAATGTCTTGTTCTTTTTATTTTTCTTTTTTCGAGACTGGGTCTTACTATAGTGTCCTGGGTGGCCTGGAACTTGCTGTGTAGAAGTGACTAGCCTTGAACTGACAGACATACACCTGCTTCTGCCTCCCAAAAGCTGGAATTAAGATGTGTACCACTGCCGGGCGTGGTGGCTCACGCCTTTAATCCTAGCACTTGGGAGGCAGAATCAGGCGGATCTTTGAGAGTTTAAGGCCAGCCTGGTCTACAGAGTGAATTCCAGGACAGCTGGGACAACAGGGAGACCCTGTCTCAAAAAGACAAAAAAAAAAACAAACAAACAACAACAACAGATGTGCACCACCATAACGGACAAATCTTTAAAAAAAAACCAAAAACCACTCTGGAAAACATCAAAGTTCGGTAACTGTTGAGGTACCTAGCACCATTTTTTTGTGTCTCAATCATATCTAGAAAGAATGTCCTGGGGTAGCATCATTAAAAACAGCTGGGGGCTGGGTAATGGCCCAGTGGGTAGGAGCACTTGCTGTATGAGCACGAGGATCTGAGTTCAGATCTCCAGCATCCGTGGAAAAAGCCAGGCCCGGCAGTGCGGGCCATTAAGTTCAGCACTGGAGAATGGGAACAGGTGGATCCCAGGAACTGTTAACTAGCCAGCTCAGCTAAAAGGGTGAGCTTCTGCTTCGGTGGATGACCCTGTCTCAAGACAATAAGACAGAATGATAGGTGACATTTGATGTCCTGCTTTGGCCTCCACATGCCCATGCATGGGTGCACACATGTTTGAACCATGCATACACAGACACCACATACACAGAGCAAACATTAAAAAGCACTAAAATAAAAAATGAATGAAATTATAATAAAAAGCAGCTCTGATAAAGCACAGTCACTACTATGGATCATAAAACAGATGTAAGACATTTTACATGCACAGAGGCGTGATACAGCACTGTCAAAGACAGACAGCTGGTTCTTAACATCACCCCAGACTGAGGAAGAACCTGTGCTCAGCATGGCAGGGGCCGCAGGTTCTGTCCTCGGTGGAACCATATAGAAACTGCTCCTCGCCGGGCGTGGTGGCGCACGCCTTTAATCCTAGCACTCGGGAGGCAGGGGCAGGCGGATCTTTGTGAGTTCAAGGCCAGCCTGGTCTACAGAGTGAGTTCCAGGACAGCTGGGGCTACAGGGAGACCCTGTCTTGAAAAGACCAAAAAAAAAAAAAAAGAAACTTCCTCCATCTTCCGATGACATTCATATATGTACAATGAGAGTGGGCCACGTGCTTGAGGAAGTAGGGGTTTCAGAACATCAGGCGTTGAGTGATTGTGTTTTGAGGGGGTAGGGTTAAGACAAGGTCTTCATTATGTTCCACTGGTTGGTTATGGCTCACTCACTGTATAGCCCAGGCTGGCCTCAAACTGCTGTGTTGATCCTCTTGCCTCAGTCTCCCAAATACTGGGATTATAGGTATGTGGCCTCCATGCATGGCCACATAATTATTTTTATATAAACTTACATGCATACAGTATGTATGTTTCTGCATAGTGATACATATACATCTGGGAAGGTTTTTTGTTGTTGTTGTTGTTTTTTGGGTTTTTTTTTGGCCTTTTCGAGACAGGGTCTCCCTGTAGTCCCAGCTGTCTTGGAATTCACTCTGTAGACCAGGCTGGCCTTGAACTCACAAAGATCCACCTGCCTCTGCCTCCCAAGTGCTAGGATTAAAGGCGTGCCCCACCACGCCCGGCTGCATCTGGGAAGTTTTTATCTGAAGATTAGAGGTGGCATTGGGGAGATGGCTCACTCAGTAAAGTGCCTGCCACACAAACATGAGGACCAGAGTTCAGATCCCAAGATTTATGTGAAAATAAAAGCCAGTTATGAATCAGGCATGGGGCACACACTTTTAATCCTAAAGGTGAAGGAGAGAATCAACTCCACATGCATGCTGCTGTCCATGCACCCACAAATGTACACCATGACACAGCCTTTTCAAAAACACTGGGGATATTGCTCAGTGGTAAAGTACTTAACTAGCATGTATGAGATCCTGGGTTAATCCCCAGTACCAGAAAAAAAATTACTTAAGTTAGCTTGCAAAATACTAGGTTTCAGGCCAGGTGTGGTGGTTATGCCTATAATCTCAGCACTCAAGAGACTGAGGCAGGAGGATCATTACAAGTCTGGGGCCAGCCTGGTCTTCATAGTGAGTTTTAGGTTAGCCTGGGCTAAAGACCTTGTCTCAGAAAAACGAAGAGCAGCGTTCCATTGTGCCACTTTCACATGTGCACACTGTGTCTTGTTCTTGGTTTTCCCTCAGCACCTTCTCCTGTCCCTCACTGATCCCTTCACCACTGACACTCAGTCCTCTGCTTTCATGTCTCTTATACACGTAGTTAAATCTAGATTCCGCACATAGGAACATGAAGAAAGATCTTTTTACATTTATTTGTTGTGTAGGGGAGGGTGGCATGGGTGACAATGGTGCGTATGTGACAGTTAGAGGACAGCTATGGAGTCAGTTCTCTCTTGCTACCACGTGGGCCCCAAGGATTTAACTCAGGACTCCAGGCTTGGCAGCAAGCGCTCTCACCTCCATCTTGCCAACACCAGTATGATTTTTTAACAGTACAGTTGTCAGATCCCAGTGAGTTATGGTTGCCTCTGAGGGACCGTCCAGCTGAGATCGTGATGGACTACCTTGTCCTCTCTTCATGAAAGCTAAAGAATGACCCTGATGCAGTCACTGCTCTGTATGCCTATGTGTGTGTGTGTGTGTGTGTGTGTGTGTGTGTGTGTGTGCAAGTGTGTGTGCCTTTGCTGTGTTGAAGGTGGCTGGTGCCCATGGTGTCTTTTTCTCCTACTTTTGCCTGTTAACTCCCTCATTCTCAGGAGCCGTGTGCTCTGAGGTCCTGGCCTTCTTGAGACTGCTCAATTCTGTGCAGACTTGTACCCAGGAAGCAGAGAGCGAAGGCCTGGGCCTGTTCACAAGCCTGGGGTCCTATTTGGGAGATGGATTAGAATACAGTGACATGGCTTCTCCATCCATCTTTATGGGTAGATATATCACCCCCATCCCCTGGATGGTTCTTCAAGTCCCAGAGTTGAGAGTTGAGCCTCCTCAGTCAAGCCCTCCTCTAGCCAGACCTTTCTAGCTATTGGTTGGAAGAAATTGCACAATAACACTTTTTAGTAATTTAGACCAGAAGCTTCCTTGGTCCTGTGGCCAGGGTGAGATGGTGGGAAATGGCCCAGCTCAGACCACACATCCCGCCAGCCTGCTGGAGGACGGCCCTGTTTTAGTTCCCCGTGTCTGGTCTGCTGTTTGCCTTCTGCTGCTGGGGAGGGAGGCAGCATCCAGCACAGGGAAGTCACTGAGTCTCCTGTCAGCTATGGCCAAGGCCTCTGCACAAGTGGATCGGTCACAGGATGGTTCCCCACCTGACTGCAGGCCACTGCATTCCTGGATGCAGGGATCTGGCTTGTCCATTGCTCTAGGAGTCTCAGGGCCAGGCATGAAAAAACAAGGGCCCACCCTTGCTGTCTTTTTTGGCCCCCAGCCATTGTGGGGCTGTTCTGTGCTTTCTAGGCTACTGAGCTTCTCTCAAATCTGTCCAAGGTGGGATTGGAGAGTCCCCCCCCCACACACACACACTATAAAGCCCTAGGCAAGGTGCTGTGCACATGGTACAGCAGAGTCTGCTGGGCAGCCCTGCTGGGCTCCAGAGGCTCTGACTGGGTGTGGTCACTGGCTCCTCCTGAGTCTCTGCCATCAAGTGCCAAGTTCCCCTTCCTTCCTCATGTGGACCTGGGGAAGCTCCAGCCTTGTTCCCTTCACCACTAACAAGGAGGCCAAAGAGCATTGTCAGTCCCTGGGGACAGAGCTGGGAAAGCTGGGCCCAGCCTGAGCTTGGCCTAGGGGGAGCTCTTGAGGCCTGAGAATTCAGCCTTAGTTGGGATGAGACATGTGTGCTACCCTCTGTCCCTGAGACCCTTCCAGCCTGGCAGGTTGTAAGCAGTGGCATTTCTTGAGCAGGCAGAGGTAGGGCCGTTTGGTGAGGATAGAACTTGACTTTCCACGAGTCTATGTCCTGCGTCAAGTCTTGGCCATAGGGCCTGCCCTCCCTTCTTGCCCCGCCTCCAGCAGTGGCTGCTCCAAGCTTGTGTGCCCAAGTTCTCCTGTCCTTGCAGGAAGGCGAAAACAACGACAAGTTCTTCACCCACCCCAAAGATGCCAAAGCGCTGGCGGCCTACCTCTTCGCACACAACCACCTCTTCTACCTGATGGAGCTGCTGACCGCCTTGCTCCTGCTGCTGCTGTCGCTCTGTGAGGCGCCTGCTGTCCCTGCACTCTGGCTCAGCATTTATGTGAGTGTTCCAGGGCTGCGGGTCACTGCTCTTGGGGGCCAGCTATAGAAACCTGAAAGGGAGCATTCTGGAAGCATGAAAGAAGGAATGTTTGTTCTCCTGCCCCTAGGAGGCCAAGGTACGCCTTCGGTTTCCAGGCAGCCCATGGCCAGAGTCAGGCTGGGCCCTCGCTGAGCTGGCACTCATTCAGAGGCCTCATCTGGCCCTGGTGTGGTCAGCCCCACAGCAGCCATGGGATGAGGCTCTGTCCACCTGGGAGTACAGGGCTCTAGAGTTCATTGTCCCGTAAGCAGCCCTCTTAGACACAGACTTCAATTAAATTCTGATATGCTTTCCCCTTCTTTGCTTTCAAGCCTCATTCTTGCTTCCTGAATTATGCTCCTATGAATCTTTTATGGGATGCAATTCCTCCCAGAACAAGTCTAGATATAAGATTTTATCTTGTCTTTTTTCTTCTTGAACCTCAGTATGTTCCTAACTTCCCACCATGTGGCTCCACATTCTATTTCTTGAATATTAAGTTTATTCTTAGCTGTCTGGGAAAAAAATCCATCTCCAGGCCTCTCTAGTACCTTGAGGTTTGGTAACTGGCATGTGTATGCATGCCTATGTATGAGTGTATGTGTAAGCACATGTGTGTGCTTGTATGTAAGTATGTACATGCATGTGTGCACATGTGTGTGTATGGGTCCCTGCATTGGGAGAAGTCCTGGGAGGTAACGACACAGGACGGGGTTATGGTCAGGCCCCTGAGGACAGTGTCTGCCCCGCGGCTGTAGGTCCACACCACTCTGGAGCTGTTTGCCCTCACGGTGGTGGTGTTTGAACTCTGCATGAAGTTGCGGTGGCTGGGCCTGCACACCTTCATCCGCCACAAGCGTACCATGCTCAAGGTGATGTGTCTGTCTGTCCATCCCACTGTACTGTGTTCTCCCAGATCCCTATCAAAGTGATGTGTCTGTTTGTCCCACTGCAGTGTGTTCTCCCAGATCCCTGTCAAGGTGATGTGTCTGTCTGTCCATCCCACTGCAGTGTGTTCTCCCAGATCCCTGTCAAGGTGATGTGTCTGTCTGTCCATCCCACTGCAGTGTGTTCTCCCAGATCCCTGTCAAGGTGATGTGTCTGTCTGTCCATCCCACTGTACTGTGTTCTCCCAGATCCCTGTCAAGGTGATGTGTCTGTCTGTCTGTCCATCCCACTCCAGTGTGTTCTCCCAGATCCCTGTCAAGGTGATGTGTCTGTCTGTCTGTCCATCCCACTGCATGGTATTCTCCCAGATCCCTGTCAAGCTCACATCTCTGGTTCCATCTATAATCCCCCCTGGGCCCAATCTGTGCTTAGAAATGTGGCACAGGGTCCTCTTGCCCTGTGTCTCCATCCTCATAGGTCAGGTGAGCTGTTTCACACATGCCAGATGCCTGCACCTGGAGGGAAATGCCTTGTTATGCCCATTTTCCATCCATCCAGGTGGAGGAAGAGTGGGGTCTGGGTCCATAGGGTGGGGTTCAAACCCAGCCCTGAGACTTCAGTGGGGCCATTTAGGGTGGCATGCATGTGTGTTCAGGAGAATGTCTCCAAGTGAGCTGAGACCTCGGGAGCTTCCTGCTGCCACAGGGGCTGCAAGGAGAGTGCCAGTTGTGTACACATCCAGGTGGTGGCTCCACTGTGGGGTACCTGCAGATTGGTGGGTAGAAGGGTCCCTGCATGCCACTTCCCTGGGGCCATACATCTGTACTAGAGCTGGAGTGCTCTCTTGGTGTTCATGTTGTGGGAAGCAGAAGGAAAGGGAGAAAGGGACAGAATCCTCATGGGCTGTCCATTAGCTCCCCTCCGTGCACGGGAGGCTGGGAAGGGAGCTGACTTTTCTGGCCTGCCATCCCCAGACGTCTGTACTGGTGGTGCAGTTCATCGAGGCCATTGTGGTGTTGGTGCGACAGACATCCCATGTGCGAGTGACCCGGGCGCTGCGCTGTATTTTCCTGGTGGACTGTCGGTACTGTGGCGGTGTGCGGCGGTAAGGCCTGGGGCTCGGTGGGCCACACAGCCCCCTACAGCATTGCCTTACCGTCCAGGCTGAGCGGGGATGGGATGGGGTGGTCAGGAGCTCAGTCGAACAGCCCCAGCCCAATCCTGCACTTCGTGGAGGGTAGGAACATACTTCAAGTCTTGGTGCTTGGGCTGTACAGAGGTAGACATTCTAGGAGGTAGCAGTCCTTGCTCAGGACCTAGGCCCTTCCCTGTCTTGTCATCTTTCTGACCCTGAAGCATCAGCCTGTGACAGGCAGCTCAGCATAATCCTCCATCCCTCCTCCCCAGGCCTTAACACTGAGCTCAAGAGCTGACCAAGCCCTGAGGAGCCTCTGTCCTGTTACCTGGCCTGGGTCCTACTGATGGCAGTGAATGAGCAATTGGTCCTTTGTGCCCAAAGCTGGAAATAGCTGTCACAAGACTAAGTGGCTAATGCATGTGTATGTGCATGCCACTTTCCACCTATGGAAGGTGACCTTGGCCCAAGGCCATGCACTAATCCTCCTGGCACACTCACTCTCTTTCCACAATGCCATCAGGTGGAGGTGTGTGCTGTGCCTGCATCAGTTGTTCCTGCTTTTACTTGCTAGATACAGTGTTCCATGTCATGTTCATCAAATCCATCTCCAATCCATCTCCTCCAGCACCTCCTGCCCAGGAGGCCCAGGCTGCCCCCAGCTGCTCCCAGAAGGCCCCCCCCAAGCTGCCTCCAGGAGGTCCCCCAGTTACCCTTAGGAGACCCTCCAGGAGGCCCAGGCTGCCCTCTGACTGGCCTGTCTTTCTCCCCAGTAACCTGAGGCAGATCTTCCAGTCACTCCCACCCTTCATGGACATTCTCCTGTTGCTGCTCTTCTTCATGATCATCTTTGCCATTCTTGGTGAGCACCCTGCACCCAGGTGTCTGAACAAATGCAGACCAAGAAGGCTTTGTTCTTCAGGGCCACTGTAACTACCTCAGGCTGGGTGGAACCAGAGCCTTGATGGCCCACAGTTCTGGGGGGGCTGCAGATGGGCTGCCTGGCGAGGTCATTTCTGGGCTGTCTTTAGCACTGCAGCCGGAAAACTTCTGAAAACTTCAAACCAGCATTTAAAAATGAGTTTTGTACAGATTTCCATCTCTTTTTAAAGAATGGGCCCGGCAGAGCACAGGTACATCCCTGAGTGGCAGCTGCCTTGTGCATAGCAGGGCTTGCTCCCCCACACGGTGCCTGTGTTTTCAGATCACTGCAGTCCCTACTGTACCCCAGTGCCTCCCCCAGTCTCCCCACTCACTCTCCTTCTTGGTCCCCTGGATATCAGAGTTCTGCTCTAATTCTTTCCTTGGTCTGTTTTCTTCTCTACATTCTAGGTTTCTACTTGTTCTCCCCTAACCCTTCCGACCCCGTAAGTAATCAGCATCTTTGGCTCCTATTTCATGGGGATGCTTTTCCATCAGACTGGGTGGCTAGGGTGATCCTGGCCATACTACGAAGGGCACTCTGTCTGGTTTCTGATACCCAAGAGTCCCCATCCATTAGACTTTATGTTCCCTGATGGCTGAGGCTCCCCCTTGCTACTTAAAAAAGATTGTTTTAGCCAGGCATGGTGGCACACGCCTTTAATCCTAGCATTTGGGAGGCAGAAACAGTTGGATCTCTGTGAGTTCAAGGCCAGCCTGCTCTACAGAGTGAGCTCCAAGCCAGCTGGGACTAAAGGGAGACCCTGTCTCAATTAAAAAAAAAAAAAGATTGTTTTAATTCATTTTTATTTTATGAGTGTTTTGCCTGCATGGCTGTAAGTGTACCACATGTGTGCAGTGCCCATGGAGGCCAGAACTGGAACTGGAACTGAAGTTAGGGACAGTTGTTAGTCACCATGTAGATGCTAGAAACAGAATCTAGGTCCTTTGCAAGAGCAGCCAGCGCTTTTAACTGCTGAGCCATCTCTCCAGACCCCTCTCACCTTTGCTACTCTTAAGGGGTTTGGAAGGTTGGAACATTCTAGCAGAGAGCAGTGGAGGGGAGCCAAGCTCACTACTTGACAGTGTGGCTTCTGGGGAGAAAACCCCACTCCACCTCCAGCCAGTAGCCTGCTTTTACCTAACAAGGCAGCAGGGACTCGTGAGGTACGCTTCCCCGTGCTGTGCTGCCCCTCAGTTCCTCTGAGGAAGCAGAGGGGCGTCCTGGAAGTGGCTGTCAGAAGCCATCAAAGCATCCTGCCCCTTCCTTGTAGTACTTCAACTCCCTGGAGAACAGCATCGTCAGTCTGTTTGTCCTTCTGACCACTGCCAAGTAAGTCTGGGTCTACTACACTGCCTCTGGTATCACTCAGTAACATCCTCCCCAGTATCCTTCCTGTAAGTGCCCCCCCCCCCATCTCAGCACACAGAGGGCCTGAGGGGAGGGAGGAGGTGACAGAGTAGAGAGGGCTATTCCTTGAAAGATGTGTCCTTGTGGGAGGTTGAGGCAGGCTCTGTACATGTGACCCTCGTCTCTGTGTGTGACTCTCCTCTCCTCACATGACCCTTTGCCTGCAGCTTCCCAGATGTCATGATGCCCTCGTACTCTCGGAGCCCCTGGTCCTGCGTCTTCTTCATCGTATACCTCTCCATCGAGCTGTACTTCATCATGAACCTGGTAAGTGTTGGCCTTGGCCCCTCCAGCACCATGTCCTGGGGACAAAGATGGCAGGGGATGAGGAAGGGGCATCCTGGGTCTACAATCTGATGCTGCGCCCCTCGAATGGTTGTGAAGAGGGCAGGGGCTCCCCCAACTTAGTGCTGTCACTACTGTAGATGGTGCTGGATTTTAAGTGGAGAATGGCCTGGACTGCTTCCTCTTTGTAGTAAACATCATGGTGACTATAAAACCTGGTACTGCTGGAGCCCGCCAGGCAGTGTGTATATGGAGGGCTCCACACACAGATGCAGCGGGGCAGCACTGCCACCAGGAGAGGAGGAAACAGAGCGGACTGACTGGGACCCACACAGCTCGGGGTTGCCTGGCCAGCACACTCCAGAGTCCATCCTGGCACCGCATCCTGTCATACCATGTGCCAAGAACATTGAGCATATTTCCTTCTGTCCCATGAATTGAGAACTCAGAAAATCTGAGAACACATTCTGTTAAGGACACAAAGCCCTGTGCACACTGCATGCCGGGGAGGCCTGGCTGGCCAGCCACCAGGACCAAGCTAGTCTTGATCTCATAGAGATCCTCCTGCCTTTGCCTCCTGAGTGCTGGGATTAAAGGTGTGCACTACCTGAGAGATGGCCTAGCGGTTAAGAGCGCCAACCGCTCTTACAGAGGACCTGGGTTCGATCCCCAGCACCCACATGGCGGCCGAGAACCGTCCGAAACTCCAATTCCAGGAGAACTCCAGTTCCAGGGGAATCTGACACCCTCTTCTGACCTCCGCGGCATTGCATGACACAGGTGCACAAACCTGCATGCAGACAGTACATTCATACACATACAAAAATAAATAAAATTTAAAAAAAAAAAAAAAAAAGGTGTGCACTACCATACCTGGCCCAAATTTGTAATTTTTTTTTTTTTTTTTTTTTTTTGTCTTTTCGAGCAGGGTCTCCCTGTAGCCAGCTTGTCCTGGAACTCACTCTGTAGACCAGGCTGGCCTTGAACTCAACAAAAATCCTCTGCCTCTCTGCCTCCCAAGTGCTAGGATTAAAGGCGTGCGCCAACCACGCCCGGCATCAAAATTGTAAATTTTTAAAAATAATATTTTTATTTTATTTTTATGTGTATGAGTGTTTTGCCTGCATGCGTGTGCACTATTGTCATGCAGTGTCTGCAGAGTCAGAAGAGGGCGTCAGAATCCCTTGAAACTGGAGTTCTGGACAGTTGTTAGCCTCATCTGTGGGGTGCTGGGAACTTGAAACCCTGGTCCTTTGCAAGAGCACCACCGCGCCCTGGCTGTTTATAAACTTTGGGGGGGACTGGATCTCATGCATCCCAGGCTGGCCTCAAACTCGCTATGTACTGAGGGTGACCTTGAACTTCTGATCCTCCTGCTTCCACTCTTGAGTGCTGAGACCACAGGCATGCACTCACACCTAGGTTATGTGGTACTGCGATTTAAACCCAGGGTCTCAGGCGTATTAGGCAAACACTCTGATAGTGGAGCCACACCCCCAGAGCTCATTTGTAAACTATTTTTTTGGTCTTTTGAGACAGGTTCTCCCTGTAGCACCCAGCTGGCCTGGAACTTTACTATGTAGGCCAGGCCTGGCCTTGAAATTCAGAGATCCGCCTGCTCTGTCTCCTAAGTGCTAGGATTAAGGCATGCGCCACCATGCCCGGTCTAGAATCAGAGTTTTTGTGGAACTAAATATGAATACACACTCGTCCAGGAACACAGATTCAGTGAACCCCAAATTCTGCGTTGCATGAAACCTGATAGTAACAGAGCAAAGAAAGATAACAAATCAAGACACTTTTTTCTCTTTTTTGAGACAGGGTCTCCCTATAGCCCAGCTGGCCTGGAAATTACTGTATTGACCTAGGCTGTCCTTGAACTCACAGAGATCTGCCTGCCTCTGCCTCCCCGCAGTGCTGGGATTTAAAGGCGTGTCCACCATGCCTGGCAAGACACTTTTTTTAAACACTCTGGTGGAAACATCAGGTAGGCAGCTTACAGCAAAGTGGGGAGATCTCGGCCTCAGGCCCCAGGTGCCATCTGAGAACTTCTTAGCCTGTTGATCGGGGCAGGATTCACCTGATGGTTTTGAAGATGGTTGGTCACATACAGAGAGCAATAATTGGCTATTAAAGGATCTAAGATAGCCTGGGATAATTTGTAATTAGATTCTGGACCTGAAACATTCCAACCTTTCCACAGTCATTGAAATTCTCATCAGGCTGTGTGTGGTCACATGGGTGTGCCTTCCTTCAAGCACTTTTTGTCTACAACACGTAAAGACAATGTCAGATCTCCAGGTTGAACCTTGATCCCCAACTTCACATGACAGTCATAAGTTCCAGGTTAAATACCAGTTTGCTTCTGGCTTAGAGGCTGTGAATCAGGGTTCCCTCAACCCCCTCCTTGTGTTCAAGTAATTTGCTTGAGTGACCCTCAGAAATCAGGGAAGCGTGTGTTGGCTTATTATAAAGGATGTTGCAAAGCATCCACGTGAAGGGATACACGGATACAAGTGGGAAGCTCTCCTGTCCTTTCCAGACAGCCCCTTGCAGCAACCCCCTCTGCACACTTCTCTGGAAGCTCCCCAAACTCTACCCTTTGGATTCTCACAGAGAACTCCATTACAAGGCATGATCCATGGACAGACATGTGAAAGCATGTGATGTAATACTGGAAGCTGAGTGCACAGCCAGCAGGTCTGTCTGCTTCAGCATTCTTCCTCTGGGATGAGAGTTCTTAGGACTGGAACAAAGGAAGGTCAGAGAATTCTGCATAGCCAGCACCATGTCAGGTGGAAGGCTGGGTCTGCTGGGCCACTTCAAGTGAAGTAGAGGCAGGAAGATGGTGAGTTTCCAGACCACTCAGGGCTATTTAGTGAGTTCCAGGCTAGCCTAGGCTACATTAGTGAGACCTGTCTCAAGAAAGAAAAAAGAGAGGAACCAGCAAGATGGTGTGGTAGGAAAATGCACCTGCTGTACAAATCAGATGACCTGAGCTACGAGGGTGGAAGGAGAAGACTGACTCAGAGTGTTGTCCTCTGACCAATTTATGCAGTAGCGACATACCTGCCCATCATAGGTCCATGTCATGCACACACACACAATACACACACATATCAATATATTCACACACTCATCAAAACATATATAACAACACATCATATACACTTCACATACACACACATCCATACATAAATAAAAGTAATTTTTTAATTATTTGAAAACAAAAGAGAAAGAAAGGCAGAAGGAGATAATTCGTGCTGCCCTCTCTGAGGAGGGAAGATCTGGTTTCTCTGCCTTGGGGAGTGGAGTTCTGAGGCAGGAAACCGTGGGTGAAACCAAAAATTGCATATGTATCACATCACAAACTGTGACAGCCTCAGGCAGGGCCCAGCAAACAAGAACCTGCTGTCCAAAATCTGCCCCTGCCAGCTTGGGTAAATAAAATTTTATTTGTAAAGTTACAACCATTTGTTTACTTATGTCCACGACTGATTGCACCGTATAACTGGTACAACCACAAAGTTGAGTACGTCAGGCTCAACAGAGCCTCACTGGTCCTCACACCCTAGAGTACGTGCCATGTTGCTCATGGTCGAAAAGGTGTGCTCGCTTTTGATCTGCATGACAAAACACAGGCTCCCAATTTAAAAAGATAGAAAGAACATGATTTCCTCTCAAAAACATTTTTTTTTTAATATATTTTCAGTCTCTTTTTTTTTTTAAGTTCCAGCTGGCTTGGAGCTCACTTTGTAGGCCAGGCTGGCCTTGAACTCACAGAGATCCGTCCTGCCTCTGCTTCCAGTGGATTAAGGGTGTGCGCCACCACGCCCGGCATTTTTTTTTTTTTTTTTGTATCAAAACATTTTTAAGGACAGTGTCCTTTAGTCTTTTCCATCCTCCATTCCCCTCTGATGACACAGGACTTTGTTCTGAGACAGTTCCAGAATGTTCTTTCCTTTGAGTGCAGTCCTCCTTCCTTCCCTATTTCTGGAGCCTCACATGAAGCTGTGACTCACAAGAAAAGTAGCCAGGGAAGTAGGGGCAGGTGCTGGGGTCAAAGGTCATATAGCCTCCTCCCTTGGCCTGTCGTCNGTCTTCCTGCATGGCTGAGGCTAACTTCAAATTTATTATGCTGCTAGGTTGGCCTCAGATTTATGGTAATCCTCCTGCTTCAGCTTCTCAGTCCTGGTCATTTATTACCTTGAAAACCCTCCTATGTTACTCTTTCTTTTTTTTGTCTTTTCGAGGCAGGGTCTCCCTGTAGCCCCAGCTGTCCTGGAACTCACTCTGTAGACCAGGCTGGCCTTGAACTCACAAAGATCCTCTGCCTCTGCCTCCCAAGTGCTAGGATTAAAGGCGTGCGCCACCACGCCCGGCTCAAATTTGTAAATTTTTAAAAAAATATTTTATTTTTATTTTATGTGTATGAGTGTTTTGCCTGCATGCGTGTGCACCTATGTCATGCAGTGTCTGCAGAGGTCAGAAGAGGGCGTCAGATCCCTTGAAACTGGAGTTCTGGACAGTTGTTAGCCTCCATGTGGGTGCTGGGAATTGAAACCCTGGTCCTTTGCAAGAGCACCACCGCGCCCTGGCTGTTTATAAACTTTGGGGGGGACTGGATCTCATGCATCCCAGGCTGGCCTCAAACTCGCTATGTAACTGAGGGTGACCTTGAACTTCTGATCCTCCTGCTTCCACTTCTTGAGTGCTGAGACCACAGGCATGCACTCACACCTAGGTTATGTGGTACTGCGATTAAACCCAGGGTCTCAGGCGTATTAGGCAAACACTCTGATAGTGGAGCCACACCCCCAGAGCTCATTTGTAAACTTTATTTTTTTGGTCTTTTTGAGACAGGGTCTCCCTGTAGCCCCAGCTGGCCTGGAACTTACTATGTAGGCCAGGCTGGCCTTGAATTCAGAGATCCGCCTGCCTCTGTCTCCTAAGTGCTAGGATTAAAGGCATGCGCCACCATGCCCGGCTAGAATCAGAGTTTTTGTGGAACTAAATATGAATAACACTCGTCCAGGAACACAGATTCAGTGAACCCCAAATTCTGCGTTGCATGAAACCTGATAGTAACAGAGCAAAGAAAATAACAAATCAAGACACTTTTTTCTCTTTTTTGAGACAGGGTCTCCCTATAGCCCCATCTGGCCTGGAAATTACTGTATTGACCTGGCTGTCCTTGAACTCACAGAGATCTGCCTGCCTCTGCCTCCCGAGTGCTGGGATTAAAGGCGTGTGCCACCATGCCTGGCAAGACACTTTTTTAAACACTCTGGTGGAAACATCAAGGTAGGCAGCTTACAGCAAAGTGGGGAGATCTCGGCCTCAGGCCCCAGGTGCCATCTGAGAACTTCTTAGCCTGTTGATCGGGGCAGGATTCACCTGATGGTTTTGAAGATGGTTGGTCACATACAGAGAGCAATAATTGGCTATTAAAGGATCTAAGATAGCCTGGGATAATTTGTAATTAGATTCTGGACCTGAAACATTCCAACCTTTCCACAGTCATTGAAATTCTCATCGGGCTGTGTGTGGTCACATGGGTGTGCCTTCCTTCAAGCACTTTTTGTCTACAACACGTAAAGACAATGTCAGATCTCCAGGTTGAACCTTGATCCCCAACTTCACATGACAGTCATAAGTTCCAGGTTAAATACCAGTTTGCTTCTGGCTTAGAGGCTGTGAATCAGGGTTCCCTCAACCCCCTCCTTGTGTTCAAGTAATTTGCTTGAGTGACCCTCAGAAATCAGGGAAGCGTGTGTTGGCTTATTATAAAGGATGTTGCAAAGCATCCACGTGAAGGGATACACGGATACAAGTGGGAAGCTCTCCTGTCCTTTCCAGACAGCCCCTTGCAGCAACCCCCTCTGCACACTTCTCTGGAAGCTCCCCAAACTCTACCCTTTGGATTCTCACAGAGAACTCCATTACAAGGCATGATCCATGGACAGACATGTGAAAGCATGTGATGTAATACTGGAAGCTGAGTGCACAGCCAGCAGGTCTGTCTGCTTCAGCATTCTTCCTCTGGGATGAGAGTTCTTAGGACTGGAACAAAGGAAGGTCAGAGAATTCTGCATAGCCAGCACCATGTCAGGTGGAAGGCTGGGTCTGCTGGGCCACTCAGGAAGTAGAGGCAGGAAGATGGTGAGTTCCAGACCACTCAGGGCTATTTAGTGAGTTCCAGGCTAGCCTAGGCTACATAGTGAGACCTGTCTCAAGAAAGAAAAGAGAGGACCAGCAAGATGGTGTGGTAGGAAAATGCACCTGCTGTACAAATCAGATGACCTGAGCTACGAGGGTGGAAGGAGAAGACTGACTCCAGAGTGTTGTCCTCTGACCACATTTATGCAGTAGGACGTACCTGCCCACATAGGTCCATGTGCATGCACACACACCACAAATACACACACATATCATATATTCACACACATCACATATATACACACATCATATACACATACACACATCCATACAATAGTAATAAAAGTAATTTTTTAATTATTTTGAAAACAAAAGAGAAAGGAAGGCAGAAGGAGATAATTCGTGCTGCCCTCTCTGAGGAGGGAAGATCTGGTTTCTCTGCCTTGGGGGTGGAGTTCTGAGGCAGGAACCGTGGGTGAAACCAAAAATGCATATGTATCACATCACAAACTGTGACAGCCTCAGGCAGGGCCCAGCAAACAAGAACCTGCTGTCCAAATCTGCACCTGCCAGCTTGGGTAAATAAAATTTTATTTGTAAAGTTACAACCATTTGTTTACTTATGTCCACGACTGATTGCACCGTATAACTGGTACAACCACAAAGTTGAGTACGTCAGGCTCAACAGAGCCTCACTGGTCCTCACACCCTAGAGTACGTGCCATGTTGCTCATGGTCGAAAAGGTGTGCTCGCTTTTGATCTGCATGACAAAACACAGGCTCCCAATTAAAAAGATAGAAAGAACATGAAATTTCCTCTCAAAACATTTTTTTTTTTAATGTATTTTCAAGACAGGGTCTCCCTTTAAGTTCCAGCTGGCTTGGAGCTCACTTTGTAGGCCAGGCTGGCCTTGAACTCACAGAGATCCGCCTGCCTCTGCTTCCCCAGTGCATGCGCCACCACGCCCGGCATTTTTTTTTTTTTTTTTATCAAAACATTTTTAAGACAGTGTCCTTTAGTCTTTTCCATCCTCCATTCCCCTCTGATGACACAGGACTTTGTTCTGAGACAGTTGCAGAATGTTCTTTCCTTGAGTGCAGTCCTCCTTCCTTCCCTATTTCTGGAGCCTCACATGAAGCTGTGACTCACAAGAAAAGTAGCCAGGGAAGTAGGGGCAGGTGCTGGGGTCAAAGGTCATATAGCCTCCTCCCTTGGCCTGTCGTCTCATGGCCAGCCAGGGACCAGCTATGGGTGTTCAGAAGAACAGCCTGGAGGTAAGTGACAGTGTCTTCAGGATAGAAATTTGCAAGGCATAGCTATCGATGCCTTCAGCTGTTGATAGCTGCAGTGCTTCATGCAGCCCACCCAAGGATCTCCTCAAACCCTGCTGAGTGACCAGACAGAAGCCCTACCCAGGGCAGAGAATGACCCTTCAGGTCAGCACAGAGGGCAGCCTAGATTCTGTGCTTCTCCATAGCTCCTGGCCGTGGTGTTTGACACCTTCAGTGACATTGAGAAACGCAAGTTCAAGTCTTTGCTACTCCATAAACGGACTGCCATCCAACATGCCTACCGCCTGCTCATCAGCCAGCGGGTAGGGGCTGGATCATGGAGGGGCCCTTCATTTTCCCTCTCTTTTGCCCAGAGGAACCCTAATGTGGGAGGGTCGGTGACCCCTGAAGCCCACCTCCTGCCCATGGAGAAGGTGCAGGTGCCCTGAATTCTGGCACTGGACACGAGTGGTTGCGGGGGGGGGGGTGCTGTCTGGGTTCTAATAGTCCTATGTTCCCCCCACTGTCTTTCCCTCAGAGGCCAGCTGGAATCTCCTACAGGCAGTTTGAAGGCTTGATGCGCTTCTACAAGCCCCGAATGAGTGCCCGGGAACGCTTCCTGACCTTCAAGGCCCTGAACCAGAGCAACAACTCTCTACTCAGGTAAGAGTGTGTACTAACTAGGGGTTAGGGGGCATTATAGACAGATCCCATGGTATAGAAGGCTGGGCACCAGGAGGTGGGGTACAGAATGGCTTATGAGAGATACAGTTTTCACTACAGAACATATACAGGTTGTATTCAAGCTGGCTTGGTCAAAGAGTAATGTTTGAGGCATGGTACAGTGGTGCATGCCTATAATCCCAGCATTTGGGAGCCTGAGGCAGGAGGATTAGGAGTTCAAGACCAGCCTTAGCTACCCAGCCAGTTTAAGGCTATCTCAGGCCTTGCCTTAAAAAGAAAAAAAAAAAAAGAAGGAAACAACAACAAAACAGTCTAGCAAGATGCCAGATAAAGAAAGGTTCCTGCCACCAAGTCTGATGACCTGAGTTTGATCCCTGGGACCCACATGTTGGAATCAACTCCTGAAAGTTGTCCTCTGACCTACATGTATGCATGGCCTGCTCCTCTCCCACCCACAAATACATAAATAAAGGTAATAAGTTTAAAAACTACAACAAGCCGGGCATGGTGGCACACACCTTTAATCTTAACACTTGGGAGGCAGAGGCAGGTGGATCTCTGTGAGTTCAAGTCCAGCCTGGTCTACACAGAGTTCCAGGACAGCCAAAGCTACAGGGGGACCTTGTCTCAAAAAAGACCAACCCCCTCCCCCCAAAAAAAACCCTACAACAATGAAAAGCCTGGATTTAGTGGCTCATGCCTGTGATCCCAGCATTAAGGAATCTAAGTCAGGATTGCTGCAAGTTCTAGGCCAGTCTGGGTTACAAACTAAGACCCTAGCTCTGAAAATAAAAGGACTACATGGTTTATGAAATGGAGCAGCCCAGCTATTCGCCCTGGAGACCTAGGTGGTATGAGGTAGTCCCATGGAGCCAGATGGCCAGAGAAGGTGGACACACATGTATGTGCACAGTATATATACATATACACACAACCAACTCAGCTTGCAAGGGCTGAGCCTGAGATCTGAGTTCAGTGTTAGCCCTGGGGCTGGTGGGCACTGAACCCTGTCCATTCAGTTGGGTCCTACCTGCTGTGATAGTGAGGGCCAGTTACCTGTATTTGGACTGAGCTCACCCTTCTGCTTATTCCTGAAGCCTTCTGCTAAAAGGGGCTGTGCCTGTCCCCTAAGAATGATAGTGTTCAAGGGCCATCTGTCCAGGGAAAAAAGTGGTCAGTTGTGTGGACTAAGCAGATTAAGTTACCCAGACCCTGGAGAACAGAGGCAGGCAGGACACTGCAGGTGAGGCCTCACTGAGTCCTGGGCCAGATGTCCCTTTTCCTAAGGGACATAAGAAGTGGCTATAGACAGGCATGTAGGCAGAGGTTCGGGACATGTGTGGTGACTGCCTTTTCACTTTGCCCTTGGCAGCCTGAAGGACTTCTATGATATTTACGAAATCGCTGCCCTGCAGTGGAAGGTGAGTGCCCTGTGCAACAGATGAGGCCCGGTTCAGTGGGGCCCGGGTGCCCGAGTGACAGCAGGGACCCAGCCCTGCATCTGCACTCACAGAAAGCTGCAGTGTTGTGGTCAAAAAAACCCTGTGAGTCAGAACATGACACGTGGCAGGTGACCAACCTTCCAAGGCTCATCTGGGACATAGGACATGGGTCATTCCCTGCCCAGAGAGATGGGCTGTTCACAGATGAGGTGCATGTCAGTCCTGGATGTCCATGTTGTCCCAATGTAGTAGGGTGAGCTTGGAGGGAGGCAGCACCCTGTCCCGGGCTATGTTCTAGTCTGTGGCCTTGACCCCTTGCCTCCCATGAGTCTGCTGCTTTATAGGCAAAGAAGAACAGAGAGCACTGGTTCGATGAACTTCCCCGGACAGCCTTCCTTATCTTCAAAGGTGAGCAGGCTATATATGAAACTAGACTGAGTGAGCAGGGAAGTAAGGAATGGGACAAGGGCTAAGAAGGATACTGCTTCCAAACCAGAGACCAATGTGGTATCCATGATCCCAGCACTCAAGAGGCTGAGACAGGAGGATGGAAAGTTTGAGATCATTCAGGGTTACATAGCAAGACCCTGTCTCCATAAAGGAAAGAAGAAGAATATAAAAGATACCTAGCCGGGCATGGTGGCACATGCCTTTTAATCCCAGCACTCAGGAGGCAGAGGCAGGCAGATCTCTGTGAGTTCAAGGCCAGCCTGGTCTACAGAGTGACTTCCAGGCCAGCTGGGGCTACATGGAGACCCTGTCTCAAAAAGATCAAAATAAAGAAAAGAATATAACAGATACTTGTGTTCTTTATTATGTTCAGGGCAGTTATGAAGGGCCATGCGGGATGTGCTTAGCCCACAGGAGTTTTTTTGTGTAGCAAGCTTGGAGTAAAGATAGTATGATCTGTCACGTGATTGTCGATAGCTGCCCCTTGGGCACCACTACTGTTCCAGATTCACTCCACTGGGACACTAATTCCTTGGGCCAGATGAGCTGCTGTGTAAGTTCAAGCAGCTGTTAGCAGATGTTGCTCGGCCCCCTGTTGGTTATAAATTCCCCGGGTTTTCCCCAGAGCAGCTGTGCCCCTCCGCCCTGGCCATTAGTACCCTAGTTGCCCAGGTGCAGGAGGAGTCGATACATGTTCTAATGTTAACATTTCTTCTTTAATAGGAATCAATATCCTTGTGAAGTCCAAGGCCTTCCAGTATTTCATGTGTAAGTGTGAGTGGTCTCAGCTCTGGGCCCCTTTCCTCCTCGGTCCTGTGTTCCTCTTGAAGTTGGAGAGGCAAGAGATCAGAAAATGCCAAGTGGGGGTGGGGGTGGCTCAGGGGTAGGGTGCTTACGCAGCTTGTGTGAAGTGCCATGTCACATATTCTCATTCATTCTCTCTCTCTCTCTCTCTCTCTCTCTCTCTCTCTCTCTCTCTCTCTCTCTCTCTCTCTCTCTCTCTCTCTCTCTCTCTCTCTCCCATGTGAAAATCTGAGATATGGACATGCCTAGAGGCAGTGATTGACCCTTTGTGTTCCTAGCACTGGGTGCCAGTACTTGTCTTGTGGCCACTTCCCGGGCTTCTGACCCTCATTCCATGTCCGAGTCCTTGACATAGTGACTGGTCGATGGGGGTGCTAGGCATTTCTGTCTGCACTCCCTCCACATGGCTTTCCCGGCCTCTTGTTACTGCTAGTTGAGGAATCAAGGTTGTTTAATTTCTGTCTTGGTTCTTCCTGGTCTCCAGGTACTTATTTACCATAATTTGACAGTTACAGCCAGACAGTTATATGTGTGATCTGATGGGGTAGCCATAGCCATGTGTGGGAATTTACATTTAAGCTAATCAAAGATAAAATTCAGCCAGGTGTGATGGCTCATGACTGTAATCCCAGAATTTGGGGCAGAAGTATTGGCACAAGTTTGAGGCTAGCCTAGACTAAGAAAGAATAAGACCTTGTCTCAAGAAAATAGAAAAACAGAAACAAACAAACCAACAAAAACAGTCAAAAAGGGCTGGAGATGTAGCTCAACAGTAGACTGTTTGCCTCGCATGCTGGAAGCCCTGAGTTCCATCCCCAGCACTATACACAGGCAGGCAGTAGAGGGAAGTAACAGTTCAGTCACCGTCACATTTTAAGTACTCAGTAGCCAGAAATGGCTGATACCAGTTGTTACAGAAAACCTCTCAGATGTGTGATTCCATCTTCCAAGGAGCTCTAACTCCTCTGGTGGGAGATGGTGTCTGGAGACCATAATCCAGAATGTAGGGTGCTCACTACTTGGGACTGCTTTTTTTTTTTCCAGACCTTTATGCAGGTGCAGCAAGGATTCTGCATTTTAAATTTTATTTATCTATTTATTTATTATCCTATTTGCATGTGTGATCTTATTTTTTAAAAAATTTTTTTTGAGAGAGAGAGGAGAGAGAGAGAAAGGAGTGAAGGGGCAAGGGAGAGAGAGGCTTGCACCTAAATTTTTCACTTAAAAAAATTTTTTTTTGGTCTTTTTGAGACAGGGTCTCCCTTTAGTTCTGGTTGTCCTGGAACTCAGTGTGTAGACCAGGCTGGCCTTGAACTCACAGAGATCTGCCTGCCTCTTCCTCCCAAGTGCTAGGATTAAAGGTGTGTGCTACCACGTACTTTAAAATTTTTATCTATTTGTTTCTTATTTAAATTTTTGAGACAGTCTCACTCTGAACACCAGGCTATCCTATAGCTTACTCCATATCTCAGGCTGGCTGTGAACTTGTAGCACTCCGCCCACCTCAGCCTCCCAGTGTTACATAGCAGATATGAGCCACCATGCCTGGCTGCATTTTGCCTTTTTAAAGATAGTAAGATTGGGGCTGGAGAGATAGCCTAGTGGTTAAGAGCACCGACTGCTCTTGCAGAGGACCTGGGTTCAATCCCCAGCACCCACATGGTGGCTGAGAACCATCTGTAACTCCAATTCCAGGAGAACTCCAGTTCCAGGGAAATCCGAGACCCTCTTCTGACCTCCGAGGCATTGCACAACACGGGTGCACAAACCTACATGCAGACAGTACATTCGTACACATAGAAAACAAATAAATACATACNACGTGTGTTTTTTTTTTTTTTATGTGTAATGTACTGTCGCTGCATGTAGGTTTGTGCACCCATGTTGTACAATCCCGCAGAGGTCAGAAGAGGGCATCGGATTCCCTGGAACTGAGTTAAAACTGTTTCTCAGCCACCATGTGGTGGGTGTGGGGATCGAACCCGGGTCCTCTGCAAGAGCAGTTGGCACCGCTAGGTAGGCCATCTCTCCAGCCCCGTTGGCACACAAATTTAATCCAAGCATTTGGGAGGCAGAAGAAATTGATCTCTGTGAGTTCAAGACCAGCCTGGTCTACATAGTGTCCAGTCCCAGGCTGGGGCTAAAGGGAGACCCTGTCCCAAAAAAGACAGAAAAAAAAAAAAAAAAAAAAAAAAAAAAGACTGGATGAACTTTACAGCGACACTAAACATGTAGGAAGGAGCCTTCTTCCCGGCACTGTGGCTTCTGGGATGCACTCAGTACTGGAAGCTGGTTACAGGGCACTATGTACATGAAGTCGGTGGGGACTGCTGGAATAGATTGGCACATTCACAAATGCCACATGCCTATATAGAAACCGTGTGTGCTTTCTTACAGTTCTTACAGCTTAAAAAAAAAATCACATTTATTTTGTTTTTTAATTTGTTGTGGGGGGGGGGGGTGGGGGGGGGTGTGCACATGCCACAGCATCAGGGGACAACTTGTGGGAGTTGGTTTTGTCGGGATTATGTGGGCCCAAGGGAACTGAACTCAGGTCTCAGCTCAGTGGCAAAGGCCTTACCAAGCCCTCCCCAGCCCAGAGCTCAGACAACAGAAAAGAAGCCCAAAAAGTCCCACGAGAGGACGTAACAGGGATAGAGCCACACTTGACACATATAAACAGGCCACACAATAAACACAAAAAACAAAGAGGTGAACCCTAAAAATCAAAATTAACATGAAAAAAGAGGTACAAATGTGGTACTAGGGTGACAGGCCCACATGGACAGGAGCTGTTGCTGGTGACTTAAGCACACAAAGCAAGCTCATCCCTGGGTGATGCTACAAGTGACACACTGTCAAGTCTGTGCTGGGGTTGCTGCTCGAACCAAGCAACAGGCCAAGCCAGTAATGTGCTTATATTGCTGAAAACCTGAGTTTTCAGCCTGGGAATCAGAAGTCAGACTAGTGGGGGAGGCAAAGCCCCAAAGTAGGAAGCAGAAATACCAGGAGAAGCACATGATCTGCTGTCTTCACTGCAAGCACCACACTTCAAAATGTAGGGAACTTTGTTTTTTTGAGATAGGGTCTTGCTATGTAGCATGGCAGGCCTAGAACTATGTATTAGCTGGCGTGGTGGCGCACGCTTTTAACTCCAGCCACTTGGAGGCAGAGGCAGCAGATCTTGTGAGTTCAAGGCCAGCCTTCTACAGAGTGAGTTCCAGGACAGCTGGAGCTTCGGGAGACTTGTCTCGAAAAGACAAAAAAAAAAAAAAAAGAACTTGATGTATAGACCAGCTGGCCTCAAACTAACAACATCTACCAGCCACTACAGAAATGTGTCACCATACCAGATAATCTTACTATCTTTTTTTTAAAAAATTTTTTAGAATATATTTAATTTTTTTGTTGTATGTATGTATGGTAAAAAGGAAATCATAGCACTTAATAGCTTGGGGGAATGGAAAGGGACCCAAAACTGAAGGCAGAGAGTATTTTACTTAAGTTAAATAGTAAATTAATAATCATTTTGAGTTTTTTTTTTTTGTCTTTTCGAGACAGGGTCTCCCTGAAGCTCCAGCTGTCCTGGAACTCACTCTGTAGACCAGGCTGGCCTTGAACTCACAAAGATCTGCCTGCCTCTGCCTCCCAAGTGCTAGGATTAAAAGCGTGCGCCACCACGCCCAGCTAATACATAGTTCTAGGCCTGCCGATGCTACATAGCAAGACCCTATCTCAAAAAAACAAAGTTCCCTACATTTTGAAGTGTGGTGCTGTGCAGTGAAGACAGCAGATCATGTGCTTCTCCTGGTATTTCTGCTTCCTACTTTGGGGCTTTGCCTCCCCCACTAGTCTGACTTCTGATTCCCAGGCTGAAAACTCAGGTTTTCAGCAATATAAGCACATTACTGGCTTGGCCTGTTGCTTGGTTCGAGCAGCAACCCCAGCACAGACTTGACAGTGTGTCACTTGTAGCATCACCCAGGGATGAGCTTGCTTTGTGTGCTTAAGTCACCAGCAACAGCTCCTGTCCATGTGGGCCTGTCACCCTAGTACACATTTGTACCTCTTTATTTCATGTTAATTTTGATTTTTAGGGTTCACCTCTTTGTTTAATTTTGTGTTATAATTGTGTGGCATGTTTATAATGTGTCAAGTGTGGCTCTATCCCTGTTATGTCCTCAGTGGGTGACTTTTATTAGGGCTTACTTTTCTGTTGTCTGAAAGCTATAAGAAGGCTGGGGAAAGGGCTTAGGTAAAGGCATTTGCCACTGAGCCTGAAGACCTGAGTTCAGTTCCCTTGGGCCCACATAATAAAGACAAAACCAACTCCCACAAGTTGTCCCCTGATGCTGTGGCATGTGCACACACCCCCCCCCCACTGCACAAATAATTAAATAACTGAATAAACAAATAAATGTGATTTTTTTTTTAAGCTGTAAGAACTGTAAGAAAGCACACACGGCTTTCTATATAGGCACGTGGCATTTGTGAATGTGCCAATCTATTCCAGCAGTCCCCACCGACTTCATGTACATAGTGCCCTGTAACCAGCTTCCAGTACTGAGTGCATCCCAGAAGCCACAGTGCCGGGAAGAAGGCTCCTTCCTACATGTTTAGTGTCGCTGTAAAGTTCATCCAGTCTTTTTTTTTTTTCTTTTTTTTTTTGGTCTTTTGGTGTTGGGACAGGGTCTCCCTTTAGCCCCAGCTGGCCTGGAACTCACTATGTAGACCAGGCTGGTCTTGAACTCACAGAGATCCAATTGCCTCTGCCTCCCAAATGCTTGGATTAAAGTTGTGTGCCACCGGGGCTGGAGAGATGGCCTAGCGGTCCAACTGCTCTTGCAGAGGACCCGGGTTCGATCCCCAGCACCCACCACATGGTGGCTGAGAACAGTCTTTAACTCAGTTTCCCAGGGGAATCGATGCCCTTCTGACCTCTGCGGGATTGTAACAGCATGGGGTGCACAAACCTTACATTCCAGACAGTAACATTCATACACATAAAAAAAAAAAAAAGTTGTGTGCCACCATGCACGGCTATCATGCAGTCATTTTAAAGCCTAAAGAAATGTTTTCAGCATTCAAGTCCGTCTTTCTTACTGACTTGGAATCATCTGAGCCTCTCAACCAAGTCACTCCAGTGACCTAGATGGTGCTGCTAGCCTTTCCTGGCTGTTTTCTCAGGGAGCACCATGCTTTATTTGCTCCATAGAAAGAATGCTGAGGGCCAGGCGTGGTGGTGCACGCCTTTAATCCCAGCACTTGGGAGGCAGAGGCAGGTGGATCTTTGTGAGTTCAAGGCCAGCCTGGTCTACAGAGTGAGTTCCAGGACAGCTGGGGCTACAGGGAGACCCTGTCCTCAAAAAGATAAAAAAAAAAAAAAAAAAAAAGAAAGAAAGAATGCTGAGTGGCAGTTAAGAGCACTGACTGCCCTTGCAGATGACCTGTGTTCAATTCCCAGCACCTACATGGCAGCTAACAACTGCCTTATCTCCAGTTCCAGGGGATCTGGACACCCTTTTCTGACTCTTCAGGCATTGTATGACACAGATATACTTACATACATGCAGCAATATACTCATACACTAAAATAAAAAAGTAAAATATTTTTTTTTTAATTTTTTAATTTTGTCTGTATGTGTATGAATGTTACTGTTTGCATTGCAGGTTTGTACACCCGTGTCGTGCAATGCCAGGAGGTCAGAAGAGGTTGGCGGATTCCCTGGAACTGGAGTTCTCCTGGAATTGGAGTCTTCGAACGGTTTTCGCCGTCGTGGGGTGCTGGGATCGAACCCGGGACCTCTGTAAAAGCGGTCGGGGCTCTTAACTGCTAGTCCATTTCTCCAGCCCTAAAACAAATAAAATATTTTAAAGATTGCTGAGATAGCCGGCTGAAGTGGGCGCACGCCTTTAATCCTAGCACTTGGGAGGCAGAGGCAGGCGGATCTCTGTGAGTTCAAGGCAGCCTGGTCTACAGAGTGAGTTCCAGGACAGCTGGGGCTACAGGGAGACCCTGTCTCAAAAGAGACAAAAAAAAAAAAAAAAGAGTGCTGAGTAGAAGGGAAATCCCGGGGTGTGGTGCAGCCCCGCTCTGTTCACACCCCAGGGCTTCCTGCAGGTGTCTTGTAGGCTATCAGGCATGTCCATCATGTCCCTCTCATGGCCTGTCTTTCAGATTTGATGGTGACCATCAACGGGGTGTGGATCCTAGTGGAGACGTTCATGCTGAAAGGTGAGCCCTAGCCAGGGCCTGGCCTTGCCATGCTAGGAACCTGGCTCACCCTGAGCTGCTAATTCTATCTTGTAGGTGGGAACTTTTTCTCCAAGCATGTGCCCTGGAGTTACCTCGTGTTTCTCACTAGTAAGTGTGATGAAGTTCTGCCTCCTTCTGGCTTAAATGCGGCTACAAGAGCTGTGACTGGCTTGAGCATCTTACAGCTCTTCCTAAAAACAGAACCTTAAAGGACCTCATCTCAGAGTTTTAGTCTGACCCTCTGGCCCTGCCTTGTTTAAACTCCCAGTGCTTCCTGATGTCCTCCAGAGTAAGCCCAGGTCCAGCATGGTCCAGCTCCCCTGGCCACATGAGGCCCTTCACTGTAACCCTCAGCCTTGCCACTGGCTGGCCCACTGCCCTCTCTCCAGACCAGGAGGAGAGCACAAGCCCTACTCACCGGTCACTTCTCACCTCCTCCTCTTGTCACAGTCTATGGGGTGGAGCTCTTCTTGAAGGTGGCTGGCCTGGGCCCTGTGGAGTACCTGTCCTCTGGATGGAACCTGTAAGTAGAGCCCATGGTCACCTTGGGCTGAGATGTTCACACCAGCCACAAGTCCTCTTCCTTCCCATACCTGACAGTCAGGCAGCTCTGGGGACATGCTTTGAAGGGCAGAGGATGCCTAGTTCCTATATGGAGCCAATCTACCTATGGCTTAAAACCTCCCTGGGATCCAGTTCTTATCTGAAGCCTCTACGTCCACCTCTACCAGTTCTAGAGCCTGCATGGCTCTTTTTGTGTCATTGAGATTTTTTTCCTCTGTTAAAACCACAAGGATCGCAGGGTGTGGTGGTGCACGCCTTTAATCCTAGCACTCGGGAGGCAGAGGCAGGTGGATCTTTGTGAGTTCAAGGCCAGCCTGGTCTACAGAGTGAGTTCCAGGGCAGGTGGGGCTACAGGGAGACCCTGTCTCAAAAAGACCAAAAAAAAAACAAAAAAACAAAAACCCCACAAGGATCACAGAAGATATTGCCTCTCCTTGGCTGGCAGTGAAAAGAAACATATGGCAGAGCCAGGTGTAGTGGCACATGCCTGTAATCTTGGCATGCAGGAGGTGGAGACAGGAGGATCGGAAGTTCAAGGTCATCCTCAGCTGCTTAGCAAGTTTTCAGCTAGCCTGGGCTACATGAGCAGAAAACCAAACCCAAAGAAAAACCGTGTGGCCTCCTTGTGGCTCTAAAGGTCACCTGCTCTCCTTCAGTTAAAGTTAACTCACCTGTGAGATCAGACTACAGTCACGAGGGCTTGGGTCGTCAAAATAGAACCCGTGAGGGAAGAAGAGGAAGAGGAGCAAAAAGGCTGTCTGCCACGTCAGCCTAAGACAGGGTGGTGGGAGGGTCGCTTGAGCCCAGGAGTTCAGAGTCTGCATGGAAAGAAAGAGGGGAGGGAGGGAGGGAGGGAGGGAGGGAGGGAGGGAGGGAAAGAAAGAAAGAAAGAAAGAAACTAACTGTAGTAGAAGCCTGTCAAGGCACAAAGCCTGGGTTGCATCATCCCTGGCTGTGTCACACAAGGACAGTGAGGATGTGGGCCTGCTTCAGGTGTCTGGAGAAGGAACCCATGGCAAGTCCTGCCTTCTACCTCAGTTCTTTGGGGTTGAACAGGCCCCATTGTGTCCAGATGCCTAGGCTCTGCCAGGGCTGCTTTTGCCTGCTGCTCTTAGCATTTCCCAGTCATGTGTGCCCTGGGGTCAGAGCACTGCGGCTGACAGCCAGACCTGAGCTGTGCTGGGACCTCGCTAGTTCACCTGAGAGGTCCCAGGGTGGCAGACAGGGGCTTCCTGAGGTGGCTGGCTATGGACCATAGACTGTACTGGGGATCTTTCTGTGGGGCGGGGGGTAGTGTGTGGACTCTGGGAGCCAGCGGAGAGCAGAGCTGGCAAGCGGGTGGTGGAGGAGGCCTGGGATTCTATGACAGACCGTGGCTTCTCCCTTGACCCCAGGTTTGACTTCTCAGTCACGGCGTTCGCCTTCCTGGGACTGCTGGCTCTGGCCCTCAACATGGAGCCCTTCTATTTCATTGTGGTCCTGCGTCCCCTCCAGCTGCTGAGGTGACCTACAGGGCTGGGAACAGGCAGGCAGGGGCAGGGTGTGAACATGAGAAGCCTTGGAATTGTCTAGGTGATTTGGCAGCTAGTGGCAGGGCCACCATCTTTAGCATGAGGCATGTAGGGTAGAGGCAGCCTATGCCCAGACAGGTAGAACAGCTCAGCTTACAGCTAGCTGGCTTAAAGGGCCACTGCACCCACCTGCCTTGTCTTGAGTCAGAGCATGTCACTTCTGAGGCACAGGAGGAGTGACCAGGGCCCCTTGCACTTGCTGTCCTCGCCTTCCATGGGGCTGTGAGGCACTGGCGGAGCCCCCGCCCCACCAGCCATGCCTTTCTCCTCAGGAGCCCCTCCCCAGGACACTCCTTGGGGGGGGGGGTTAGGGAGGCCACCCAAGGCCAGCTTGAGTGAGACTGCTGCCGTGTGACCCTCCCACCTCTACCCCGCTTCCTGGTGGTCTCTGGGTGTGGGCATCTCCCCTTTCCTGGGCTTGTCTTGCTTGGCTGAACTGCTGGCTTCTTATGTCCATTATGGTGGGGACCCACTGCTTCTTTTTACCACATAACATGGTGTGAGGCTGGCACAGCTCGCGGCTTCTCAGAGGGTCTCAGCTGCCCGTGTCCTGGGGCTGCCCCCATCCAGTACCAGGGCTTGTGAGTGTGAGGGAGGCAGCTCAGATGCGGAAGGTCCCGCCACTGTCCTCTCGTGAGGAGAGGAGAGGAGAGCGAGGTTCTGGCCCATCTGAGGACAGGTGCTGCAGCCATACCACATTGTTCTCTTTGCTCAGGCTGTTTAAACTGAAGAAGCGCTACCGCAACGTGCTAGACACCATGTTTGAACTGCTGCCGCGGATGGCCAGGTACTGCCCACCTTGCGGTCTGCAGGTCTGGATGGCATGAGGCTTATGCAGGGTCCAGGGGGAGCAGGGGCAAAGAGGAGTCCCAGAAAGGACTGGATCTGGGGGACTGGGGGGTCTTCAAGGAGATGGATCTGGACCATACAGGTCCCTTGGCAGTGCTGGCCTGGCTGAACTGTCTAGTTGGGAGGGCAGGGAGCTGTCAACTCATCACCTGTGTCTGCGTTCACAGGTAAGGGGTCACCTGTGAGCCTACCTTCACAGGTAAGGGGTGCATCTCTGGTCAAGGGGCATCTGTCCCTAGTGTCCCTGCCATGAGCCACGCGGCCCCTCCCCTGCAGGCACTTTGTGGTGGTCACCTGGCCAGGGCTAGGGGCATGCCTCCCGCAGTCAGTGCCAGGGACCAGGACGCGCTGCAGCCTCCACTTCCTTGTCTGGCCCTGACCGCCCTGTCCTTCTGCCCCCCCAGCCTTGGCCTCACGCTGCTCACCTTCTACTACTCCTTTGCCATTGTGGGCATGGAGTTCTTCTACGGGAGGCTCTACCCTAACTGCTGCAAGTAAGTGCCATGGGGTGCCCTGGGCCTGGGCAGCACTAGCTTTCTTTGCTCCTGAGCTGGGTGCTGTAGTGCGGGGGCCAGTGTCACACATCCCCAGGAGAGCTCAGACCTCAGCCGACACATGCTTCCCCAGAATTGGAGCACTCCACCCCCATAACTTCAGGAGAGGCTGGGACCTGACATGGGAATGGGACAGCAGACTCAGGGCAGGAAAGTCTCGGGCTGCTCCTCTAAGGGAAAATGGGTGTGCTCTCTGAATGTCCCCGGAGGCCATTAGCACTAATAACTCAGTCACCAGTGGCCCCCAGAGGCATCCCGCTGAGCACAGCACCAAGAACCCATAGCAATGGTCATCAACTCAGCTGGACACCTGTCAGCAGGCCCTCAAGTCCACATTCCCAACCTCTACCCCCTTCAGTGTCCATGTGCCCATCAGGCTGCGGACTCAGGACAAGGTGTCCTAGCCAATTCCCTTTTGGCAAGGGCACTGGACTATTACGTGTGGTGGCATGGATTTTAATAGAACAGTGTAAAGGCAAGTGCAGCACACAGGGTCCCCTGAGTGCAGCCACAGTTGAGACACATGCAGACTGTTCTGGAGAAGCCTGGGAGGACAGAGTCGAGTCCCCCCACCTCTCACTGCCTTCTCCCTTGCCAGCTGCAGAGACAGGTGCCAGTGATGGCTCATGGGTGGGACATGGGCAGTACTTAGAGGCTGAGAGCCCCTGGCCAAAACTGGCTTTGCAGGCTTTCCCAGTAGAGGGGACCGGTCACTTGTGACTCCTCCCTGTCCCGTCTTCTCCCTCCTAGCACCAGCACTGTGGCCGATGCCTACCGATGTCTTAATCACACGGTGGGCAATAAGACTGTGGTGGACGAGGGTTACTACTATCTCAATAACTTCGACAATATCCTCAACAGCTTTGGTGAGTGAGAGCCTCGGAGGGTGCTCCTGGCTGCACTGCTTAGGTCCTGCCGGGCCTAGAGGTAGCTCTGCAGAGCTCTGTGAGGCCTTCCTCTTTCCTTGGCCCTTTCTGTTCCCTTGTGGCAGAACTGGGCTTGCTCAGCCACCAGACCTCATAGTAACAGAGAGGAAACGGGCCCTCACTGTAGGGGTGTGCCTCGTCAGTAGCAACCATGGGGCCCAGCCATACTGGTGCTGCCTCGGTGCTGGTCCCAACAGGCCCTCACTGTGGGGGTGCGCCTCGTCAGTAGCAACCATGGGGCCCAGCCATACTAGTGCTGCCTTGGTGCTGGTCCTGCCCCCAGCTCAGGCTCCGGAGCTCCTCTCTGCTCTCTGGTTTCCTGGAAGAGCCTAGCAGGGTAGAGGGATGCAGCCTCTTCAGAGAACAGGGAGCCCCTCCTGGTCCCCATCTGTGCCTGGTTAGGCCTGGGTACAGCCAGCTCCGGTCCCTCACAGGCGGTTCAGGCAACGCACATGCCTTGGATAGACTAAGGTGTAGGACTCCCTGTGCAGCAGGCACTCAGGGACTGAGAGGCCCCTGACACTGGCCTGAGGCACCCCCATCTCCCCATTTCCCTGCAGTGACCTTGTTTGAGCTCACCGTCGTCAACAACTGGTATATCATCATGGTAAGATTTGAGGCTCTCAGTACCCCTGGCCTCTTGCAGGGCCAGGATACATGCGTTTTTCTTCCTGTCCCCTCAGACGTGGGGCCCTGATCCCACTGGGAGGCCATGGTGTGGGTGGCCACACCCTGGGCTCTGTATCCCCTGCTGTCTCTCTTTTCCTTGTGGACCTGACAGCCAGCGATGGTGTCAGTCTGTGGGTATCCAGTGTCCCCTCCCATATAGAGGCGACCGTCAACAAACAGTGTAGCATGCCTGGCCCTGGGGCATATGCTTATAGTCAGTCTGGGCTTCTAGGGAAGCTGAGGCAGGAGGAACATTTGAGAAACTTTGTCTCTAAACAAACCCCCAAAACAAAAAACAAAGTGTGGCAAGGGTGGTTCATTTTTTCTGCTAGTCCTTAAACTCCAGAAGAGGACTGTCTATACCAGCCCAGGCTTCAGCCAGTCGAGGGGGGAAGAGGGGAATGGTCTGATTGGAAAGAACCCTCAGACTCAGGGAGCAGGAGGCCCTTGCCTCTGTCCCCACATCCCCCGGCAAGTCAAGGAGGGACAGGGAAGAATGGGTATTGCCTGGCTGGGCCTGGGTCGAGAATGGCCTGAGGAGACAGGGAACCATGCCTTGGGTTCACTCACTGCCTCCCCAGGAAGGCATCACCTCACAGACATCACACTGGAGCCGCTTGTACTTCATGACCTTCTACATCGTGACCATGGTAGGTCCTGGCTCAGCTGCTTTCAGTCTCCCTGGGCTGTAGTGTTGAGAAAGGTCCTCACTAGCAGTCCTCACATCACACCCTGGCAGGTGGTGATGACCATCATCGTAGCCTTCATCCTGGAGGCCTTCGTCTTCCGGATGAACTACAGCCGCAAGAGCCAGGACTCAGAAGGTGTGTGGGCCCCGGCCGCCTGTCTAGTGTCTCTGCGCCCGGCTTGCTCTGCCTGCAGCACTTCGGCTTTGGTGCTTGGCTTATCTGTTCAGGTCTCTCATTTGCTTCATCAAATATCTAGTATCAAAAAAACACTTGGGATCCCCTAATGTAAAACCTATAGCTGCCATGGCCTCAGAAGGGCTGAGTTCAGAAGGCTCGGTGCATGGGGACGAGCCCTTTGTCCTGCCCTCCTGACCCTGACCAGCACACATCACTGAGACTCCATGTGTCTGAGGCAGAGCTGGGACAGCAAGACAAGCTGATCCTCCTGTCAGCTGTCACCAGGTTTCCCTGCAGTTCACTTAGACTGCCACTCCATGCTCACCCATGTGTGAACACTTGGCTTCGGAGGTGAATAGTCCCTTCTGCAGCCCCGTGGCCTGGCTGTATGGTGGTGTCGCTTCCTCATGCTTGCACAGTCGTGTGCGTCCTTACATCCATTCTTAGCTCAGTGTAGAGTGCTCCATAGCCTGTACAAGGCCCTGGCTTCCACCGTTCTGTCTCGTCATCCCCAACACCATTGACCTTTTTGGTTTTGTTTGGAAACTCCTCATTTCTGTCTTTTTGAGATGGGGTCTCATGTAGCTGAGGCTGACCTTCAACTGATATGCTGCCCTCACACCCGCTTTCCTGCAAGTGCTGAGATTACTTGTGTGTCATCTTACCCTGCTCTCCCTGAAGTCCTCTGTCCTCTGTATGTTGTTGGCTTGATGTGCCCTTCTGACAAATTAGCAAGGAGGGGGGAGGGAGGGAGCCCCGGTGGCTGGGGCAGGGGTGAATGCTGTGTGGGAGGGAAGTGGAAGACCCCCACGGCGGGGGTACGTGGAGAGCAGATTGGGAACCCAGCTCTCCCCCTCTCAGTTGATGGCGGCATCACCCTTGAGAAGGAAATTTCTAAGGAAGAGCTGCTTGCCATCCTGGAGCTCTACCGTGAGGTGCAAGGAGCCTCCTCCGATGTCACCCGGCTGCTCAGCACGCTGTCACAGATGGAGAAATACCAGGTGAGGCGGCCCTAGGCTCTGCAGCGGAAGTGCAGCAGCTGCTGGCGTAGCGCAGGCCTACCATCTAAGGCCGGAGGTAGCCTCGCAAACGCCAGCGGGGTAGGAAAGGGCCCCAGCACAGGTGAGGCCGTGCTAGGCGCAACCATGCCCTCCTCACAGCCTCTGCCCCTCCCTAGCAAAATTCCCTGGTGTTTCTGGGACGGAGATCAAGAACTAAAAGTGACCTGAGCCTGAAGATGTACCAGGAGGAAATCCAGGTAGGAGCCCATAGCTGAGCTGTGGCCTGCACAGGTGGCTACCCTGGGAGGGACCTGGTGGTGGGCTCTTGGCGGCTCGTGGGATTCGGGACTGAGGCGCTGCTCAGCCTTGGCCTGCCCTACGTAGATGCTTTCTCATCCAGCTTGCTGCATTGCCAGAGGCCCTCAGTGGTACCCAGCACTTCTTACAGCTCTTAGCTAGAGATATGGGCAACAAGAGACAGAAGGGGAGGTCCAGGCCAACTGCAGGACCTGCAGTCAGGGCAGCTGCCTCCTTCCTGTGCACTGTTGCCCCATGGGACCCTGCCCCTGTGTTCCCAGATGAGTTTAATCAAGCATGCATGGGTAAGGCCAGAGGGTGTCAGAGCCCCAGGAACTGGAGTTATTGGCAGGTGAGAGCCACCTGATATGGGTGCTGGGAACCAAACCCAGGTCCTCTGCAAGGGCAACACATGCTCTTAACTGAGGAGCCATCTCTCCAGCCCTGTTTTTGTTGTTGTTTTGTTTGTTTTATAAGACAGGGTCTCATTTTGTAGCTCCAGCTGGCCTTGAACTCACAGAGCTCCACTTGGCTTTGCCTCCCTAGTACTGAGATTAAAGGTGTGCACCACTGTACCTGGTGGCTTTTTGTTTTAAGACAGAAAAGGAAAAAGTTGGTTCTCTTTTTTTCCACCATCTCCCAGTCTTTCTATATTGACAACTCTTTTAAGTCCGAGCACCATGCAGCTTGGCACTATGCCCTCTTCACAGATGTGTGTGAGCCTGCTTAGGTCCCTCCCTTTCCTCAGGGGCCTCTGTACCTTCCTCTGTACCAGCATGGAGGGTGGGGCTACAACTCCCCAACACAAGAAGTCGTGGTCGGCTTCCTCAGACACACGTGATGATGCACTTGGGGTCAGACACTTGGACCCATCCAGGGTGACAGAGGACAGACTGTGCTTCTCAGAGCAGTGGGGACAATTGTTCAGGAGCATATACTCAGGCATGTGGGTCACACGGCTGCCTGTCTTCTCCCAGCCTGCTCGGCTGCGGAGGTCCTCAGTTTCCCATCTCATGAGGGAGCATGTCCATGGCCTACTTGGAGGTATTCTTTACACTCTAAAGGTCTGTGGTTTGCGGTTTTGTTTTTGCCTTTTTTTTTTTTT
>VZQC01005325.1:343807-387474 GCA_009823505.1 Rhizomys pruinosus
AGAGAGAGAGAGAGAGAGAGAGAGAGAGAGAGAGAGAGAGAGAGAGAGACTGGAGACTACAAGGCTTGTTAAACTCACTAAGCCTGCCCCCAATGGCATACTTCCTCCAGCATGGCCACACCTTCTAAGACCTCCCAGAACAGTGCCACCAACTAGAGACAAAATGTCTGAATACTTAAAGCCTATGGGGGACACTCATTCAAACCACCACAAATGTTAACCTAAAAACAATAAAATAATTCAAAAATTAGTTTCTTTCTTACTCTTAGGATTGTCTTATATGTTGTAGAATTAAAAAGAGAATTTGGAGTACTCTGGTATGTTAAGTCCTATATTTGTATGTTAGTTTGTGGGTATAAAACTCTATAACTATTATATCAAAGGGGAGAAAATGTTCTTCACTATATTTAGAGTCTTACAACCAAGAAGCAACTTGACAACCTTACCTTTTTTTGAGAACTTTCAACTTTTGATCCTAAAATAATAGAAAGGCTTTATTTTCCCAAGAGTCAGTTATTTTGAGAACTTAAGAGTTCAGTTGTAGTTCAAAATGTCACCCAGACACATGGCAAAGCATAATTTCTAAGAGTTAATTATATCTTCAACACAAAACAGCAGGTTTGGCTGATATCAAATCACATTTGATAGAATGCATACAACTATGAAATAAAGAAACCACATTATGTTGAATAAGTATATTTACTGCAAAGCGAGAGCAATTAGGTTGCAGTGGAACAAGTCATGAACTTGGAGCTAGGCTAAAATCTCTTAAGTCATCTTTAAGTATCATATTCTTCTAAAATTATATTTTTATGTATTGATTTAATTTTATGTGTATGAGTGTTATGTCTGCATATGTGTAAATGCACCCATGCAAGGGTATGCCCTCTGATGTTAGAAGAGAGAGATGGGATCCCCTTGAACTGGAGTTATAGATGGTTGTTAATCATGTGGGTGTTGGCAATTGAACCCAGGTATTCTGCAAGAATAGCCAGTGATCTTAACCAATGTGCTATATCTTCAGACCCACAAGTTAATAATAATAATAACTTATTATTATTATTATTATATTTGTGTGTGTACATGTCAAAAAGTGCCTGTGGTAGTGAGAGGATGACTTTTAGGAGTTGATTCTCCTCTTCCACCTTTACATGGGTTCTGGCAAACTCAGGTCACCAGGCCTGTGCAGCCAGCATTTTGCCCTCTATGCCACCTTCCAGGATCAAGAATTATATTTATTTTTTTTATTAAGAATTATATTTCTTCTCTGAAAAAAACTGTGGGTAATTAATATTGGGGGAAACTTTTACTACTTCTGTTCTTTTCTATAAAGAAAACAATTGTAGTGACCCTGTCTTCTCTCTACCCCCTTGTCTTTTTCATTTCTAGACAAATTATAATAACTTTGTGTGAAACCTACATTGATAAGGAATGGTCCGGATATGATCTCTTCAGTTCTTTGATTTTTAGAAAGAAGCTGCAAGAATTTGCAGGTTCTCTGTGGAGAAACTCTGCTGAAGAGCTAATTGTGAAGTAGTTAAGTCTGTCAATATTAAGAAGCTTGATGATGCTGTTCAATTACTGTAATTACCAGATAAGGCCAGAGTGTACTGCTCTGTCCCGCGCTGTGTAGTCTCGCCGGCAAGAACTTCACGCGGACAACAGGATTCTTCTGTGGTAATATTTACTGTGCACAGCTCTTTTGTGAGAAGGACNTTTTTTTTAGGTTAATTTTGTATCCTGCCACTTTGCTGAAGCTGTTAATCATTTCTAGTTTTCTGGTGGAGTTTTTAGCATCCCTTAAGTAAACAATCATATCATCAGCAAATAGGGATAGCTTGACTTCCTCTTTTCCAATTAGTACTCCTTTAATTTCCTTTTCTTGCCTTTGTTTTTGCTTTTCTGGTCTTTTTGAGACAGGGTCTCCCTGTAGCCCCAGCTGTCCTGGAACTAACTTGCTTTGTAGACCAGGCTGGTCTTCAACTCACAAAGAGCCACCTGCCTCTGCCTCCCTAGTGCTAGGATAAAAGGCATCTTGACTATTTTTAAAGGGAGCTTTGTAATTCCTTTGTCTACTGAGTGTCCCAAGCCCTGAAAACAGCTGGCTTTCTAGCTGGGGTTATGCAAGGCCCTTGGGTCCCATCAGGGAGACAAAGCAGTGTTGGAGTGGAGGACCTTCAGGCTCTCACTGCTTCTGAGTTTGGTTCTCTTGGGTGCACAAGGGAACCCAAAGGGGAGACCTTTGGAAAAACACTTTGTGACTTCCAAAAGGTAATTTCTGCCTGGGGCTCCTGCAGAGGCCATGTGGGTCTGCCGCCTTTCTACAGCAGGGCTCCAGCCTCTGATTAACAAGAAGCGATTTGGGGATGTTTCTATCAAATCCCCAGCATCCGGGATGGTGGTTTGTATTCTTCCCAGTTGAGTGGCGCTTAAGGCTCCTGCTCTGTCCATCCGGCCTCTGCTACCTTCTGTGGGCTGTGTGTTCCCACAGTCAGCTCAGGGAACAGGCTGGCGGGTGGGCAGCTGTCAGCAGCACCTGCCTCTCTTGTAGGAGTGGTACGAGGAGCACGCTCGCAAGCAGGAGGAGCAGCAGCAGCAGCTCACGGGCAGCGGCCCCACCGCCCAGCAGTGCCCCAGCAGCCGTCAGCGCTCCCAGACCATCACCTAACCTGGGCTGCCACGCCATGTCTCTATGCAATAACACAATAGTATTATGTCACTACAGTGTATCGTCGAAAGGATGTGTGTATGTAGACACATTCAGATATATGCACATATTTACAAAGACTCTCCAGGGCCAGTTTGAATTGCTTTGCCTGTCTTCCTGAACAGAAGTCAGCTTAGACAAGAGGACCAGGGCTGGCTGAGCTCCTGCTCCCATGGAAAGTCCGAAGCGCCCTTCTTAAGAGGCCCTTTGCATAGGCTGTGCCATTGCAGAAGCACCAGCCTTCCCAACAGGCACACAGGACAGACCTCCACTGCCTTCCCGCTGCTGCTGCCCCAGTACAGGCGGCTGTGTCTGGTGTTAGGGACAGAACCACTGGGGGTGGGAGGGAGGGACACAAACCTGTGGGGTGATATGTGTAGGTGATAAAGTGCTAGAAAGTTCCCCTGGGGGACATATGCCTGGGACACAACTCGAAGCATGGTGGAGGGCAGCGCACATGTAGCCCAGCCTCTGCTGGGCAGCAGGAGATGGCCACAGAGCACATTTTTTCCGGAGCCACTTCTGTTCCTCCCCTGTGGCTGAAATCCTATGCAGTGTCCTGAGGAGGCCGGGGGCTTAGGGGTGGCCAGGAGCTCCGAGGCCAAGGCCAGTGCTTGAAGTGCACTGCTTCTAGCAAGTCCTTTCTGTGACTCACTGCTCAGCAGCTGATTCAGGCTAGGGCTAAAGGCACCGGACAGCCCTTCTAACCACACCTGTGCAGTACTTACCACCCATGACAGCAGCCCCCGGCCAGCCGCAGTGTCCACTGCACATCAAATAGCTGTGCTTCAGGGACTCTGAGGTGCAGTGGGGACTGGCCTCTCCTCCAGGTTCTCAAGAGCAGGATGTTGGCACAGGAAGGTCAGGTGAACACTTAGCCACCTTCCCCCAGTGCCTTGTGGGAATTCTTGGTGACATCCTAACAAGGTGCCAGTAGGAGAGTCAGGCCAATGGCAGCCGAGTGGAAGCAGTGGTCACTTCATCCCACTGTTCTGCCCACCAGTGAGTGCTGGAGAGCTGAAGCAGCAGCCTCCGCCCTGCCAAGCATCCTGGCCATTTAGCTTTTCCAGCCACCTGCTGCTGCTTGGGAGTTGGAGTAGTGGGAAGAGGATATTTTCACTTTAAATAAAGCACAGTCCCTTGGGAAAACTGCTTCTCTGAGAACCACTGATTCCCATGGGATTCGGGAGACTGACACTGTCCCCTTCAACTCTAGAGGACTGTCAGCTCCACTGGAGCCCAGGCCACAGCCTTCTCCAGAGAAAGAACTTCATTTGCATAGCTGGGTGCCTTAATTTTTACGTATGTGAGTGGCATTTGGAAGCAAGGAGGCAGCCTCTTTCTAAGCCACCCCCAAACTAGGGGAGCAGGGCTCAGTATCAAGGAGTACTCAAGACCCTCTTCCAGCCTGTGTAAGCAGGGCCAGGGGGAAACAGTGCCAATTGGCCAAACTCCGTCTGGTCATGCAAACTGAGGACATCTGTCCACACCGGGTCACCTGTCCACACAGGGCCACCTTGGGCTTACCAAGCTGACCCTCAAACTTGCCAGCCAAGCAGGGAACAGGTGTCACCCAGGCTGTGAGCTGAGGGCTCCAGGACCCCATCTAGCTTAGATGCTTCCCTTACCCCCATTTCAGCTGATTGGGACCTGGTAGCCCAGTGTCACAGCCTGGCACCAAAGGCACTGTGTCCCTCCCCCCGAGGCAAAGGCATTCTGAGGGACAGTGCCTAACCTCCCCTCCTTGCTTCCCCTCCCCAACCCCAGCCTTACTCCATATGACACAGACAATCATTTTGTATGGGTCAGGAGTCCATGCTGAAGGTTTTGTATGTCGGTGGTTTGTTACCTAGAAACCCACTGTGTCCAGATTTCTGGCATATCAATAAAGAGCCTCTGCTTTGTAGACATGGCTGCTGCCTCTGACTTAGGGTTTGGGGGTGGGCCCCACTGTGGCCATTCCTGATCCCACCTACACCCCAACCAGCCTTGTCATAACTGACCAGGCCAGGAAGAACTGAGGAGACCTTCAGGCTTCTTTTTTTTTTTTTTAATTTTTTTTATTTATTTCTGTATGTGTATGAATGTACTGTCTGCATGCAAGTTTGTGCACCCGTGTCGTGCAATGCCGCGGAGGTCAGACGACGGTCTCGGATTCCCCTGGAACTGGAGTTCTCCTGGAATTGGAGTTTCAGACGGCTCTCGGCTGCCATGTGGGTGCTGGGGATTGAACCCGAGTCCTCTGCAAGAGCAGTCGGCGCTCTTAACCGCTAGGCCATCTCTCCAGCCCCTAGGCTTCTTGCTTTATGCTGGAGAGAGTTCTAGTTTGTTTGGGACAAGGAACAGTTGAGTCTCTTAGTTATAGCAGAACGCAGCTCAGAGAAAAGAGTGGCTTTAAAAAGCTGCTTGTGGAGCCGGGCTTGGTGGTGCACACCTTTAATCCTAGTGCTTGGGAGGCAGAGGCAGGCGGATCTTTGTGAGTTCAAGCCAGCCTGGTATAACAGAGCAATTCAGAACAGCTGGGCTCACAGGGAGACCCGTGTCTCAAAAAGACAAAAAAAAAAAAAAAAAAAAAAAAAAAAAACTGCTTGTGGGCTGGAGAGATGGCCTAGCAGTTAAGAGCACCTACTGCTCTTACAGAGGACCCAGGTTTGATCCCCAGCACCCACACGGTGGCTGAGAACTGTCTGTAACTCCAATTCCAGGGGAATCCGACACCCTCTTCTGACCTCAAGACACGGGTGCACAGACCTACATGCAGACAGTACATTCATACACATTAAAAAGAAAAGCTGCTTGTGCCACCTGCAAGAGATCCCTGGGGTGGGGTACACAGGGCCCAGGCTGGCTCTTGCTTTGTAGATTGGGAGTCAGAGTTCTAAGCACAAAGTTGGGGGGGGTAGAGTCTAGACCCACAGCCCAACGAGGCAGCCACTCAGGTGGCAGGGCTGGGACCCAGGCAGTTTTGAGGCACCTGGTTCAGTAACACGTACTAACATGAATTCTACCTTTTTCCTTTGGCTTTATTGATGGGGAGGCTGGGAAACTAGTTTGTTGGCATGCTGAGTCTGCCAGGCTGCTCTAGCTGGCCATCAGCTACCACTGTGTATACAGTGGTAGAGCTGGGAGGAAGGCACAAGATGGCCCAAAGCCTATGAGGGCACCCAGTAAAGGGCCACAACTGTTCTTCTTGGGCTCTGCAATCATTAGCAGTCTGATAGTTTCTGCTTGGAGCTTTCCCAGGAAACAGTCTCTGAGTCCCTAGACTAAGGCTGTTGGGTGGTGGCAGTCCGGCCCTTGTGATCCTGAGAGACCCCCCTCAGAGGAGCTATGTGGGGAGTATAAGACATGCCCCCTCTGGTTGTCTCTTCGGAAGGCTGTGAGGACTGGGCAGTGTCTTCAGTCATACACTTTTCAAGCGAATCACCCCAAATTCCGTGAGCAGGACCACGACGAGGAAGCTGAGGTAGAAGACTAGCAGGCAGAGTCCGTAGGCTTTGCTGAGCTGGAAGCATTGCAAAGGTACGGAAACCAGCGAGATGACCAGGCTGAGCCCCAGGGCGCCAGCCAGCACCCACACCAGCAGTCCGTCTGGCTCCAGCTGCCGGGAGAATAAAACAGGCTAGCTCACTACCCACGGAGGTGCCCTGTGGGCCACAGACACCACTCAGGCCATTGGCATACAGCAGTGGGGCCTGCCTTGTGGAACAGCAAGGCATCACCTTGAAGTTATAGATACCCACCTTAAAAATGTCCAGGTACAGGAGAGCCCCTCATCTACCAGCTTCCATGTTCACCTGGGTGTTCCTAGCCTGCTGGGGTGACGGGGCATAGCTAACACAGTCAGCAATACCATGCCAGGTTCATGCAGTGCCAGGGGTCAAACCAGGCTTTGTGCATGCCCGGCAAACACTACCGAGCCACATCCTCAGTTCCCCAACACCTTTAAAACAATTATGTGTATGAGTGTCTTGTCTGAGTGTACGTACGTACGTAAGTGACCTGTGTCCTACAGTACCCTTGGAGGTCAGAAGAGATCATTGGATCTCCTGGAACTGGAGTTTCGGATGGTTGTGTTGGGATCCACTATGTGGATGCTGGGAGTGGAACCCAGGTCCTCTGCAGGAGCAGCCAATGCTGTTAACCACTGAGCCATCTCTCTACACTCCCCAACACGTTTTTTTGTTTGGTTTTTGAGACAGGGTCTCTCTGTAGCCCCAGCTGGCCAGGAACTCACTGTGTAGACCAGGCTGGTCTTGAACTCACAGAGATCCCCTGCTTCTACCTTCTAAGCACTGGGATTAAAGACATGTCCCACCACACCCAGCCCCAACACCTCTGTACCTTAGGGCCTTCCTGGCCTTGAACTTGGCACAATCCTCAGTCTCCTGAGTTCAGGTGTGTACCACCATGCTAGGCTCTGATTTACTTTATTTATTTATTTATTTATTTATTTATTTATTTATTTATTTATACTCTGACAAGCTGAGGATCTCAGAGGATCCCTGGACTCTGGAGGCCCCTAATCCAGGGTCTTCTAAGAAGACACATAGGAGGAAGGATCATGTGTGGACAGGAAGCAGGGACAGTAATCGGAAAGCTGGCTCAGTGGCTAAGCGTGCACACTCCTGCCGGGGACCCAGGTTCAGTTCCCCACACCACAACTGGGTCACTAACAACCATCTGTAACTCCAATTATACAGGACTTGACACCCTCTTTTAGCCCCCCAAGTCACCTCCACCCATATGGTGCTAGAGTCCACATAAACTCACAGGCTTACACATAAGATTTTTTCTCTTTGGGGGGGTGGGGTGTGGAGACAGGGTCTCCCTGTAGCCTCAGCTGGCCTGGAACTTGAGATGTAGACCAGACTGGCCTGGATCTCACAAAGATCCACCTGCTTCTGCCTCCCCAGTGCTGGAATTAAAGGTGAGCGCCTTTAAGTTAAAAGAAAAAGTAAATAAAAAAATAATAAGGTTGATGGTGGCTAAGGAATGACGTCTGTGGTTGACCTCTGGCCTCCACACATGTAAACACACAACAAAACAAAGGGAACTTGGGAGTGCTTCCATCTCTGCTACCAAAAACATAAATAAGCAAATAACTTGAAATGTGTTTTGTTTTATTTTTAATGTGTATGAGTGTACTGTCTGCATGTAGGTTTGTGCACCGGTGTTGTGCAATGCCACAGAGGTCAGAAGAGGGCATCGGATTCCCCTGAAACTGGAGTTAAAGACAGTTCTTAGCCACCATGTGGGTGCTGGGGATCGAACCGGGGGCCTCTGCAAGAGGAAATGTGTTATTAAAGAGGACCTGACAGCCACTGAGGACATCTGCTGTGTTGGCATGTCTTATATATATATAATCTAATGGCAGGGTCACTTCCAAACCCCACAGAGGCAGGAGTGAAAGGGGGAGGGGCATAAACACACATTGCACTTACAACATGCCCCAAACATGGGGCAGAAATTGGAACTGCTGCCCCTAGTCCAGAATGAAAGGGGACCTTCTTGGCCCTGGGAGTGTGTCAACAGTTTGTAGGGGTGTGTTTACCCTTTCTCCAGCCAGCTCTTTGCTTGGGGGCGTGTCCACTGTGAAAGGCTAGCTAATTATTAGCCTGCAACCCAGGAGCTCTCTATTCAAGACCTACTCACTCTGTAGACCAGGCTGGCCTTGAACTCACAAAGATCTGCCTGCCTCTGCCTCCCAAGTGCTAGGATTAAAGGCACGCGCCACCATGCCCGGCTCCCCCCCCCCTCCCTGCCATGCAACGTTTTCAATTAGAATTTTCACGCCAGGGTCCTGCTTGCTCTGCAGAGTGCCCACAGGGCCTGCCAGAGATCCATAGACCTGTCTGCTGCCTGGCTCTGCCTTTGGGAGTTGAGTTTTTCAGCTTGGTGAGGGGAGTCTTAGGAGGAATCCTTGAATACCCAGTGTCAGCCCCAAGGGAGCAGATTAAAAGATACCAATTTTAGCCAGGTGTGATGGCACACACCTTTAATCCCAGCAGTGGGGAGACAGAGGCAAGTGAATCTCTGTGAGTTCAAGGCCAGCCTCGGCTACATAGAATACCAGACCAGCCAGGGCTATATAATAAGACCCTGTCTCAAAAACAAGAAATGAAACACAGATTCTGTGTTGGAGGCGTAGCTCAATTGGTAGAGCTACTTAGCATGAAGGTAGAGTTTTTCAACATGCAAGAAGCCCTGGGTTGGATTCCCAGCACTACATAAACTGGACATGGTAGCACATACATGTAATCCCAGGAGATGGCAGAAAGCAGAGGAGTTCAAGATTTTCATTAGCTATACAGCAAGTTAAAGGCCAGCCTGAGATACACACAAGATCATGTATCCAAAAGTGCTGTGTGTTGTGAGGTGGGTGTGTGTGTGAGGTGGGTCAGTGGGTAAAAGCGCTTGCTGAACAAGCACAAGGAACCAGGCTCAGATCCCTAGCACCACACAAAAGGCAGGCACAGCCTGGCACACCTGCAATCCCAGCACCGGAGGTGAGTAGAGACAGGAGGACTGCTGGGGCCTGCTGGCTACCAGCCTAGCCGAAATAGAGTCTAGCCGGAATAGAATGAGCCTAGCCGAAATACAGTGAGCCTAGCCGGAATACAGTGAGCCTAGCCGAAACAGAGTGAGCCTAGCCGAAACAGAGTGAGCCTAGCCAGAATACAGTGAGCCTAGCCGAAACAGAGTGAGCCTAGCCAGAATACAGTGATCCTAGCCGAAAAAGTGAGCCTAGCCGGAATACAGTGAGCTCCAGGTTCAGTGAGAGACCAAGGCAGAAAACAATAAAGGAACTCAGTGGCCTCCTTCAGGTGTGTATAACTACATACACACATGCACACACACACACACAGAGCAGGTTCCTGGGATGGGGCTGTAGTGGTAGTATGGTACATACACACACACACACAGAGCAGGTTCCTGGGATGGGGCTGTCATGGTATGGTACATGCATAGCATTTGTGAGCCATGATTCCACAAACCTCCACAAATAGCAGGTTCCCAGACCCCACTTGCTAAAACACAGGAAGATCCCTGGATCTTAGGAAGTTCTTAGTGTCCACGAGAGCCCCTATGATCCATGTGTTTCAGAGCTCTCCCCTAATCTGCTGGGTCCTCCTTTAGGGGTGTATCCTCCTTTCCTCCCAGCTCCTCTCTGTGGGCAGCATTGGGCTCTGGCTTCAAGCCTTGACTCTGACCCTATGAGGGCATTTCTGTCACCCCATTTCACAAGTGACAAAGTTGAGGCCCGGAGTCCTGCTCAGTCACACAGCAAGACTTCAGTGGTGGGCCCGGGCCAGAAACGCAAGGCTTCTATTCTACAAACTATTGGCCATGGGCAGCTCACCTTCACCTCCGACTCGTGGCTCCTGATGATCTGCAGCAAGCAGCCGAGCCCTATACCCACCAGGACGTCTGCAGCCGGCTCAGGAAACTTCTTTGAAGGCAATGGCCCAAGCTCACAGCCAGTCCTGACTCCCTCCTGCTGGTTCCACCACAGCCCTGGGCTCAGACCCTCCCTCCAAAAGAACGCAGGTGGACTTCTATCATCTGCTCCTTGCCCCCACCAGGCCTCCCAATCCAGCACCTACCCCCCCTAAGAAGGGCAGCAAGGACCTGGCAGAAGGAAAACTGAGGCTGGGGAGGCAAAGTGAGCAGCTCTGTCCTTTAGGGAAGCTTGGCATGAGGCCAAGGCCACTTCTAGGATGCATTACAAGCTCCCTGCATCACCCTGAGGGGCAGGAGGGCCCCCCCAGCCTGGAGCTAGGCGGTGACCTGGCCCACTGGGAATGACAAAGAGCAGGTGGGGCCCCAGTTGCCAGACAGTGTTGCCGACCCTCTACCTGTGTTGCCCAGATATTGTTGCCTTGGATTGTAGGGATAGCTACTCTTCAGCCCTGTGACTTCACTTAGCCCTGGCAACCCTATGGCTGGCTGAAGGCTGCCAGCAGCTCTGCCAAATCTTCTATAGATCACTGAGGACTGGCCGAAACCTAGAGTCCCCAGGACCCAGCCAACAGCACAGCCACTCTGGTCTGGGCATCTAGCCCTTCAGCTTCCCAACACCCTGGACTCCACCTCCTATCTTTTAGTTTTTACTTCTGAGATGGGGGTCTGGCTAGATATCACAGGCTGGCCTTGAACTCACAGTCCACCTTCCTCTGCCTCTTGGGGAGTAGGATCAGTGTTTTCTGTGTAAATCAGCATTGGCAGACAACAGCCCTCAGGCAAAGCTAGTCTACCACCAACTTTACATTATCACCAGTCCCAGAGTTTCTGAAGACCACATGACCTGAAGTAGCCTGCCAGGTGCTGACTTGCACTGGGCCTGTAAGCAAAAGGGAGGGCCTTCCCATACCCCCTGAGTACAACCCACAGCACCTGCTGATGAGGCTACCACCAGACAACACAGTCTGTTATGAACACTGTCACTGAAGAGAACTAGCAGGCCGTTTAGAGCAACTCCCTTTCTTTAGAGAAAAACCCCATTTTGTGCTAAAGATTTCTTAGAAGTAGTGCCATTCTGCAAAAAGCTGAACTGGCAGGCAGGTGGTGTTTACTCAGAGCGACCCTTGAGCCGGGCTTCAGCAGTGAGGTTGCAGACGAACAGTGAGAATGGGAAGCCAATAAAGTGGGTCAACGTTGGGACAGCAGAGATGAAGAGAGTCAGCAGGACAGGGTGAGTCAGTCAACAGAGAGAGCAGGAACTGGGGGTCATCTCCTCCGCCACTTGAAGATAACATAAGAAGAATGGGGCCCTGAAGTTAGTCATCTAAAACAGTCTCCTGCAATAACCCCAGTAATAACTAACCTAAAGCCCACCAGATATGAGCTTTATGTGAACTTTGCCTTTAAAAAAACCTCTGTATAGGATTTCTTGGGGTCGCTCTCCTACCTGCGTGTATTGAGAGAGTGGACCCAACTCGTCGGTTATCAATCTGGCCTTTTTTTCTAAATAAACTTCGTGAAAATCAGCTGTCTATCTCGGTGTTCTGGTGGGGACCCCCGGACCCTAACATCACAACAGCCCTATGGGGATCTCAGATTCCCATTTACAGACTGGAAGAGAAAGCCCACAGGTCCCAAGGGTAGGGCACAGATCCCGCCTGTGGCTCTCAGAGCTAAGCCATAATGCCAAGGCTCAGGGGCTCCCACAAAGGATACTGAAGATGATCCCTCCAAAACAGGCTGAAAATGCCATCCGAGGGTAGCCCTGGCGGGCCATGGTGAAATCTGAGAATGCATCTGCAGGAAGAAGACCCTGAATGAGTGGCAGGCTTCCCTCCACCCATGACAACTCTCTCCTGCTTAGCCGCAGCTATCAGTCAACAAACACTGATGAAGGCCCATGAGGCACTGTGGATCACAGCATACTGTAGCTCCTTTTACCCCTACTGTCATTCTCAGTGGGAGCAGACTTGGTGTGGTGCTATATATAACCTGCTGGACCTCTGCGTGCCCCAGGTAAGGCACCCGAAGAGCTCAGGTGAAGAACTAGGTTCTATGCTCTTGCCCCCTTGCCTGGATACTCCTATCCAGTGTGAAATCTGGTCAACCATACAGGGCCAGAGTGTGTAGTGTGAAAGCCTGTGTTTTACATGCCTGTGAATACATTAAGCATGGATGGCTGCAAGGAACTCCACTCTTGCTTAAACTGTCAGGACATTAGTGGTAGCTTGCTTAAACTAAGTGTCAGGACATTAGTGGTAGCTTAGCCCATTTCACCCCATACGCAGAGATGGTCACTTCCCAATCACAGGGGGCACCACATCGACTGAGGACACACACCCTGGGTGCCCCCCCCCCAGATAGAACTGTGGCTGGAGAAGGGAAGAGTCATCCCAGAGCCACACAGTCACCTCCAATGCTGTTCCCCCAGGCCAGCAGTGTGAGTCCCAGGACAGTGTTGCTCAGCTGGAAGACGACACCCAGCGACCGCAAGATGTTCACCACCTCGGTGGCAGCTGCGTTGATCCACAGCGCACTGGTCAGGAAGCCCAAGAAAGCAAAGATCTGTGAAGGGAGGGGCCTTCTAGTCAGAGCCTGGCTAGTCCCAACAGGACTAGGGTCCCTGTTTGCAAGCTGGGCAGCAGGACCTATGACTCATGAGCAAACGATGTGTTTACTAGTACTAGTAAAGTGATCAGTAAAAGCTTAGCTCAATATTGTTTGGGGAGAAGAATACTTTTTTTTAAAGACAAAGTCTCATGCACAGACTGGCCTTGAATTTTCTATGTAGCTAATGACAATTTTGAGCTTCTCATCCTCCTCCTCTACATCCTGAGTTCTGAGTTACAGGCATGTGTCACCCATACCTAGTTTATATGGCACTGGGATTGGACTCAGGGGCTTTGCACACTCGAGGTGAGCACTCTACCAGCTGAGCTGGAGCCACAGCCTCCATTACGCTCAGCAGACTCTGCATCCATAACCCAAATGTCTGTCACCCCTGACCCCAAAGAAACCTGTACCCATTAGCAGTCATTTCCCACACCACCCAAGCTCCCTCCCAGACACTGCAGAGCAAGGCTCCAGGCTGTGCCTCTGCAGATCGGCCTCCATCCCTCTCATACTCAAAACCACACCTCTGAGGCCTGTTCACACAAGGCAACGTTGTCAGGGTCTGTCTATCTTCAGAGTAAGGCATAGGCACCACCACAACCCACTTCCCAGGGCTAAGGACCCAACATGGTGTTTTACACCTTTAATCTCAGCACTCAGGAGGCAGAGGCAGACAGATCTCTGTGAGTTCAAGGCCAGCTAGGGCTACAGGGAGACCCTGATTCAAAAAGACCAAGAAAAGAAAAAACTGTTTTTAGAGCCAGGCTTGGTATAGCACTCAGGAGGCAGAGGCAAGAGGTTCTTTGTGAGACAGAGGCCCCTGGTTTACACAGCAAGTTCTAGGCCAGCAGGGGCTGTGAGACAGGAGGCCCCTGTCTCCAAAAAAAAAATTTTTTTTAACTGGGTATTTAATCCCAGAGGCAGGCAGATCTCTGTGAGGTGGAAAGCAGGCCATACTAAGTCCAAAACCTGCTAAAGATGGCTGTTCCATTTGTTTGTTTGTTTGTTTATGAGATAAGGTCTTGCTATGAAATCCTAGCTATTAAAAAGCTTTTTTTACATTTATTTATTTATTTATTTATTTATTTATTTATTTACTTACTTACTCACTCACTCACTGTGTGCCTTGTTGGGGTGGCATACACATACACATACACATACCACGGAGTGAGTATGGAGATCGGACAACCTACAGGAATCCATTCTCTCCTACCATGTGGGTCCTCAGGACTGAACTCACATTGTGAGGCTTGGCAACAAGCATTAGCCAGTCCTATGTGGGGTTTTTTTTGTTTGTTTGTTTTTTTGGTATTTTTGAGACAGGGTCTCCTTTTAGTCCTAGCTGGCCTGGAGCTCACTCTATAGACCAGGCTGTCCTTGAACTCAGAGAGATCCGCCTGCCTCTGCCTCCCGAGTGCTGGGATTAAAGGCATGCGCCACTATGCCTGGCTATATTTTTTTCTTATTAACATGTATTTAAAAATGAAGGCCAAACGCCAGGCGTGGTGGCGCACGCCTTTAATCCTAGCACTCGGGAGGCAGAGGCAGGCGGATCTTTGTGAGTTCAAGGCCAGCCTGGTCTACAGAGTGAGTTCCAGGACAGCTGGGACTACAGGGAGACCCTGTCTCGAAAAGACAAAAAAAAAAAAATGAAGGCCAGCCGGGTGTGGTGGCGCACACCTTTATCTAGCACTTGGGAGGCAGAGGCAGGCAGATCTTTGTGAGTTCAAAGCCAGCCTGGTCTACAGACGTACATGTGCAGTAATTTAAAATAAAAATATGTTTTAAAAATGAAAATCTTGAGCCAGGCATGGCCAGCCTGGGATACATAGTGAGTCAGAGGACAGCCTGGGCTACAAGAGACCCTGTCTCAAAAAACACCTAAATAAATAAATAAGCTTAAGTAAAGTTTTGAAAAAAAAAAAATATCTTGACATAAGATCTGAAAATCACAGAGACCTGGAGGCTAGAAAGAGAAGAAACAAGAAACCCCAAAGATGACAGTGACAACAATGACTACGAACGGTCTGGATATGAGTGTGGGAACCCAGCTGCTTCCTAGGAAAACAGTCTGAATTTCCTCTGAGAATTAAACATACAGTTACTATGGACCCAGTGACTCCACTCCCAGGAATGCACACAAAGAATTGAAAACATATTTCTACACTGAACTTTTACCCAAATATTTATAATAGCTAAATAGCTCAAGCAAAGGGAGTGTGCGTCACAGAGGCCATAGATATGGTGGCAGGACCCAGATGGGGGGTATTCAGGAATAAAAGAAGCTAGGGGTGCAGCCAACCCAACACAGCCCTCACCAGCACAGAAGGAAGGCGGAGGGAATCCGCAGCAGGGGTGACTTTCAGAGAAAGAGCCAGCCACAAAAGGCCATACTCTACTACAGATTCTGTGCCACCAATGTCTGGAAGGGAGGTGGGAACAGTGGGTACAACTGTCACCCCAGCTCTACTGGAGGGGTCTGAGGCAGGAAGATCTCAAGCTCAAGACCAGCCTAGGCTACATAGCAAAGTGCTGTCTCAAAACCAGACAAAATGCTGTTAAGATGGCTCAGTGGTTAAGAGAGCTTGCTACTCTTCCTGGGGTCCCAAGTTAGGTTCCCAGTACCCACATCGCAGGCAGCTCACAACCACCTACAACTCCTGCTCCAAGGAATCTGATCAAGAGGGATTCCACAGGCACCTGCATACACACACACACACACACACACACACACACACACAAATAAATCTTTTTTTTCCTCTGCAGGCACTGCATACATATGGCACACTTACATACATGCAAGCAAAACACTCATACACAAACTAAAAATAATTTTTTAAAAGAAAGCCAGGCTTGGAAGCACATGCCTTTAATGCCAGCACTCAGGAGGCAGACTCAGGCAGATCTCTGTGAGATTGAGGCCAGCCTGGTCTACATAGTTCCAGGAGAGCTAGGGCTACAGGGAGACCGTGTCTCAAAACAAAACAAAAGAGGGGTAGGGATATAACTCGGTTGTAGTTCTAGCATGTGGGAGGATCTAGGTTCAATCCCAAGCACAGGAATGCAGGAGGGAGGGAAGGAAGCAGGGAAAGAGGAAGGGAGGAAGGGAGGACTGGGTTGGAGATGGCTCAGTAGGTAAAAGTACTTGCTGCTAAGCCTGACAATCTCAGTTCAGTCCTCAGAATCAACATGGTGGAACAAACCAACTCCCAGGCTGCCTGCCCAAGACCTGGGATTCTTACCCAGTGAAGTCTAGGGGGCTGACTGTTGGACGTAGCAAAAAAGGTCACCGAGGCCAGGGCTGTGCCCACGATCACTACCACAGCCCAGACTGGAAGGAGGCCGCCGATCTCATAGACACCATCTGCAGAACAAGAAAGGGGACTGGGATCTTGGCAGTCTCAGCTCACTATGCTCAGACCTCCTCCTGCCCACAGTGAGACCTGGTGATAAGACCCACGAAACATCACTGTGCTCCCAGGAGCTGTCTAGCCCCACATAGCCTATCAGAGGGACATAAAAATTAAACATAATAACCCCCCCACCCCAAATAATTTGAAAGAAAAGACAGTATGGAAAGCTGAACTCTCCAGCCTTTGGTTGTAGAAGCACCACTCTCCATGTCTACCCTGTCACCTCTATGACAGACATCACTAGTCAATCGCAGTGCTTCTGTCCATCTGAGTTTCAAGGCAGCACCCCCACAGCTAGGTATCACCAATGTATGGCCATTACTTTATGGGTGAACCAGATGGTCAATCCCAACCTTACAGAGCTGGGGTACAGCTCAGATGCTTGCGTAGTATGTGTGGGTCTCAAGGTTCAATCCCTGCTACTACAAAAAAAAATATATATATACTCATAGAGACTTCTTGTCCCTCCTGGACCCAACCCTCTGCTTCTGTGGTCATAAGAGGAGATCTGGGAGCTGAGTGCTAAGCAAGGACTCCCTGGGAAACAGGATAAATGGACTGGGAAGGAATCAGCTGGGGGAAGCAAGTAGCTCAGAGTCTCACATGGCCCCCACAGAGAGTCATGGGTGTGGACTTTCCCTAAGGGGTACTGGGGCATACCAGATGTGGTGGCTCATGCCTTTGATCCCAGAACTTAGGAGGCAGAGGCAGGCAGATCTCTGTGAGTTAAAAGCCAGCCTGGAGGCTGGAGAGATGGCTCAGCAGTTAAGAGTGCCAACTGTTCTAGCAGAGGACCTGGGCTCAATTCCCAGCACCCACATGGTGGCTGAGAACCATCTTTAACTCCAGTTTCAGGGAATCCGACACCCTCTTCTGACTTCCATGGCATTGCATGACATGGGTGCACAAACCTACATGCAGACAGTACATTCATACACATAAAAAATAAATAAAATTTTTTTAAAATGAGGTCTTCATTTAAAAAAAAAAAAAAAAGCCAGCCTGGTCTACCTAGAAAGCTCTAGGCCAGCCCGGCCTGCATAGAAAGACTATCTCAAAAACAAACAAAATAAACTACCAACAACAAAAAGACAGCTGAGGATCCAGTAACTCTTTCAGTGGGGAAGTGACCACTGCATGCAATAAGTGGAAAGGGGTCTGGCGGGGCATGGTGGCACATGCCTTTAATCCCAGCACTCGGGAGGCAGAGGCAGGCAGATCTCTCTGGCTTCAAGGCCAGCCTGGTCTACATAGCAAGCTCCAGGCCAACTGGGACTAAAGGGAGACTCTGTCTCAAAAAAGACAGAAAAAAGGAGGTAGCCTAGGAAGGGAAGAGACTGGAGGCTAGTGGAAAGTCTGGGGGTTCCCTTTGGGTCCTAACACTTCTTGGGCAGGGAGTGGGGTCTGGGGGATCTCTCCAGAGTGCTCAACCCAGAAGGGGCCCCAGATGCACAAGCCTGAATCAGTTACCCCAGGCTGGACTGCTGTCCTTGCACCATGCAGAGGTACAAGTTCAAAATGACAAACACCCCCAAATCATGCCTCAGGGAAGGGCACTCCAGTTTCCTCCTAGTGACAGGGACAAGCTCCATTAAGTACCACCAGGCCCTAACATCTAAAACTCCTGCAAGGTCCCCTGGACAGACAGCACAGCCTGTAGCCCAGAGTTCATGTGGGCTGGGCAAGGACCTCGATTCTGTTTACTTTTGCAGTGATTTTGAGTTTACTTTGGAACTGAAACCAGCTGACTGTTGCTGCAGGCCACATATCTTCCCTTTAATACATATGTTTAGAAAAGGAGCTGATTTAATAAAAATATCAGTTGGGAGTGCTGGCACAGTCCTACAATCCCAGCATTCAAGAGGCTGAGGCAGGAGGATTGAGAGTTCCAAGCCAGAATGACATGGTAGCACATCTGGGATCCCAGCACTGGGAGGCAGAGGGCAGAGGATCAGAAGTTCAAGGCCAGCCTCAGCCACATAGGGAGTTCAGGACTGTCTGGGCTACAGGAGACTCTCTCTCAAAATACCAAGAATAAAAGCAGTGCAGGGGAGCCGGACATGGTGGTACATACCTTTAAGCCCGGAACTCAGGAGGCAGAGGCAGGTGGATCTCTGAGATAGAGGCCCACCAGGTCTACATAGTAAGTCAGGACACCTGGGGGTACAGGGGCTGGGGATATAGCTGAGCAGGTAGAGTACTTGCCCAGATAGCCAAGAGTACTGAGGATCCAGCAAGTTCTTTAAATGAGCAAGTGACCATAGTGCACAGTAAATGGTACCCGAAGCCTAGGGTTCCACCCCCAGCACCACATAACCAGACATGGTGGCTTATGCCTGTCATCCCACCTTCAGGATGCAGAGACAGGAAGATCCAGAGTTTATGGTCAACCTCTGCTATACGCTGAGTTCAAGGCCAGCCTGGGCTACATACCATAAAACTGTCTGGAAAAAGCAAAGTGAGGAGCTGAGGTACAGCACCTGCACATTTCTTTCTTCTTTCTTTCCTTCCTTCCTTCCTTCCTTCCTTCCTTCCTTCCTTCCTTCCTTCCTTCCTTCCTTTCTTTTTGGGGGAGTATTTTTGAGACAGGGTCTCCCTTTAGTCTCAGCTGGCCCGGAGCTCGCTACATAGACCAGGCTGGCCTTAAACTCACAGAGGTCCACCCGCCTCTGCCTCCCAAGTACTGGGATTAAAGGTGTGCACCACAACGCCCGGCACTAAAGATGCTTCTTAGCCACCATGTGGGTGCTGGGAATGGAACCCAGGTCCTCTGCAAGAGCAGGCAGTGCTCTTAACTGCTGGGAGCCATCTCTCCAGCCCCAGCACCTGCGTATTTCTATTTAGCTTATGTGAGGCCCTGAGTTCCATGTTAGCATCACAAGAAAAAGCCCCAGGAGCCATGAAGCAAGTCCCAGGCCTTGGCTGGGAGGCAGGACTCCAGCTCCCTAGGGACCAAGGCTGAGATGGACCAGGTTCCTCTCCTCCCAGTCACCTTCCCTCGGGGCCTACACCCTTCTATAAACTAGGCACACTCAAGCAACTCTCAGGCTACGTGGGTTCTGGTTTCACTTGGACACAAGAATGACGTGATGCCCACCTAGCCTTTCCCACCTTACCTGCCCAGGTTGAGGAGAGGGGCCCAGTGACAGGACAATGAGCAGCATGAGTTACTTAAGTCAGACAACAGGATAAAACAAGTGGCAGGATTTAAAAGGTGCCTGAGGAGGCTGAGCATCTCCTCAGCCAGAACAAGGCAGAAATGAGACGGCAGATGAGAAACAGGTGACAGGAACCTGGAATGCATTACCCCATGGGCAATGATTCGGGCCGCATGCACCCACAGGGGAGCTGGGCTCCAGCCAGCTGCTCTCTCAGGACTATGGCCCAGATCTCAAGATGATAAATCTAGAATTTGATGTGAAATCTCCCCTGTTCTATATAATGTTTTGTTTACTGGCTGCATTGGGCATGGAACCCCAGACCTCTAGCACGCTAGGCAAGTGTCCACCTCTGAGCCCTGCCCCCAGCACTCCTCAGTTTTGAGGGAGACAAGGCTGGACTTAGCCCAAGGGCCACCTGTTTACAGTTCCATCCGCAGCCTGCATGGCTAGACACTGATCAGAGAGGATCCAGTTTACATCAGAACATACAAAGCACCCACATGGCTTCTGCTTTGAGGAGACTTGTGAGATGGGAGGAGGAGGAGGGGGAGAAGGGGAAGGAGAGGGAGGAGGAGGAGGAGGGGGAGGAGGAGTAGGAGGAGAAGGAGGAGGAGGAGAAGGGGGAAGACGAGGAGGAGAAGGAAGAGGAAGAGGAGGAGGAAGAGGAGAAGGGGGAAGAGGAGAAAGAGGAGGAGGAGGAGAAGGAGGAGGGGAGGAGGAGGAGGAGAAGGTGGAGGAGGAGGAAGAGGAGGAGGAGGGGCAGGAGGAGGAGGAGGTGAAGGAGAAGGGGGAGGAGGAGGAAGAGGAAGAAGAGGAGAAGGAAAAGGAGAAGGGGGAGGAGGAGGAGGAGGAGGAAGAGGAGGAGGAAGAGGAAGAGGAGGAGGAAGAGGAAGAAGAGGAGGAGGAGTCGAAGGAGAAGGGGGAGGAGGAGGAGGAAGAGGAAGAAGAGGAGGAGAAGAAGGAGGAGGAAGAGGAAGAAGAGGAGGAGGAGGAGGAGGAGAAGGGGGAGGAGGAGGAGGAAGAGGAAGAAGAGGAGGAGAAGAAGGAGGAGGAAGAGGAAGAAGAGGAGGAGAAGGAAAAGGAGAAGGGGGAGGAGGAGGAGGAAGAGGAAGAAGAGGAGGAGAAGGAGCAGGAGGAAGAGGAGGAGGAAGAGGCAGAAGAGGAGGAGAAGGGGGAGGAGGAGGAGGAAGAGGAAGAAGAGGAGGAGGAAGAGGAGGAGGAAGAGGAAGAAGAGGAGAAGGAGGAGGAGGAAGAGGAGGAGGAGGAGGGGAAGAGGGAGAGGAGGAGGAGGAAGAGGAGAGGGAGGAGGGGTAGGGGAGGAGGAGGAAGGTGGGGGCAGGGATGGAGGGACGACTCACAGGCCCCCGACTGCAGGGTCAGGACCAGGACCAGGGGGCTGATGACCAGCTGCAGGCAGTTGAGGGGCCGCTTCCAGTTCCGATCCTCCTTGTCAGGGTCCACGATGGGCACTGTAAGCAGCAGTAGGAACTCCACAGGCAGCTTCAGGAGGAAAGGGGGGGTGTCAGTAGAGGGGCCACAGTGGCGGGGTGGCTACTCTGGGTGCTTTGTTGCTGGGGAACGCCCACGAGGCAGGCTGGCGCCACACCTGTCCACACACTGTCCCCACAGCAGGACAACACAAACTCATTCCCTAAGGCCCTGAAGGACCCAAGGTCAAGGTGTGGCAGGGCCCTGTTCTTCCAGAAGCTCTAGGGGCGACAAGTTCCCCGCTTCTTCCTGCCTAAACTCTGAAGCTCCAAGTCCTCACACTGAACAAGCCTGAGGGCTCACAGTTCATCTGACTGAAACTTCCTCCTCCCACCAGGAAATCAGGTGTCTGTCTCCATCTCACAGCCCTAAAGTCCCTTTGCTCAGTCAACCAAAACATGGACAACTCCCTGGGGTTAGAACACAGGTGTCTCTGGGGACCATTAGTCACCCAGCATAGTACCTCATCTGCCCATCTTGATAAAAAGCCCTGTGAATGGGAACTATAATTATACAATACGGAAGCAGAGGCCCAGAGAGGTCAAGGAAGCTGTTGAAGCCACACAGAAAGATCAGCGCAGCTCAGACACACCCTAGCCCTGTGTGCTCGGTCAGGTGTAAATGAGTAACAAGGTATAGCTGCTTCCGCACACTAGGTGCTGCACTGAGCCCTCCATATATACCACCCCAGAAATCGCCGTGCTCCCCCATGCCCCCACCCTTCATCCTGTGACTAGTCTGCAGTAGTCTGATGTTGAGATTGGCCATGTGACTCATCTTGGCCAGAGTGCTATTGGCGAGGGTGTCCTAGACAGAGGCTTTGGGTATGTTTATATGTAGTTTGCAGTGGCCTCTGTGAAGAGAACACCCCAACTAACCCTGGTCCCCAAGTGACATACAGAGCAGATCTGAACCAAACAAAAAACTACTGCCCATGTCATCGCTCTACCCACCCTTAAGCTTATGAATGAGAAAAAAATACTTCTGTTATAAGTTAAATTAGATTTGAGGGATGTTCGTTACATAGCATGATCGCAGCAATACATTACTAGTACCACCACTATATCACCACCACAAGCACCCCTTTTTTTTTGAGACAAGGTCTTATGTTTCCCTTACTATGTACCTTGAATCCTGATCCTCTGCCTCTACTTCCTCAGGCCTGACATGAATGCACCACCGTGCCCACTTTACATGGTGCTGGGGTGGAACTCAGGGCTTTGTGCATATTAGGCCAGCACTCTACCACCTGATCTGCACCCCCAAGTCACACAAGGGAAACTGGGACTCAGAGGCACCCAGAACCACGGTGGTTATAAATATGATTGATTCCTTATCCCTGTGACTTAGGATCCTTAAAATCTCCACAGGCTGGAGGTTGCCCACTGGTAAGGGCTATGACATGTGGTGCCTGACTTTGAGGGTGGGCCATACTCCACCATGGTCTGGGGACCCCTCCTAGGTGTTCCTGTCCTGGATGGACACTTTTCTACCTCTATTGAGGGCAGAGACCTGGATCAGGCTACCAGCTGAGGTGGCCCCATCAGCTCCCAGGCTGCCCATTCAAAGGGAATCCTAGTGGACCTAGCCCTCTACTTGTAAGGTCACAATATACTGAGGTCAGGAGGGGAGGGCCTAGCTCCTGGGTCCCCTCGTACCTTGGCCACTTTCAGGAGTCTCCAGGACACTGACTGGGTTCTCCACTTCCTGTAGTCCAGGGGGTTCAGGGCATGGACCAGGATCTGAGCAGTGGTCTCCGGGCCCGCAAACAGTGGTCGGTATTCATCCCCTATGTGCACAGGGAAGGACGGGTGTGGCCAAGTGTGGCCTGTCTCTGGGAGAACTGATCCCTTTGCCTCCCCTTTCTCCCTGCCTGGCAGAGGACAAGTGATCCCCACAGCTCAGACAAGGGAGGCTAGTCTCCTGGCCTCCCTATCCCCCCAGAGTGAGGACCCAAGCCTCACCATAGTCGTAACTGTTGGTGTTTGAAGACACGTGATCCTCTTCCGAATCTGACAGCACCTCTGAGGGAAGCAGTGGAGGGGGCTGGGGGTGGGCAACACTCCCAGTGACAGCCCAGAACCCTCTGGAACAGTGCTGAACAGTGGTCACCTCTGGGACAGGGCATATTTAACAAGCAAGTGTCCAGGCCTTTCCTCCCTCCCTCCCTCCCTCCCTCTCTTTCCTCATACACATAGAATTAAAATGAATAAATAAAAACAATTTTTTAAATGAGTTTCTACCCCAAAAGAGTGTCACCAAGGGGAAGGAATCAAATGAGGGGCATGCCTGACATGCTAGGCACTGGAATCCCATGTGTTTCCCATGTCTAAATGTGCTCTGTGTAGATGTTTGTGAACACACGTATGGTGTGTGCTGTGTATTTATGTTTGCTGTGCACTGCTTATGTGTATTCTGTATTTGTGTGTTGAATATTTGTGCATATTTTGTGTGTTGTACACACATGCTCATGTACTGTGTGTGCTTGCACACTGTTGTGCATTTGCGTGTATTTGTGCTGTACACACGTGCATGTGTCTGTGTGCTGGGTGCATCTGCATCCTCTCTGTGGATAGTGCATCGGGTGGCGGGCCGGCTCCTCTGAGATCGGCCCTGGGCCCTGCTAGTGGCTGGGAGGCCTGTCACCTTGGAGCAACAGGTCTGAGCCTCCATAGCACAAGCTGGAGGATGGAGGTGACGTGAGCAGACTGAGCAAAGAGGAGCTGGGCCAGGCAGGACTCAAAAGGGACACGAGGCAGCACAGAAGGACACACAATCCCCTCTTCCCTCTTGGGGACTCCTCGAAGATCCCTCACCTGGTGTCCCAGGCATGGAGTAGGCCCGAGACCTGTTCCTCTGCCATTGGTAGATCCAGGTGCAAAGGATCACTGTGGCCACATAGAACACATATAGGCCCAGATAACCTGCAGGCAGGGGTATAAGCTGTCGTCAAGTGATGTCCTGCTGAGTGCCCAAGAACGGGGGCTGACAGTCCCATGCTGTATATATTAGTGGTAGCTGTGAGTGTCAGCCTAGCCCAGTTTCAGTGGGTCAGTGGCCACCACTGTGACCCCCACCTTCCTAGGCCAAATATCTCCTATGCCAACCTGCTGTTCCCCAGACACCGTAGAGGAAGTCACAGTGGCAGGAGTCTGGGGTGATGTCCCCACTGCCTCCCTGCTGGGCTGCCCTGTCTCTGGCAGGCAGGCCTGTCCCTTCCATAGCTGGAGTGGGTGTTGGGTGGTTCCAGCTCCTGCCCCCCCTGCTGGGCTTGTTTCCCATCCCTGCCCTCTTGCCATAGCTCCCAAGGTCCCTGGGGCTCAGTGTCCCTTGCTGAATTCCCTGACCTTCACATTTGTCCCCCTTAATCAGAATGGATTGTGGTACCCTTGGGGGGGGGTCACAATTCTCATCCTCTGCCCCTGCTCCTTTAAAGCTGGGTACCTCACATTTGGAAAGCGGCTGGGCTCCGCCTCCCTTTGATGATCTGAACTTGTTTCCTCGAGCTTGGCATAAGCAGAGTGTGTCATTTGGAATCAAATCAATACCCACCATCACCCTGTCATACCCCTCTGCCCCCAGACTCTTCCTGAGCCCCTGACCTGGGGTGCCCCAATACTCACCCAGGGCCCATGCCAGTGTGACCCTTCTGAGGTAGAGTGCAGTGAAGGTCAGGAACACAGCCACCATGTAGAATGTGATGTCCCTTAGGAAGGGCCTGGAGGCCACCATGAAGGGACACAGAATGGCGATGCCTCCAGCCACCACAGTGGTGACCAGCACGCCGGCACCTGGAGGGCAGTAGGCCGGAGCTCAGAGGCTGACACCCCCAGGGATACCCATTCCCACACCCTAGTGACCCTCCCCAGCATCCCCAAAGACTTTCAACTACGCCAGTCTGTGCTCACCAAACAGAGCCCCGATGGCCAGGCCAGCAGTGCGTGGGTCTGAGAAAGCCACCAGGGCGCTGAAAATATCTGGGGCACCATTCCCAAAGGCCAGTAAGGTGACACCATGGGAGGGGATTGAGTTAAGGGGGCTCTGTGCAAGGCAGTTCCAGGGCTCAGAGCTGCCACCCTATGGCCCAGCCTCCCTCAACCACCCCTCCCCCTGCAGGGACGAGACTAAAGGATACTGCCACATTGTGGGAGAGTTTGAGGCTGGTGGAGATGGCTGACAAGTTAGGGCAGAAGCTAGGAAAGAAAACCCAATGTTAGGGGCTGGGACAGGGAGGGCTCAGTACTTGGCATTACAGCACCAGGACCTGAGTCCCATCCCCAGGACCCGTCTATAAAAGCTGGGCTTGTAATCTAGTGCTGGGGTGGCAGAGATGGGCTGATCCCGGGGTTGACTGGCCAGCCAGCCAAGCCAAATCAGTGAGCTCCAGACTAGTGAGAGACCCTGTCTCAACAATCAAGGTGATGGTTCTCTGAGGAGCTGCACCTGAGGTGGACCTATGGCCTCCACATTCAGATCATACTCATGCAGATGTACTCCCCCAACAGGAACTTCCATACATTTACACACACACACAGCCAACAGTCAGCATGCCAGGGACAGACCCGGTCCTATCCTTCCCCCAAACTAGGTCATGGCACGTCAGCTCTCAGGATTGCTTTCCCATCTATAAGCAGGACATGAGCCCAGGGCAAACTCACAACTTTGCAGCAGTGACTCCAAGAATCAGAAAGAGGTAAAGTAGCCAGAAAACCTGGTGGGGACCAGAAAGGGACAGAGAGTTGGTCGTTCCCATTACCACCTTCCCATCACCAGGTCCCAGAGACACAGACTCACATAGAGGGTGACAGCCAGAGGGAGAAGGCTCGGAGGGAAGTGGCAGAAGATGCCGTCCAGGTAGTCCAGGTAGCCCCCATCACTGCGGCAGTCAGAGTTCATCCGGATGAAGTCACAGCGATCAGAAACATTCAGACCACACACAGCACGACACTGCGGGAAAGAAAGGCAGGGCACATGGGCAACAGAGCCATCAAAGGTGACCAGATGGACCCATCTATTTTTTTAATATATTTTTTATTGTTATTAAACCTTTTCATAGCTCATACATCATTTCTCAATCCAATTTAGAGTCCTTTGGGGGGCTGGAGAGATGGCCTAGCGGTTGAGAGCGCCGACCGCTCTTGCAGAGGACCCGGGTTCGATCCCCAGTACCCACATGGCGGCCGAGAACCGTCTGAAACTCCAGTTCCAGGGGAATCCGACGCCCTCTTCTGACCTCTGTGGCATTGCACGCATGGGTGCACAAACTTGCATGCAGACGGTACATTCATACACATACAGAAATAAATAAAAATTAATAAAAAAAATAAATAAATAAAATAAAATAGAGTCCTTTGGACCCATCTAAAAAGTGGAACATAGCCGGGCGTGGTGGTGCACACCTTTAATCCTAGCACTTGGGAGGCAGAGGCAGGCAGATCTTTGTGAGTTCAAGGCCAGCCTGGTCTACAAAGTGAGTTCCAGGACAGCTGGAGCTACAGGGAGGCCTTGTCTCGAAAAGACAAAAAAAAAAAACAACATAACCTCCCTTCCACCTGTCCCCAACCTACCTTGACCCAAAGGTACCCACTGTATTTCACATTTAAAAATAAAAACTGGGGGCTGGAAAGATGGCTCAACAGTTAAGAGCACTGACTGCTCTTGCAGAGGACCTGGGTTCGATTCCCAGCACCCACATGGTGGTTAACAACTGTCCCTAACTCCAGTTCCAGGGGATCTGACCCCATCTTCTGACCTCTGCAGGCACTACATGACACAGGTGCACTTAAACACATGCAGGCAGTACCCTCATATACATAAAATAAAAATAATAAATTAAAATAAAAAAATAGAATGTGAACCACCAAGATGGCTCAGTGGGTTAAGGCACTTGTTATCAAGCCTGACAACCTGAATTCAATCCCCAGGTCTCACACAGTAGAAGATCTGACTCCCAGAATGACTCCGACCTCCATATGCATGTACCCCCACTCAACCCCACCCCACCCTCACCCCACCCCCACTAATGTAATAAAAATAACTTGTATTTGAAATTAACATAGTAATTTATCAATTTATATATACATGTTTGTTTCAAAATCAATCTCTCTTTCCACCTTCCCTAATTCATTTTTTTAAATTTTTATTTATTTTTGTATGTGTATGAGTATACTGTCTGCATGTAGGTTTGTGCACCCGTGTCGTGCAATGCCGCGGAGGTCAGAAGAGGGTCTCGGATTCCCCTGGAACTGGAGTTCTCCTAGAATTGGAGTTATAGACAGTTCTCAACCGCCATGTGGGTGCTGGGGATCGAACCCAGGTCCTCTGCAAGAGCAGTCGGTGCTCTTAACTGCCAGGCTATCTCTCCAGCCCCCTCACCTTCCCTATTTCAATCCCTGTCCACCATCACTTCACTCTCCACCAATTCCACCATGACCAGTTTGTGGTGTATCCGTACAGACACTTCTTGTATTAGCATGCACTCCTTTTTGTTTGTTTTTTGAGACAGAGTCTCCCTGTAGCCCCAGCTGGCCCCAAACTCACTATGTAGACCAGGCTGGCCTCAAACTCACAGAGATCCTCCTGCCTCTGCTTCCCAAGTACTGAGATTAAAGGTGTGCACTACCACGCCCAGCTCTACACACTCTTTAAAATACAAGATTTAAGCCGGGCATGGTGGTGCATGCCTTTAATCCTAGCACTTGGGAGGCAGAGGTAGGCAGGATCTCAGTGAGTTCAAGTCCAGCCTGATCTACAGAGTGAGTTCCAGGACAACTGGGGCTACAGAAAGACCCTGTCTCACAAAGACATAAATAAATAAAATAAATAAATAAAAGATTTATTTTTATTTCATGTTTGGTTACATGTATGTATATGTACTACATGTATGTGTATGTACTACATGCGTGCAGCAATTGCAGAGGTCAGAAGAGGGCACTGGATCCCCTGGAATTACAGATGGCTGTTAGCTACCATGTGGGTACTAGGAATTGAACCCAGGTTCTCTGCAAGAGCAGCCAGTGCTCTTAACATCAACGCCCTCACTTCAGCTTAACATATACAGTCACAGATACTCTATTATTTTGTCCTATAGAAAGAGGTACATCCTAAAGCCCTTGTTCCAACAACTGGCTTTGATTATTATTGATATAAGTCACATACACATGTAGTTAATAATGAAAAGATAAAACCGCTGTGTGAATTCAATGTGCCAGATGCAGTGTTAGGAGCTTAAAATCTACCCATGAACCCTATGCAGCAGAACAGAAAGTCATCAGGAGGAAGCAAAGGCAAGTTGCAGGTGCCCATGGGGGAGAGTCATAGGAACCCAGGCAGCTGCTATTCTCGCTCTTCTCTCTCTCTCTCTCTCTCTCTCTCTCTCTCTCTCTCTCTCTCTCTCTCTCCCCCCCCCTTCCCCCTACCTCCTTCTTCCTTTCTTCCTTTTATGGCAGTACTAGGGTTTGAACCCAGGGCCTCAGACTGCAGGGCAAGGATTCTACAACTGGGCTACAGAATCTGTCTTTTTTTGTTTTTTCCTCTTTAAAAAAAAATGATTACATTTTATTTATTTATATGGGAATCTGTATACAAATGTCCATACCTGGTGCTCATGTGAGGGTGAGAGGACAACTTACAGGAGTCGGCTCTCTCCTTCCACTGTGAGTATTAAACTCGGGTTGGCAGGCTTGGCAGCAAGTGCCTTTACCCACTGAGCCATCTTTTTTTTTTTTTTTTGGTCTTTTTGAGACAGGGTCTCCCTGTAGTCCCAGCTGTCCTGGAACTCACTCTGTAGACCAGGCTGGCCTTGAACTCACAAAGATCCACCTGCCTCTGCCTCCTGAGTGCTAGGATTAAAGGCGTGCGCCACCACACCTGGCTAGCATTAGTTTTTAAAGGAAACAGTGGGCCTAAAATCTCAGTTTGTTTGTTCAGATCTCTCACAGAACTGTGCTCCCCAAAGGGGCATCATCCATGTTTTCATTCAGTTTCTCCAGCATGGAGTAGGGAACTACAAGCTTGGATCCTGTATCTTATCACAGATCTTTCCCTTTGACCCCTAGGATTAAAATATCTCCTATACACCATGCCAAGCAGACTCCTCAGTTATTCTCACTGTCTTCAATGAGGTTCCGAATATGAATATGTTTGTTCCAGTACTTGGATAGGTTAATTCAAACCACATTCATTCACTTGGGTGGAGGGCAAAGTGGGGTCCCCAGGGATCAAAGTCAGGTGCCCAGGTCACAAGAGGACATGGCTCAGTGCACTTGTTTGCATTATAAACAGTACCTTTTTGGTGCAAAGTTAGGTAAACATCATTAGTCTGTATTCTTTCCATATTGTCATTCCTACAGCCCTTTCTTGTGGGGGGGGGGCTTTAGTTTGTTTGTTTTGTCTCTTTGAGACAGGATCTCCCTATAGCCCCGGCTGGCCTGGAACTCACTATGCAGACCAGGCTGGCCTTGAACTCACAGAGATCCACCTGCTTCTACCTCCAGAGTTCTGGGATTAAAGGTGTGCACTTCGATGCCCAGCTGTACTTTAAATTTGTTCATTTCTTCAGTGTGTGTGTGTGTGTGTGTGTGTGTGTAACAGCCTCTTACCTTCTAGCTCCATAGCCCAGATATGCCTCAAACTCAAGATCCCCTTCCTCTACCTCCCCAGCACTGGGACTACTTGGCAAGCTAATGTTCTTGCTTTGATTTGAGTCAGGGTCTTGCCATGTTGCCTGACTGTCCTGGAACTTTATATGTAACCCAAGGTGGCCACAAACTCCTGTCATTCCTCCTCCTTTGGCCTCCCGAGTGCTACGTTTTTTTTTTTTTCCGTATGTGTATGAATGTATTGTCTGCATGCAAGTCTGTGCACCTGTGACGTGCAATGCCTCGGAGGTCAGAAGAGGGCGTCGGACTCCCCTGGAACTGGAGTTCTTCTGGAATTGAGTTTCAGACTGCTCTCGGCTGCCATGTGGGTGCTGGGGATCGAACCCGGGTCCTCTGCAAGAGCGGTCGGCTCTTAACCGCTAGGCCATCGCTCCAGCCCCCCCCCCCCGAAGTGCTACATTTATAGAAGTGTGTCTGCAATTACATTCCGGGGCCAGGAAAGCTGCTGTTACCTCCCTGTCCCCGTCTTTCTGACAACATTGCAGGGAGGTTTCCCTAAGAGAGAGGTACGTGAGGGTGACTCACTGGGCTTATAGTGAGCTTCCTCACCCATGACTCCCAGCACATGAGGATATTTTCTCAGGGAGAATCTAGAAGTGAAAGTGCTGACTCATGATACAGGACAGGGGGGGCCTCTAAGCAGACCAGGGAGAAACTAGGACCTTAAAGTGCTGCTGCGCCTGGGAGGCGTGCGGCACTCCCCGGCTCTACCGTGGCTGTGGAGGGCTGGCCTACCCACCCCATCCCCATCACTTAAGGGGGCTGCTGCGGAGCAAGTACTAAGCCCTCAGCACTCCTGGCCTTTTCTCTTATTGACACCCAGAAGCCACGTCTCCAGCCCAGCTCATGTGTTTATAAGATCCAATCCACCCTCGGTACTCTCAAAGCACTGTCCAGGCTGTGGATGAACAGACTTGATTGCTCCTCACCTCTCCCTCCAGCATCTCACACTGCATGGCTTTTCTGTGGGCAGTGGACCTGCCACACAGTAGTCATTCCCTCCCAAGCATCACCTCCCTGGAGCATCGGAGGATTGGGAGAGCACTCAACAGCTTCTGCTTCACGGAAGGGAAACTGAGGCACAGAAGAGTCAACCTGGGGGCTGTGGTGGGACACTCCCAGGGACAGCAGAACTGAGTCAGCAAGTCTGTTCCTCTGAAAGTGGCTTCCTGAGTCACACAGCCTTTGCCTGGGCAAGATACCACTCCCTCCCCCAGGCCCAGGCAGGAGCACAGGGCGAAGGTGGCACTGCCCTGGGTCTGGCCTAGGATACATGGTCTACTTCCTCATAGCCCTGCCACCTACTTTCCCTGAGTCTCTGCTTCAGCCCAGGAAAATTCAGAGGACACAGGCTCAGGGGTCAGGCTGGACAGGAAGGAGCAGCCAACTCCACGCCTGAGAACCACACAGACTACACAAATGCCAAACCCACAGGGCCACTTGGAATTCTGGGAAGTCACATGCCCTGCTGAAAGACATCCAAGTTTTAAAGGAAAAACAACTCCTGCCCACAGAAAGAGCCCACTGGGCCAGACAAGTGCCCCCACTGGATATGTCCTGGGGCCACAGTGCCTGACCTCACCAGAGGGCAGTTGTCCGGGTGTTGCCACTAGCTGTCTGTGTGACCTCTGGCAAGCCTCTTGATGTCTCTGGGCTCTGTTTCCTCACCTACCTGTAGAGCTCTGGTGTCACCCTGCCCTCCCTCTATGACCTAAGGGACACTGTGGATGTCAGAGTCCCCCTGACCCCACCAAGAGGCCAAATGACTAAGAAGGCTTCAAAACCCTTCAACTTAGTCAGCAGCCATCAGAGAAGCCCAGGAAAGCCCTGGGTTTGTGTGCTGAGATTCCACTCCCCAAACCCCACCCCATGCAGGCCTGAGCCCAGGCATCCTTTTGAGAGTGCCTGCACACACACACACACACACACACACACACACACACACACACGGAGTCACAAGTGCCTGGCCATTCTCACAGGCTGTCCTCAGCTGATAGTGGGCCTAACACTGTCTACATCTCAATGCCCATGACCCATAGTGACCACAGATTGCAAATGTGGTTGAATGAGGATGTGGAGTTGGGTTTCTCTGAGATTATCTGATGGGTCCGCAGTCTACTACATAAAGATTAAAGGTGTGGTGGCGCACGCCTTTAATCCTAGCACTGGGAGGCAGAGGCAGGCTGATCTTTGTGAGTTCAAGGCCAGCCTGGTCTACAGAGTGAGTTCCAGGCCAGCTGGGGCTACAGGGAGATCCTGTCTCGAAAAGACCAAAAAAGAAAAAAAAAAAAGAAGTTGGTAGGAGGGTCAGAGCCAGGGGAGGAAGTGTGAGGTCAAGTCTGATAGAGTGGGAGATGAAGAGACTGGACAAGAGGAAGGGCCTCGAGCCCATGCAGAACAGCTGCCAGATGTAGAGAGGCTCAGCCACAGCGGCCCCTCAGGAAGGGCGACCCCTGACCACACCTTCCTTCAAGCTCTGTGAGACTCACTTGGGGTCTGAGTTCTAGAACCATAAGGTAGCCAATTTGGAGAGGTTTTGTTGTTGATGGTTTTTGTTTGCTTGTTTGTTGTTTGTTTGTTTTGAGACAGGATCTCATGTAGCCTAAGTTGGCTTAGAACTCCTGATCCACCTGTGTCCACCTTCCAAGTGCTGGTATACACCACCACAGCCAGGATCTGTGTTGTTTCGAGCTTATAGCAATTTGTTGCAGCGCAACACAAACCACCGGGCTAGTGAGATGGCTTATCTGGCAGGGGTGATTGCTGTCAAGCCTGATGACCACTGAGTTCAACCTCTGGGACCCACATGAGGGAAGGACAAAACTGACTCGTGTAGGCTGAACTCTGGTCTCCATGGGCAGGCTGTGGCATGCAGGCCCACAGATACAAATAAATAAATGGAAAGAAGTTTTCAAAATGAAGCTACTACACTGGCCTGAAGTCCCTTGAGTAGACATTGTTACATCTTCCACCCCTCAGAAGAGGTCACTACCCACATGATCTGGGAGTGCACTACCCCTACCCAACATCTAGACTTGGAGGATGCAGGTTCCCAAAAGCCTGACTGTTGGGGCTGGCAAGATGGCTTAGGAGGTAAAAAACAAAGCAAAACAAACAAACAAACAAACAAAAACACTTAATTTGGGTCCGGATGTGCACACGTTTAGACCCAGTATTCAGGAAGTAGAGGTAGACAGATCTTTGTGAGTTCAAGGCTGGCCTGGTCTACATAAGGAATTCCAGGCCAGTCAGGGTTGCATAGTGAGATCCTGTGTCAAGCAAACAAACATAGAAAACAACATCATCATCATCAACGACAACAACAACAACAAGGATCCTGGACTAAATTTGGTCCCCTGGAGCCCACAGGAGCCACCCAACTCCAGAAAATTGTCCCCTGACCTTCACATCCTCTCTTTGGCATGTGTCTTCCCCCAATACTAATAAATAATAATAAATAAAACTTTTTTTAAGTGTTTAAGGGGCTGAGATGGTTAAGAGTATCAGGTGTTCTTGCAAAGGATCTGGGTTCAGTTCCCAGCACCCACATGGCGGCTAACAACCATCCAGAACTCTAGTTTCAGAGGAATCTAACATCTTCTGACCTCTGGGGGAGCACTGCATGACACCAGCACACTTACAATTTACACACATGCAGGCAACACACTCATACACATAAATAAAAATGAAAATACATAAATTTTTTTTTAAGTTTTAAAAAAGCCTCAGCTAGTGACAGGTCCTCAGCCAGGTGGATGTCACTGGGACTGTAAGAACAGGCCTTCTCGGCATGCCAGGCATGATGGTGGCACGAGGCGCTTTAATCCCGCACCAAAGGCAGAGGCAGCATATCTTTGTGAGTTCAAGGCCCCTGGGCTACATAGTGGGTTCCAGGCCAGCGGGGGACTACAGGAGACCTTGTCTCAAAAAACACAAGATGGCTGGAGATGATAGCCTAGTGGTTAAGAGCACGACGCCTTGCAGAGGACCCGGGTTCGGTCCCCAGCCCCATGGCGGACTGAGAAAACCGTCTTTAACTCCATTCCAGGGGAATCCAAGACCCTCTTGACCTCCAGGCATTGCACAACACAGGGTGAACAAACCTAAATGCAAACGTACATCATACACATACAAAAAATAAATAAATTAAAATAAAAAAAAAAATCTTAAAAAAAAACAACAAACAAAAAAAACCACGAGAACAAAAACAAACAAAAACTCAAAGTCTCATATTATGCTCACTCTCAGGAGGCAGAGGCAGGTGCACTCTGAATCCAGGCAGCAGCCAGGGCTGTATAGTGAGATTCTGTCTCAAATAAAATAAAATGTCCATCCATTTTTTTATTTCTTTTCTTTCTTTTCTTTCTTTTTTTTTTTTTTTTTTTTGGTCTTTTGTGAGACGGGTCTCCCTGTAGCCACCAGCTGTCCTGGAACTCACTCTGTAGACCAGGCTGGCTTGAACCACAAAGATTCCACTGCCTCTGACTCCCAAGTGCTAGGATAAATGTCAAGCTGCGCCACCACACCCAGCACCTTTTGTTTTTTTTTTCTTTAAAATATTTAAGAAAGTATTTTTTGAGAAGATGCTTATGTTAGTTCGATTAGCCTGGAACTTCCTAGGTAGAAAAGGATGGCTTCAATCAAATACAGATATATGCCTTCCGCTCCAAGTGCTGGGATTAAAGGCATGAGCTGCCACTCTCCACCTTTAAAATTTGTTTATTGTTTTAAAATTTTTAGTGTGTGCGTGTGTGTAGTCCACAATGCATGTCTGAAGGTCAGAGGACAACTTGCAGGGGTCCAGTTCTTTCCTTCTGCCATGTAGGTTCTGGGGATTGAATTTAGGCCATCAGGCCTGGCAGGCAAGTCCTGTACTGCTGACTTCTTGTTGGCCCATATTGTTTTCACATACATGCTTTTTTCTACCGTCATTTAAACCTAAAAGCCATGTTTAGCTCCTGGGCTATGTAAAAGCCAGTGGCAGGTTGGAATGACCTTCAGGTCTTGTGACCTAAAATTGGGTATTAAATGAGTTAGTCCACTTGTATAGAAACAGTATATAATGCTGATTAAAATCAGCTGCAAGGGCCTGGTCTTCCAGGTGGGAAAAGGGCAGCCATTTCACCTGCTGTCTCAGCCCTCCATGGTCAGCCCTTTAAGAAATTAAATTTTGGGCTGGAGAGATGGCCTAGCGGTTAAGAGCGCCAACTCTGCTCTTGCAGAGGACCCAGGTTCAATCCCCAGCACCCACTGTGGTGAGAAACATCTAACTTCAGTTCCAGGGGAACCGTACACCCTCTTCTGACCTCTGAGGCCCTGCACAACACGAGTGCACAATCTACATGCAGACAGTACATTCATACACATACAAAATAAATTAAAATAAAAAAAAAAAGAAATTAATCTTGGCCAGGCATTGGTGGTGCATGCTTTAATCCTAGCACTTGGGCAGACGAGGCAGGTGGATCTTTGTGGTTTAAGGCCAAGCCCTGGCCTAACAGAGTGAGCTCCAGGACAGCTGGGGCTACAGGGAGACCCAGTCTCAAAAAAAAAAAAAAAAAAAAAAAAAGAAATTAAATCTTTTGACTATCAAAAACATTTTGAAACCAATTTATGCCTGTCTTCTCTTTAGCACCTTTAAAGCACTAATAATTTCCTTCATGTACTTGTTTCTTGACAATGTCAAGTCTGAGTTGCAGCCCTTATTCCTGTCTTCCTTTTCTAAGTCCCATAGCTACACGATCTGATCGCTTTGGTTCCTTAGCCTAACACATCTTTGTCTCACCTCTGCGGACCCTTTTCTTGTCTTGTGATCTTTTTTTTTTGGTATTTTTGAGACAAACGGTCTCCCTTAGTTCAGCTGGCCTGGAGCTCTATGTAGAACAAGCTGGCCTTGAACTCAGAAGAGATCTGCCTGCCTCTTGCCTCCAGGGCTTGGATTAAGGGTGTGCGCCTGGATAGTCTTGTGTCTTTTACACTCCCAAATGCCAAACAGTCTATGCTAAAGGCCTCCTTCCTATTAAATTAGCCAATCAAGTTTAGGTTATGTGGTTGAACCTCAACTGTGGAGGAAACAGGCAAGCTCTCCTCACAAGAAAGAGATAAAAAGAGGAAGGCTACCTTGAGAAGGGGAAGCTTCCAATTGGAGTAGTGGTAACTCCAAATTTCTACCAGCCCCAAACCGAACATGCCTGCCATGTGACTTGTTGGCTGTGTATGGGGCAGAGTGCCCCTGAGCTTTCCTCTTTCCTTAGGAAAATCCCTTCCAGCAGTAGAACTGATACCTGACCCTCCCTGGCCCCCTGAGACCACACACACCTCTCTCTCTCTCTCTCTCTCACATCTCCTCTCTTCATCTCTCTCTCTCTCTCTCTCTCAGGCCTGCTGGTCTGCCTGCTGTTCTCGAATCCCCTGCCTCCCATGGTTTTCCTCGGCTCAGGCTAGGCAAGGTGAAGCCAGGTCCACCTCTACAGAAGGGCCGTCCCTGACAGCCGGAGGCAAAGCCACTGGCTCTCTCCACGTTCCCACCACGCCAGCACTCCATTCCCAGCTTACTCTTGGGAAAGAAGTCCCCCTTCAGGGGTGTTTCCCTGATGGCTTCTTGATCAGCGGAAGCTGCAGGGGCCATGAGGCCATGTGTGCTGAGCCCAGTTTCTGCACATAGTAGGTGCTCAGGGAAGCATTAGCTACCCAGCCTGGAAACTGGTGTCTATATCCCAGTCTCAGGAGGTGAGGCAGGAAAACACTATATTTTGATGCCAGCCCTAGGCTGCATAGTGAGTACCAAAGAAGCATGAGAGCCTGTCTCAAAACAAACAAGCAAGCATTTGGTGAATGAATGAGTATTCTAGAAGAACCTAAGCTGAAGGGGGTGACCCTTCAAGCACTAGTCTCTTGGCTACCATTTCCCCCCCTCCATCTACCCTCCTTACAGAAGCTCGAGAGATTCCTTGAAGGAAGAAATAAATCAGATTTTGACAGTCCTCTGCTCAAAATCCTCAGTTGGCTCCCAATCCTCACCTCCCAGCCTCAGCCCATAACTGTCTTTTATAATCTGCCCAGCATTACCTCTCTACCCTTCTGATTTACCTTCTTCCTCATTCTGGCTTCTCTGCTATTCTGGGCGCATACTAAGCTTGATCCTGCCTCAGGGTCTTCGTACAGGCTATTCTATTGGCCTGGAATGCTTTTCCCTCCAATGTCTCTGCAAGTGGCTTTCTCCTTTCAAGACATGTCTGTAAAGTGTTCACTGATCCATCACTAGCCACTCACACCTTTCCCCACATCACTTTACTGTTTGCAGAGCACACTATGTCCTAAAACCTACACGGGTACTCTGTCTGCTGAATGGACAGTCAGCTCCATGAGGCCGAGCCCTGTTCTCCAGTACATCCCAGGCCCGGGTCAGTCAGTGCTCACACACAGTAGTTGCTCAATAAATAGCTGGCAGTTAAAGGAACACACCCCACCCAAGCCTAGCTTCTTGCCTAGGGACTCACATCGGCCATGGGAGCCTGGTCCACACCTCGGCTGGAAGCTGGATGGTAAATGTGGGCTTCCGTGGATGGTTTTGACCCCAGACACTGTCTCCAGTATGCAGAGAGCACACAGAGCAAGCACAGATGCCCAGGTGGGATCGCCAGCATCTGCCAGCCATCAGTGAACTGGGGCCTGTATGTCACCCTGCTGCTCCCTTCTACAACAAAACAACATCTATCTCAAGCCAANAGAACAAAAACAACAAACAACTCCAAAAGTCTGCATCTATATGCTCCGATTCAGAGGCCAGGGAACGGGGGGTCGGTGCATCTCTGAAACTCCAGGCCAGCAACGGGCTGTAATATTGATATCTGTCCTCAAACTAAAATAAAATTTCACCATAACCATTTTTTGTCATTTTTCCTTTTCTTTTCTTTTCTTTCTTTTTTTTTTTTTTGGTCTTTTTGAGGACCGGGTCTCCCTGTAGCCCGCTGTCCTGGGAATCACTATGCTTAGACAGGCTAGGCCTTGACTCACAAATATTCACTTGCCTCGAGCCTCCCACCATTCTGGATTAAAGGCGCGTGCGCCACAACGACCCAGTCCCTTTTTTTTTTTTTCTTTAAAATATTTAAGAAAGTATTTTTTGGACATGACTTTAGTGTTTTCTGATTAGCCGGAACTTCCTAGTAGAAAAGGGCTGGCTTTCAAATTAGATATATGCCTGTCTCTGTCTCCCAAGCTGGGAATTAAAGGCAGGACTTTTTTTTTTTCTCTACTCTCCACTTTAAATTGTTTATTGTTTTATAAATTCTTAGTGTGGTGCGTGTGTGTGTCCCACCGGCATGTTGAAGGTAGAGGAAATTTTGCAGGGGTCCAGTTCTTTTCCTTCTGCCATTGTAGGTTCTGGGGATTGAATTTGGCATCAAGGCCTGATTCAAGCAAGCATCCTTTTACCTGCTGAGCTATCTTGTTTGGCCCCAATTGTTTTCAATAATGCTTTTTCTACCGATCATTTAAACTAAAAACGCCATGTTAGCTCTGGGTCTATGTAAAAGCCAGTGCGCAGGTTGGAATGACCTTCAGGTCTTGTGACCTTAAACCTTGGGTATTAAATGAGTTAGTCCACTTTGTCTATAGAACCGTCATTAATGCTGATTAAAATCAGCTGCAAGGGCCTGGTCTTCCAGGTGGGAAAAGGGCAGCCATTTCACCTGCTGTCTCAGCCCTCCATGGTCAGCCCTGTTAAGAAGATTAAATCTGGGGCTGGAGAGATGGCCACGCGGTTAAGAGTGCGCACATCTGTCTTGCAGAGGACCCAGGTTCAATTCCTCCGAGCAACCACATGTGGCTGAGAAAAGCCCTTAACTTCAGTTCCAACAGGGGCAGTCTCCACACCCTCTTCTGGAACCTCTGAGGCCCGCACCACCCGGGTGCACAAATCTAATGCAGACAGTACATTCAATCCCATACCAAAAAATAAAATAAAAAAAAAAAGAAATTAATCTTGGCCCAGGCTGGTGGTGCATGCCTTTAACCTAGCACTTGAGAGAAAGAGGCAAAGTGGAATCGTTTGAATTTAAGGCCAGCATGGTCTATACAGAGTAAGCTCCAGACAGCTGGGGCTAACAGGGAGACCCTACTCAGAAGAGCCCAAAAAAAAAAAAAAAGAAAAGAAATTAAATCTTTTTCTATCAAAAACATTTTGAAACCACATTTATGCCTGTCTTTCTCTTTAGCACCTTTAAAGCACTAATAATTTCCTTCATGTACTTGTTTCTTGACAATGTCAAGTCTGAGTTGCAGCACTTATTTCCTGTCTTCCTTTTCTAAGTCCCATAGCTACACGATCTGATCGCTTTGGTTCCTTAGCCTAACACATCTTTGTCTCACCTCTGCGGACCCTCTTTCTTGTCTTGTGACTTCTTTTTTTTTTTGGTATTTTTGAGACACGGTCTCCCTTTAGTTCCAGCTGGCCTGGAGCTTGCTATGTAGACCAAGCTGGCCTTGAACTCAGAAAGATCTGCCTGCCTCTGCCTCCCAGGGCTTGGATTAAAGGGGTGTGCGCCTGGATAGTCTTGTGACTTTTACACTCCCAAATGCCAAACATTCTTGCTAAAGTGCCTCCTTCCTATTAAATTAGCCAATCAAGTTTAGGTTATGTGGTTGAACCTCAACTGTGGAGGAACAGGCAAGCTCTCCTCCAAGACAGAGATAAAAAGAGGAAGGCTACCTTGAGAAGGGGAAGCTTCCAATTGGAGTAGTGGTAACTCCAAATTTCTACCAGCCCCAAACCGAACATGCCTGCCATGTGACTTGTTGGCTGTGTATGGGGCAGAGTGCCCCTGAGCTTTCCTCTTTCCTTAGGAAAATCCCTTCCAGCAGTAGAACTGATACCTGACCCTCCCTGGCCCCCTGAGACCACACACACACACTCTCTCTCTCTCTCTCTCTCTCTCTCTCTCTCTCTCTCTCTCTCTCTCTCTCTCTCTCTCTCTCTCTCTCAGGCTGCTGTCTGCCTGCTGTTCTCTCTCCTGCCCCTGCCTCCCATGGTTTTCCTCGGCTCAGGCTAGGCAAGGTGAAGCCAGGTCCACCTCTACAGAAGGGCCGTCCCTGACAGCCGGAGGCAAAGCCACTGGCTCTCTCCACTTTCCCACCACGCCAGCACTCCATTCCCAGCTTACTCTTGGGAAAGAAGTCCCCCTTCAGGGGTGTTTCCCTGATGGCTTCTTGATCAGCGGAAGCTGCAGGGGCCATGAGGCCATGTGTGCTGAGCCCAGTTTCTGCACATAGTAGGTGCTCAGGAAGCATTAGCTACCCAGCCTGGAAACTGGTGTCTATGATCCCAGTCTTCAGGAGGTTGAGGCAGGAAAAACACTATGATTTTGAGGCCAGCCTAGGCTGCATAGTGAGTACCAAAGAAGCATGAGAGCCTGTCTCAAACAAACAAGCAAGCATTTGGTGAATGAATGAGTATTCTAGAAGAACCTAAGCTGAAGGGGGTGACCCTTCAAGCACTAGTCTCTTGGCTACCATTTCCCCCCCTCCATCTACCCTCCTTACAGAAGCTCGAGAGATTCCTTGAAGGAAGAAATAAATCAGATTTTGACAGTCCTCTGCTCAAAATCCTCAGTTGGCTCCCAATCCTCACCTCCCAGCCTCAGCCCATAACTGTCTTTTATAATCTGCCCAGCATTACCTCTCTACCCTTCTGATTTACCTTCTTCCTCATTCTGGCTTCTCTGCTATTCTGGGCGCATACTAAGCTTGATCCTGCCTCAGGGTCTTCGTACAGGCTATTCTATTGGCCTGGAATGCTTTTCCCTCCAATGTCTCTGCAAGTGGCTTTCTCCTTTCAAGACATGTCTGTCTGTAAAGTGTTCACTGATTCATCACTAGCCACTCACACCTTTCCCCACATCACTTTACTGTTTGCAGAGCACACTATGTCCTAAAACCTACACGGGTACTCTGTCTGCTGAATGGACAGTCAGCTCCATGAGGCCGAGCCCTGTTCTCCAGTACATCCCAGGCCCGGGTCAGTCAGTGCTCACACACAGTAGTTGCTCAATAAATAGCTGGCAGTTAAAGGAACACACCCCACCCAAGCCTAGCTTCTTGCCTAGGTACTCACATCGGCCATGGGAGCCTGGTCCACACCTCGGGCTGGAAGCTGGATGGTAATGTGGGCTTCCGTGGATGGGTTTCTGACCCCAGACACTGTCTCCAGTATCAGAGGCACACAGAGCAAGCCAGATGCCCAGTGGGAATCCAGCCATCTGCCAGCCATCAGTAACTGGGGCCTGTATGTCACCCTCTGCTCCCTTCTACACCGGCTCCTAAGGCTGGGCCACTCCAGTGCCTGTGTGTGGAGTGAGAGGAAGGAACAGAGTCACCACAGACCCCAGGACCTAGTAGTGAGGGCCCTGAGACCTTTTCCTGCTAAAGATCTGCCCCCTTCCCCCCAAGGGAGCCCAGCTAGAGGCCCCACCCTCAAATGAGCTCCCAAAGTCTACCCTGGGCCTGGGCGCTGAGATCATGGCCTCTTCTCTCTGGGCCCCTGAGACCTGCCCCTTCCCACCTGTTCCAGAGTTTCAGGCCTGGAGGGGGTTCAGGGTTGCCAGAGAGCTGAGGTCAGTGTGGGAAGTGGTCAAGCCCTCAGAACCAGGGACACACACACTTCTTTGTTTCTTTTTTTCCCACGGTATTGGGAATGGAACTCAGGGCCTTACCCACACTAGGGCCTTGCACACACTAGGCAAACATTCTATAATCTCCAACATTCTATAATCATCTCCAGTTTTAGGTCTGATTCTGAGACAACATCTCAGCCTATATATAGCCCAGGATTCCCTGGAACTAACTATTGTAGTCCAGGTTGGCCTTGAGCAGGTAGAACTCATGCTTCAGGCTTCTAAGCACTGGAGTTACAGATGTGTCACCCTGTCTGATTTCCAGCCCTCTTTTTACTTTTTATTTTGGGACAGGGTCTCCTAAGTTTGTCAGGCTGGCCCTGAACTTGTGAACCTCCTTCAGCCTGCCCAGTGGCTGGGATTCCAGGGGTCCCCGAACAGAACAAACTTCTGGGGTGGACTTGGCCATAGGCCTCCAGATCCGGGGAAGTCACAGCCTGCTGAGCAATGAGGTGGTTCTGTCAAAGAACCTCATTTATCTACACATGGGCAAACTGAGACACGGTAAGGTGAGGCCAAACTCATCCTCACTGTCAGTGGAAGCTCCCCACAATACTGTCCTCCTTGAGTTTACAGAGGAGGAGTGGAGATCAGAGAAGTTCAGCAGGCTGCTCAGAGTCACACAGCAAGAAGGCTGAAAGCCATCAGCTCTTCAGGTGGGGAAATTGAGGCCCACAGGGAAGTGAATTACTCAAGGCCAACTAACAGCCTGTAAACAGCAGAAGCCAGGGGGCTGCAGTGTGGCTACTTCCGTCAGGCCATGGGAAAAAGGCCTTCAAGAAAAGAATTGAGGAAAGAAAGTCTTTGGTAAGTTACCTCATTTGTTCTGTGGTGTTTTATTTTTGCAATCAGGGAAAACTATGTCAAATATTTAGGAGTTCTTGGGAGGGTAATCCTTTGCACAACCATTTCTCAACGTCCCACGGCAAGGAGGAGGAAGGGACCCCAGAGAAGGAGAAGGGAACCGGGCTGCACACTGTGAGCAAGGCCCGCAGTCTGGCGCTTCCTCACCTGTTGGCGGGAGGGCACCGCTCTTCCCTCTCTGTCGCTCCGGCGACTCCACTTGGCACCGACGTGGGGTGGAAAAACACGGCTTCCAGTTCCGTCTCTGCGCTATGTGAAGCCTGGGGGAGGTCAGGGCATGTGGCCTCCGAGTCGGCATCTGAAACGGACACAAGCGCTGACCCGGGGACGGACCGATATCCGTGGCCCTGGCTTCCCCGCCAGGAGCATCAGCGTGGGGGCTCGTCGCCCCGGGCCGCCGATTTCTTGTGCTCATTTCCACATGAGCATTTATGGGGCGCCTTCTGTATGCGGGTGCACTGGTCAGGCCGGCGGACTCGATGGGGATGGATGGGGATGGAACCGACAGCTTTCTGGCTTGGGAACCCGGGACGTTCCGGTGCTCCAAATCCCAACAGAGTTGAGAAGTTGAGTCGGGGTGTCGGGTCCTCCGGCTGCGAAGGGCGGCCCCTCTTACCTCGGGCCGGGCCTGCACGCGCGAGCCCCGAGCTCCTCTCCACCCAGCCTCGCAGTCCTCCGGGTCCCGGTGCTGCGACCTTCCGCCCAGGGAGCCACCAGCGGCAGCGCCCCGCCCGCACCCGGGCCCGGAGCACCCCGGCCTGAAGCCCCGCCCCTTGTACCGCCCCGTCCGAAGCCCCGCCCATGACTCAGCTAGCCACGCCCCAAGCCCGGCTTCCCATCTAGACCACGCCCACGCCCCCACCACTCCTCTGTCAGGCTTCCAGGTCATGCCCCAGAAGCTCCGCCCCCCTAGCTCTTAAAGAAACAGGCTCCCAGCCTAGCTTGTCTGTTTTCAGGCGGATACTGAGATAAAAGCAAGTGCTTGGAAAAAGACAGCAAGAGGGAGCTGTAGAGAAGGCGCTTGCTGTTCTTGTAGAAGACGGGAGGGAGTTCAATTCCCAGTCCGCAGCTTACAACTGCCTATAACTCCTGCTCCAGGGGATCAGACACCCACTTTTGGCCTCTGTGGGTGCATACACATACACATAAATAAAAAAGAAGATATGGTTAAGAGCACTGGCCTTTCTTATATGAGGACCAGGGTTTGGTTCCTAGCGCCCAGATGGTGACTCACAACTGTCCATAACTCCAGTTTCAGAGGATCTGATGTCCTCTTCTGACCTCCACAGATACCAAGCACTGGCATGATGCACATCTATATACATGCAGGCAAAACACTCATACACACAACGTAATAAGTAATTTAAAAAATAAAAATAAGGGGCTGGAGAGATGGCCTAGCGGTTAAGAGCGCCGACCGCTCTTGCAGAGGACCCGGGTTCGATCCCCAGCACCCACATGGCGGCCGAGAGCCGTCTGAAACTCCAATTCCAGGAGAACTCCAGTTCCAGGGGAGTCCGACACAGTCTTCTGACCTCCGCGGCGTTGCACGTCACGGGTGCACAGACTTGCATGCAGACAATACATTCGTACACATACGGAAATAAGTAAAATTAAAAAAAAAA
>VZQC01005325.1:392708-420331 GCA_009823505.1 Rhizomys pruinosus
TTGTTTTTTTTGTTTTGTTTTTTTTTTTTTGGTCTTTTCGAGACAGGGTCTCCTTGAAGCTCCAGCTGTCCTGGAACTCACTCTGTAGACCAGGCTGGCCTTGAACTCACAAAGATCTGCCTGCCTCTGCCTCCCAAGTGCTAGGATTAAAGGAGTGCGCCACCACACCCAGCTCAAACATTTTATAATTTTTTTTTTGTCTTTTTGAGATAGGGTTTCCCTCTACCTCCGGCTGTCCTGGAACTCACTCTGTAGACCAGGCTGGCCTTTGAACTCACAGAGATCTGCCTGCCTCTGCCTCCCAAGTGCTAGGATTAAAGGCGTGCGCCACCACGCCCAGCTTGGGATTCTTCTATCTCTATAGGCCTGTGGGTAAGAGCTAATGAGGAAGTGTCCCTAAGCCTCAGGTGGGCAGATGGGCAGATGTCAGACACCAGTGTCATGAATGGTGCCTGCAGGAGCACAGATGATCCCTGACTAGACATACCTGGGGCACAGCAAAGGGCATGTGGTCCATTGGGGATGGGGGATCAGAGGGCAGACACTGGGATAGAGCTGTTACAGCAGGGGCCTGCCAATGTAGACAGGTGACTATGACTTCCTGCGTGGATGTGTGTATGCGTATATATGTCTGTATGTGTGTATTTGTGTGTATGTACTTGTGTGTATGTGCATGTGTGTGCTGGATAGCTTTATTGTCAACTTGACACACCTGGGTTGAGGGAACCTCAATTGGGGAATTTCTGAAATTGGACTGGCCTGTGGCCATGTCTGTGGGGCATCTTCTTGATTGTTGAGTGATTCGGGAGGGCCCAGCCCACTGTGGGTGGTCCCACCCCTGGGCAGGTTCTTCTGTATCTTGTAAGAAAGCAAACTGGGGGCTGGGCGTGTGGGAACACGCCTTTAATCCTAGCACTTGGGAGGCAGAGGCAGGTGGATCTTTGTGAGTTCAAGGACAGCCTGCTTTGTGAGTTCAAGGCCAGCCTGGTCTACAGAGTGAGTTCCAAGACAGCTGGAGCTACAGGGAGACCCTGTCTCAAAGAGACCAAAAAAAAAGAAAGCAAGCTGGGGGCTGGAGAGATAGCCTAGTGGTTAAGAGCACCAACTGCTCTTGCAGAAGACCCGGGTTCAATCCCCAGCACCGACATGGCAGCTGAGAATGGTCTTTAACTCCAGTTCCAGGTGAATCCGACACCATCTTCTGAACTCCGCGGCATTGCATGAAATGGGTGCACAAACCTACATGCAGACAGTACATTCATACACTAAATCAATGAATCAATGAATCAATCAATCAATCAAGCAAGCAAGCTAGCTGGGCATGGTGGTGCACACCTTTAATCCCAGCACTTGGGAGGGAGAGGCAGGCAGATCTCTGTGAGTTCAAGGCCAGCCTGGTTTACATAATGAATTCCAGGACAGCTGGGGCTATAGGGAGACCCTGTTTCAAAAGAAGAAGAGGAGGAGGAGGAGGAGGAAAGAGAGAGAGAGAGAGAGAGACAGAGAGAGAGAGAGAAAGAAAGAAAGAAAGAAAGAAAGAAAGAAAGAAAGAAAGAAAGAAAGAAAGAAAAAGAAAACTGAGTATGGGCCCAGGAGCAAGCCAGTAAGCAGCATTCCTCCATGGCCTATGCTTCAGTACCTGGCTCCAGGTTCCTGCCCTGAGTTCCTACCTTGGAATCCTGGAAGATGTAAGACCAACAAACCCTTTCCTCCCCAAGTTGGTATTAGCCAGTGTTTTGTCACAGTAATTGAAAGCTAACTAAAACAATATATACGTGTGTGTATCTCTGTGTGTATATGTACATATGCATTTATTATGAATGTGTGTGTGCTGGATAGCTTTAGTGTCAACTTGACACACCTGGGTTGAGGGAGCCTCAATTGGGGAATTGGCTCCATTGGATTGGCCTGTGGCCACATCTGAGGAGTATTGTCTTGATGGTCAAGCCCACAATGAGTAGTGCCAACCTGGGAAGGTTGTTGTGTACTGTATAAGAAGGCAGGGTGGCCGGGCGTGGTGGCACACACCTTTAATCCTAGCACTTGGGAGGCAGAGGCAGGTGGATCTTTGTGAGTTCAAGGCCAGCCTGGTCTACAGAGTGGGTTCCAGGACAGCTGGAGCTACAGGGAGACCCTGTCTTGAAAAGGCAGGGTGGGCATGAGCCAGAGGAGCAAGCCAGTGAACAGCATTCCTCCATGACTTGTGCTTCAGCTCCTGCCTCCAGGTTCCTGCCCTGAGTTCCTGCCTTGGGCTCCCTAGGTGATGAACTGTGACCCAGGAGATGTAAACTGAATAAACCCTTTCCTCCCCAAGTTGGTGTTGGTCAGAGTGTTTTGTCACAGCAATGGAAGACAAACTAGAACAGAAATTGGTACCAAAAGAGTGGGGTATTGGTGTGACAGACCTGACCTTGGTGTTTGGGGGAAGGATTGTGGAGGTGTTTGGAACTTTGGGCTGGGAAGATCATTGAATGCCTAAAGATTGTTGCTGTGGAGCTTGGAGCAGTTTTGCTGAAGGAGTTGTAGAAGATGGAGGCCTGGCTTGTGAAGTTTCTAGTTTCAAAGGGGAGCAGAGATCATCAGGACTGTGTAATCTGTGGGTTCTGGTCAGCTGGGGCTGAAGAATCAGCTGTAAGTAACAAGAGACCAGAACCTGAAGTGAAATCTTTGTTGTACTGGGACAATTGATGCTGGTTAGCTGGGGCTGAAAAATCAGCTGTAAGTAACAAGAGACCAGCATCACTGTGGTGAAATCTTCTGGGAAGAATTTCTTCAGGGTCAGCACACAGAAGCTGTGNGGTGGTCCAAGCCTTTAATCCTGCACTGGGGAGCAGAGAGCAAGTGGATCTTGGTGCGTTGCAAGGCCAGGATGTCTACAGTAGTCTGCGTTCAGTAAAAATGACCAAAAAAATAAGGATAAAATAACGATTATTATTTTTATATTGTGTTGTGTATTACGAAGCGCACCCATGTCATTGCAATCCCCAGAGGACAGGAAAGTATAGTATCACCTGGAACTTGGAGTAGGGACAGGTTTTAGCCATTGTATGTGAGTGCTGATTCAAACCCAGTCCGTCTTCTGCAAGAAGAGCCAGTGCTCTTAACTACCAAGCCATCTCTCCAGCCCCTGTTCTGCTTTCCTAACTTTCGATTCCTCTACTTTTGTTTTAGCTTTCTAACTCCCAGGGGCTGATTCCAGGCTGGTGGGAACCAGTTGAGAAACTTCTACAAGGCGAAGCTACAGCCAGGCAGGCACAGGCTCTGACACCAGGCAAGTCCGTCCACCATGGACCAAAACCTAATGATCTCAGGGCTGTGATGGGGCACTGGTCCAAAAGTCAACTCATGGGCAGTGAGATGGCTCAGTGGGCCAGGATGCTTGCCACCAAGCCTGATGACTGCGTTGAATCCCTAGGACCAACACAGGGAAGGAGAGGAGCAGACACCCACCAAGTCTCCTCAAACCCCATATGTTTTCATACACACATATAATGAATATATAATAATGAATGTAATAAATGAATGTAAAAATACAACTTCACAATCAGACTCAGCAAAGCGGAAAAAGAGGAAGGAGAATGAGGGAAAGGGATATCCCCAACAACCCCAGAATCTCCAAGGATGAAACCCCCAAAAAAGAGGGAGATACTAATTTCCAGAAGTCTCATCCTTGGCCTCTACCCTCAGAAGGTGACACACACGCAACCCCAGATGAGACATCTCATCGATGGAGGACCAGGACAGCTTGGATGTTTTTCCAATGACCTCAAGAGGCACTGTCTTTCTCTGAAGGGCTCAGTTTTACCTGTCTGTTAAATGGCGGCTCCTATTAGGAGCCTCAAGGGCTGGCATCTCAGAGGGAAGGAACACATGAGACAGAAGAGGGAGACTGGACAGAAAAGACACCAGCATGGTGAGAGGAGTGAAAGGAGTAGTGGTGGCCTCAGTTTCCCCAATCATAACATAGACCAAAGTGGGCCTTTGTTCTTTTCTTTCACTCATTCCTTCTGTCCACAGCAGTGCATCCCAAGTCCTAAGCAAACTGTGCCACCCTTTCAGCCCCACTCCAGGCAAGAAAACAGGCTTGAAGAAGGGAAGGATTTGACCTAGGTCACATAGGATGGAATTGAACGGGAAGACCCCTATCACACACACAGTCACACACACACACACACACACACCACACACACACACACACCCATCCACCACCACCAGTTTCCCATAACTGGAAACATCCAAGCCCGAGGGGCCTCCTGAGTCCAAAGCCTCCTTCCCACAACAGGCCTCAGTTCTCCGCCTCCGTCTCTGGTGGGCCTTTCTGGCTAAGTGGAACAAAAATGTGAGTCATCAGCGTGTGGTGGCCCACACCTTTAATTCCAGCATCAGTAGGCGAGGCAAGCAGATCTCTGAGTTCAAGGACAACCTGGTCTACAGAGAGAACTCCAGGCCAACTGGGACTATAAAGGAAGACCCTGTCTCAAAAAGAGCAAAATAAAAAAAAGAAAACAAAAAGTTGAGTCAGCAGAGAACAGGCCACCAGATGGGGTCACAGGAGACGCCCCTACTGCCACCCAGAGCCATGGCTCCCTTTAAAATGGGCAACCTCAGAGGCCGCCTCTCTCTGGAAGCCTTCCCAGATTATCCCCACACAGCTGTGGCGTCTGCAACAACCTTCCAAGTGCCACCAAAATGGGGGTGGAGGGGACTCAGTATCAGTATCCCCAGCACCTGTGGGAATCCACGCCCTCTGCTGTGGAGCAGTGGTGGGAAGTCAGGGCTGCTGGAGGGGCCCGAGTCCTCTGAGGCACTCGTGACCGGCCTGGAAAAGGGGGAACTGCAGTTCGGGAGGCTCCCCTTTGGACCTTGTCTGTCTCTCCCTCTGAGCCTCACATCTTGCTCAGCGCTGGGTCCTTAAAACCACACACCAGGGGCTGGAGGATAGGCCTAGCGGGTTAAGAGTGGCGGACTGCTCTTGCAGAGGACCCAGCGGGTTCGATCCCCAGCACCCACATGGGGCTAAAGACCGTCTTAACTCCAATTCCAGGAAACTCCAGTTCCAGGGGAGTCCAACAAACCCTCTTCTGACCTCGCGCGGCATGCAGACAGCAAGGTGCATCAAAGCCTACATGCAGACGAAAAATTCATACACTTACAAAAATAATTTAAAAACATGACACCACAGTGAGTGAGCACACGTCATCGTGGTTCAGTACCCCTCTCCCCGGCCCACCAAGAGCCCACCTTCAAGTTCTGGGCCCCGGATAGCGACGTGGAAACCCAGGCTGGCAGAGGAGTTAGTGGGAGACACACCACAGAGCCAGCCTGTGTCCTAAAACTGCTGCTGACCATGACTGCATTGCACCAAGCACTTGGGTGGGCAGAACCAGGCCAGTGACTTGCCCTTGGATGGGCAGAGGGCAGCAGCACCTGGCCAAAGTAATGTCTGTGAACATGTGGATTTGGAGACCCTCGTGTCTCACTGGGTTGGAGCCAGGCTCATTCTCTGACTCTGGAAGGAGACAAGCCTCCTGAGAGCTGTCCGCCGCCCTTCTGGGCTGGGAGTTACAGAACCACCCACACATGGGGTGGGGACTCTGTCTCTTTGGCACTCAAGTGCAGTCAGTTATGGCTGGAGACAGGTGGTGGCCCAGAGGAGGTGAGGGTGGCGGAGGAGGCCGGTGGAGACGGGAAGGTCCCCACGGGTAGCCAGGCGCCAAAACCCCGGGCAGCCGGCCAGCCAACCCTTACCCAGTCTCGCGGATGGCATTGGTGAGGTTGGCCCAGGCCACCGCCTTGGGGTGGCGACCGTCCACCAGGCGCAGCTGGCCGGATTCGGAGTCCAGCAGCACCGAGCGGCAGCGGAACGCCGGCGGGTCGGACCTGTTTCGGTGCCAGCCGGGCCCCGGGGGCAGGAGGGCGCCCGCTGGGCCGCTCAGCAACAGCCCAGCCAGCCAGGCCAGCAGCGCCCAGGCCGCCCGGCTCCGGTCCAACGCTGCAGCCATCGCGCGCCAGAGCCGGGCCACGTGACTGCCTTTCCGCTAGTTGGGGGCGAGGGTGGGGCCTCGGCCGGCCTTCCGGGGTGGGCGGGGCTTTCCTTAAAGGACCCGAGGGCTTCCTCGCGGAAAGTCAGCGCAGCCCATACTTGACTGGGAGATTTGTGCCGTTGCTGTCAGTGCGCGCCGCTGTGTGCCCTGCTGACCCAACCTCTCAGCAACCTCTTGCCTCAACCTCCCCCCAGTGCTGGGATATACAACGCGATATGGCAACAGGGGTGGCTACAAAATAGATTTTCAGACCTAGAAGAAAATTTCACGAATAGTAAATACCAGGGAGAAATACCTGGGATGCGTAAGCAGAATGGGAGATGGACTGAGTGGAAGGCAACCAGCCAGAGTGGGAGAGTACGGGTATCTATGGAGCTGGGGAGGGGAAAGGAATGAAGCACGATATAATACAATTCATGTAGAAAAGCCAGTAATCCCAGGACTGTGTGTGGGGGTGGGGGGTCTGAGTCAGGAGGATGATGATCTTGGGTTAGAGGCCAGCATGGACTGCATAGTATAAGCCTCAAGCTAGCCTGGGCTATAACAGAGTGAGATTCAAACAACTCTAGAGCCCTTGGGAAGCCCACACCCACCCTCTCTCAGAGACGCCCCTCCCCATGCATTTTGAGTGTGCTTTTCTGAGTCAGCCTCTCTCACGGTAACTCTCCCTGTCTTTCTTCTTGCTCTGCAGAGGCATGTGGATTTCTGAGATTTAGCCTAGCTGGTCTACATAGCAAGTGCGAGGGGAGGGGTTTAGGGAGGAGGGGAAGGAGGAAAGAGGAGGAGGAAGAGAAAAGGAGAGGAGGAAAAGCAAAGAAGCAACTGATAAACTGAGAAAATATCTCAGAGGGAAAATCTCCCTCCCTAACAAACATGTATCACAGGGAAAATCTCCCATCCCTAACAAAGGGGGAAAAAAACATGAGGGGGAGCTTTGCAAAGCAGCATTTTTTATTTTGTTTTGGGGGTTGTTTTTTGTTTCGTTTTTGAGAAAGATTCCACCATGTAGACCAGGCGGACCATTAACTCAGATCTGCCAGCTCTGCTCTGAGTACGGGGAATAAAGGATGTGCCACTATCCTAAGCAAAATAAATGAAATTTTGTTTATTTTAAGGGATCTACAATAAAATAACACAGTTGTTTCGATAACATTGATGTTACAGTTTGCCGACATAATTAGGTAATTGAAATAAATGAATTTTAAAATCAGAAAGGTGTTTGAACACACCTGTAATCCTACACATAGTATTATACACTTGTAATTCCAGAGAGTTCTTTTATTATTATTATTTATTTAGTTTATGACTGTACTGTCTGCATGTAGGTAGTGCACCGAGTGTCGTAAAACCACGAGGTCAGAAGAGGGTGTCAGATTCCCCTGGAACTGGAGTTCCGGAATTAGTTAGGACAGTTGTTGCACATGGGTGCTGGGATCGAACCCGGGTCCTCTGCAAGAGTAGTGGCACTCTTAACCGCTAGGCCATCTCTCCAGCCCCATTTTATTTTTTTAAGTGTAGAGTTACTGTCTGTCATGTAGGTTGGTGCACCTTGTTGTGGCAATGCCTCAGAGGTCAGAAAGGACCACTGAGCCCCAATTCCAGAGAGTTCTAAGCTAAATTATGAGAGCCCTGTCTCAAAAACCCAGCTGTAAAGAATTGTTTTAATCTTTATTTTTTATTTTATATTTTTTTTTTTTTTGCCTGCATTATATAATGTACTGTTTACTGTGCATGTCCATTGCAGACCAGAAGATGGCATTGATATTCCTGGACTGGAGTATACAGGCAATTGTGACCACCCAAATGAGTGCTGGGAACCAAACCCTGGTCCTGTGGAAGAACAACAAGTGTTCTTAACCACAGAGCCATTTATCTACCCCCAACAAGCTCTTTGCTGGCCATAGGCCATGCCTGCAATTCCAGCACTCCAGAGAGTAGAGGCAGAAGGTCTGAGGATTAGTTCTAGCTACATAATGAGTTGGAGTAGCCTGAGCTACTTAAGACCCTACCTCAAAAAAAAAAAAAAAAAAAAAAAAAAACCAAAAACACAAGGGCACCCAGCTGCTTCTCATCCTGTGTAAGAAATGGATCCCTGATATCAGTTCATTCTGCATTCCTCCATTCATTTGTTTAAACTGTCACTGTGAATGCTTTCTGTGACCAAATCCCTTTTTCACAGCTGGGATATCTGAGGCTCAAGTAGGTGAAGTGAATAAAACCAGAAATATCAGCAGAGAGATTTGAACTCCTCTTGGAAGCACTGAGGCTGCCTCCCATTGTGGCTGTGCGTGGGGTGTGCGTGTGTGTACAACCGCTCCCGGCTATGTACAACCACTTCTATACTTAGCCTCCTTTCTTAGCACCCTCTGAAGGGCAGAACCCCCAACAGCCTGCATCCAGTTCCAAGCCTGGGTTGTTGGCCACAATGAAGCCACCATCCTGAACCTCAGTGCTCGCACCGCTACAGAGGGCTCAGCAAACAGCCCGACTCCCAGGACTGCCAGGATGAAGTCACAGTACACCTGAGACAGAGCAATGGGGCCTATGATCCCAGGGACAGCGTTGTCATACACACACACACACACACACACACTGTTCTAGTTTGTCTTCCATTGCTGTGACAACGACTCTGACCGACACCAACTTAGAAAGGGTTTTATTCAGCTTACATCTCCTGGGCGCACAGTTCATCCACTCAGGGAGCCCAAGACAGAACTCAGGGAAAGAACCGGAGTCGAGCTGAAGCACAAGCCATGGAGGAATGCTGTCTCATGGTCTTGCTCCCCTGTTCATGCCCAGCCTGCCTTCTGTATACAGTACACAACCTGCCCAGGGTTGGCACCATTATTGTGGGCTGGGCCCTCCCACAGTGCTCAACATCAAACAATACTCCACCATGTGTGCCACAGGCCAATCAATGGAGCCAATTCCCCAATTGAGGCTCCCTCAAACCCAGGTGTGTCAAGTTGACACTAAAGCTATCCAGCACAATTGACCCTTGTCAACTAACACACAAAACACATCACTATTAAACCACCACCTTTCCAGTCTTATCCCCAAAGTATGATGTTAACATTAATCACAACCTAAAACAGTACAACCTTAAAAAGCCCCACAGTCTTAAAATGTTCCAACACTTAAAAGTTCACAGTCTCATTAAAAGTCTCTTAACTGGTGGGGCGTGCTGTAAAATGCCAAAGTACACTGAGTACTGTCTCATTTCAAAGGAAGAATCAGGCACTCTCAAACAAAACCTAAGTTCCAGCAAAGTAGCTCCAAGCTGGACAACCTGGACTCACGATCTTCTGGGCTCCAAAGGTTTTGGCAGCTCCCCTTCTCTGGCCTCCACAGCACACACAGCTCATCTCGCAGGCCTCAGGCCGACTCCATTCCACACCTGCCGCTGCTCTTGGTGGCATCCCACGGTCCTGGCATCTCCAAAAAAGCTGGTGGTCACCACTGAAACTGAGGCAGACACTTCACCAATGGTCTCTTCTGACCTCTCCTGGTGCAAAGCCTCAGCTCTCTCCATACCCCTGCAAACACCCTTGGGTCTTCACTGCAACACGAGGCACTTCCACCCAATGGTCTTTCCTGACCTCTCACAGTGCCAAGCCTCGGCCTCCTCTCTGACCCCCTCAAATTTCAACACCAGAACCATATAGGAGACTCTTACACCAAGTCCTGCTTCTGCTTGGAGATGAAGCTCAGGCCCCTTCTGGATCATAGCTTCCATGGGGGTACAGGGAGACCCTGTCTCGAAAAGACAAATAAATAAATAAATAAATAAATAAATAAATAAATAAATAAATAAATAAAAGCAATGCAAATAGAGACAGTAAATCTTTAAAAATAATTTTTCTTTCTTTCTTTTTTTTTTTTTTTTTTTTTTTTGAGGTAGGGTCTTAAGTAGCTCAGGCTACCTCCAACTCATTATGTAGCTAGAACTAATCCTCAGACCTTCTGCCTCTACTTCTGGAGTGCTGGAATTGCAGGCATGGCCTATGGCCAGCAAAGAGCTTGTTGGGGGTAGATAAATGGCTCTGTGGTTAAGAACACTTGTTGTTCTTCCACAGGACCAGGGTTTGGTTCCCAGCACTCATATGGTGGCTAAGAACTGTCTATAGCTCCAGTTCCAGGAGATCCGGATGATGGCCTCTTCTGACCTCTGTGGACATTCCAATACATGGGTACACTAACTTATGTGCAGGCAATACACTCATACATATAAAATAAAAATAAAAGATTAAAAATTCTTACAGCTGGGTTTTTGAGACAGGGTCTCATATTTAGCTTAGAACTCTCTGGAATTGGGGCTCAGTGGTCCTTTCTGACCTCTGAGGCATTGCACAACACAGGTGCACCAACCTACATGCAGACAGTACACTCATACACTTAAAAAATAATAAAATGGGGCTGGAGAGATGGCCTAGCGGTTAAGAGTGCCACTACTCTTGCAGAGGACCCGGGTTCGATTCCCAGCACTCACGTGGTGGCTAAGAACCGGCTTTAACTCCAGTTCCAGGGGAATCTGACACCCTCTTCTGACCTCTGTGGCATTTTACGACACCGGTGCACTAACCTACATGCAGACAGTACAGTCATACACATAAAAAATAAATAAAATAATAAAAGAACTCTCTGGAATTACAAGTGTATAATTACATGTGTAGGATTACAGGTGTGTTCAAACACCTTTCTGATTTTAAAAATTCATTTATTTCAATTACCTAATTATGTGGCAAACTGAGTAACATCAATGTTATCTGCAAACAACTGTGTTATTTTATTGTAGAATCCCTTAAAAATAAACAAAATTCATTTATTTGCTGAGGATAGTGGCACATGCCTTTAATCCCCGTACTCAGAGGCAGAGGCTGGCAGATCTGAGTTCAAGGTCAGCCTGGTCTACATGGTGGAATCTTTCTCAAAAACGAAACAAAAACAAACCACCAAAACAAAATAAAATGCTGCTTGCAAAGCTCCCCCTCATAGTTTTTTTTCCCCCTTTGTTAGGGATGGGAGATTTTCCCTGTGATACATGTTTGTTAGGGAGGGAGATTTTCCCTCTGAGATATTTTCTCAGTTTATCAGTTGCTTCTTTGCTTTTCCTCCTCCTCCTTTTCCTCTTCCTCCTCCTCTTCCTCCTTCCCCCTCCTCCCTAACACCCCTCCTCCTCCACTTGCTATGTAGACCAGGCTAGGCTAAAACTCAGAAATCCACATGCCTCTGCAGAGCAAGAAGAAAGACAGGGAGAGTTACCGTGAGAGAGGCTGACTCAGAAAAGCACACTCAAAATGCATGGGGAGGGGCGTCTCTGAGAGAGGGTGGGTGTGGGCTTCCCAAGGGCTCTAGAGTTGTTTGATCTCACTCTGTTATAGCCCAGGCTAGCCTTGAGGCTTATACTATGCAGTCCATGCTGGCCTCTAACCCAAGATCATCATCCTCCTGACTCAGACCCCCCACCCCCACCCCGACAGTCCTGGGATTACTGGCATTTTCTACATGAATATCATTATATCGTGCTTCATTCCTTTCCCCTCCCCAGCTCCATAGATACCCCGTACTCTCCCCTCTGGCTGGTTCCCTTCCCTCAGTCAATCTCCCATTCTGCTTACGCATCCCAGGTATTTCTCCCTGGTATTTACTATTCGTGAAATTTTCTTCTAGGTCTGAAAATCTATTTTGTAGCCACCCCTGTTGCCATATGGTTGTAATCCCAGCACTGGGGGGAGGCTGAGGCAAGAGGATTGCTGAGAGTTGGGGCTAGCAGGGCAGAAGGGCGGACTGACAGCAAGGACAAATCTCCCAGTCAAGTATGGGCTGCGCTGACTTTCCGCGAGGAAGCCCTCGGGTCCTTTAAGGAAAGCCCCGCCCACCCCGGAAGGCCGGCCGAGGCCCCACCCTCGCCCCCAACTAGCGGAAAGGCAGTCACGTGGCCCGGCTCTGGCGCGCGATGGCTGCAGCGTTGGACCGGAGCCGGGCGGCCTGGGCGCTGCTGGCCTGGCTGGCTGGGCTGTTGCTGAGCGGCCCAGCGGGCGCCCTCCTGCCCCCGGGGCCCGGCTGGCACCGAAACAGGTCCGACCCGCCGGCGTTCCGCTGCCGCTCGGTGCTGCTGGACTCCGAATCCGGCCAGCTGCGCCTGGTGGACGGTCGCCACCCCAAGGCGGTGGCCTGGGCCAACCTCACCAATGCCATCCGCGAGACTGGGTAAGGGTTGGCTGGCCGGCTGCCCGGGGTTTTGGCGCCTGGCTACCCGTGGGGACCTTCCCGTCTCCACCGGCCTCCTCCGCCACCCTCACCTCCTCTGGGCCACCACCTGTCTCCAGCCATAACTGACTGCACTTGAGTGCCAAAGAGACAGAGTCCCCACCCCATGTGTGGGTGGTTCTGTAACTCCCAGCCCAGAAGGGCGGCGACAGCTCTCCAGGAGGCTTGTCTCCTTCCAGAGTCAGAGAATGAGCCTGGCTCCAACCCAGTGAGACACGAGGGTCTCCAAATCCACATGTTCACAGACATTACTTTGGCCAGGTGCTGCTGCCCTCTGCCCATCCAAGGGCAAGTCACTGGCCTGGTTCTGCCCACCCAAGTGCTTGGTGCAATGCAGTCATGGTCAGCAGCAGTTTTAGGACACAGGCTGGCTCTGTGGTGTGTCTCCCACTAACTCCTCTGCCAGCCTGGGTTTCCACGTCGCTATCCGGGGCCCAGAACTTGAAGGTGGGCTCTTGGTGGGCCGGGGAGGGGGTACTGAACCACGATGACGTGTGCTCACTCACTGTGGTGTATGTTTTTTAAATTTATTTTTGTAAGTGTATGAATGTCCTGTCTGCATGTAGGTTTGTACACCTACATGCAGATAGTTGTGCAATGCCATGGAGGTCAGAAGAGGGTCTTGGATTCCCCTGGAACTGGAGTTCTCCTGGAATTGGAGTTACAGACAGTTTTCAGCCACCATGTGGGTGCTGGGGATCGAACCCGGGTCCTCTGCAAGAGCAGTCGGCGCTCTTAACCGCTAGGCTATCTCTCCAGCCCCTGGTGTGTGGTTTTAAGGACCCAGCGCTGAGCAAGATGTGAGGCCAGAGGGAGAGACAGACAAGGTCCAAAGGGGAGCCTCCCGAACCTGCAGTTCCCCCTTTTCCAGGCCGGTCACAGTGCTCAGAGGACTCGGGCCCCTCCAGCAGCCCTGACTTCCCACCACTGCTCCACAGCAGAGGGCGTGGATTCCCACAGGTGCTGGGGATACTGATACTGAGTCCCCTCCACCCCCATTTTGGTGGCACTTGGAAGGTTGTTGCAGACGCCACAGCTGTGTGGGGATAATCTGGGAAGGCTTCCAGAGAGAGGCGGCCTCTGAGGTTGCCCATTTTAAAGGGAGCCATGGCTCTGGGTGGCAGTAGGGGCGTCTCCTGTGACCCCATCTGGTGGCCTGTTCTCTGCTGACTCACTTTTTGTTTTCTTTTTTTTATTTTTGCTCTTTTTGAGACAGGGTCTTCCTTTAGTCCCAGTTGGCCTGGAGCTCTCTCTGTAGACCAGGTTGTCCTTGAACTCAGAGATCTGCTTGCCTCCGCCTACTGAATGCTGGAATTAAAGGTGTGGGCCACCACACGCTGATGACTCACATTTTTGTTCCACTTAGCCAGAAAGGCCCACCAGAGACGGAGGCGGAGAACTGAGGCCTGTTGTGGGAAGGAGGCTTTGGACTCAGGAGGCCCCTCGGGCTTGGATGTTTCCAGTTATGGGAAACTTGGTGGTGGTGGTGGTTGTGGGGTGTGTGTGTGTGTGTGTGTGTGTGTGTGTGTGTGTGTGACTGTGTGTGTGATAGGGGTCTTCCAGTTCAATTCCATCCTATGTGACCTAGGTCAAATCCCTTCCCTTCTTCAAGCCTGTTTTCTTGCCTGGAGGTGGGGCTGAAAGGGTGGCACAGTTTGCTTAGGACTTGGGGATGCACTGCTGTGGACAGAAGGAATGAGTGAAAGAAAAGAACAAGGCCCACTTTGGTCTATGTTATGATTGGGGAAACTGAGGCCACCACTACTCCTTTCACTCCTCTCACCATGCTGGTGTCTTTTCTGTCCAGTCTCCCTCTTCTGTCTCATGTGTTCCTTCCCTCTGAGATGCCAGCCCTTGAGGCTCCTAATAGGAGCCGCCATTTAACAGACAGGTAAAACTGAGCCCTTCAGAGAAAGACAGTGCCTCTTGAGGTCATTGGAAAAACATCCAAGCTGTCCTGGTCCTCCATCGATGAGATGTCTCATCTGGGGTTGCGTGTGTCACCTTTCTGGAGGGTAGAGGCCAAGGATGAGACTTCTGGAATTAGTATCTCCCTCTTTTTTTGGGGGTTTCATCCTTGGAGATTCTGGGGTTGTTGGGGATATCCCTTTCCCTCATTCTCCTTCCTCTTTTCCTGCTTTGCTGAGTCTGATTGTGAAGTTGTATTTTATTACATTCATTTATTACATTCATTTATTATATTCATTATATGTGTGTTATGACAAACATATGGAGGTTTGAGGAGAACTTGTGGGTGTCTGCTCTCTCCTTCCACTGTGTTGGTCCTAGGGATTCAACGCAGCTCATCAGGCTTGGTGGCAAGCATCCTGGCCCACTGAGCCATCTCACTGGCCCATGAGTCTGACTTTGGACCAGTGCCCCATCACAGCCCTGAGATCATTAGGTTTTGGTCCATGGTGGACGGACTTGCCTGGTGTCAGAGCCTGTGCCTGCCTGGCTGTAGCTTCGCCTTGTAGAAGTTTCTCAACTGGTTCCCACCAGCCTGGAATCAGCCCCTGGGAGTTAGAAAGTAAAACAAAAGTAGAGGAATCGAAAGTTAGGAAAGCAGAACAGGGGCTGGAGAGATGGTTTGGTAGTTAAGAGCACTGGCTCTTCTTGCAGAAGAAGACCTGGGTTTGAATCCCAGCACCCACATAACTGCTAACTGTCCATAACTCCAGTTCTAGGTGATACAATACTTTCTGTCCTTCATGGGGATTGCATGACATGGGTGCGCTTGTAATACACATACACATATAAAAATAATAAAATGTTATTTTATTTTATTTTTTTGGTCTTTTTCGAGACCCTGTAGCCCCAGGCTGGCCTTGAACTCACCAAGATCTGCTTGCCTCTGCCTCCCCAGTGCAAGGATTAAAGGCTTGCACCACCATGCCAGCAAAATAGTCTTTTAAAAAAGCAAGACAAAGCTAGGTGTGGTGTGCATGCCTTTAATCCCAGCACTTGGGAGGCAGAGGCACGGAGGCAGGAGGATCTCTGAGTTCAAGGTCAGCCTTGTCTACATAGGGAGTTCCAGAACAGCTGGGGCTACCGGGAGACCAAAAAGGAAAAAAGAAAAGAAGAGGACGAGCCCAGAATCTAGTGCAGCAGGAAGTGGGTCAGTAGGGCTGAGCAAGTTCCAAGTTCCTGTGCTGTAGAGAATGGAAAAGAGAAATACTGGAGACGGCGGGCCTGGGGTCGCATGCACCGCTAAACGGTGGGAACAAGAACAGTGGCCTCTGGAGAGTTGAGACTCCTGCTCACCTCTCCAGAGTGGCCTGGCGTGTGACATGCTGCCACTGGCCCTTCTGCCACCGCCTCTTCCTCCTCATCTTCTTTCTCTTCTTCATCCTGTTCCTCCTCCTGTTCTTCCTTTTCCTCTTCCTCTTCATCCTCCTCCATCCTCTTTATTTCCTCCCTCTCCTTCTTGTCCTCCCTCTGGAAGTTTGGGGTACTGAGCCCAGGGCTGCCTATATGCTGGGCATGCTGGGGAACCACATCCCTAGATCCTTTTTATTTTTATTTATTTATTTTTGGGTCTTTTTGAAGACAGGGTCTCCCTGTAGCCCCAGCTGTCCTGGAACTCGCTCTGTAGACCAGGCTGGCCTTGAACTCACAAAGATCCACCTGCCTCTGCCTCCCAAGTGCTAGGATTAAAGGCATGCACCACCATGCCCAAGCTTATTTTTATGTTTTATTTTGAGGCAGGGTCTTGTTATGTAGCCTAGTCTGGCTTCCACCTCATGACTCTCCTGCCTCAGCCTCAGCTTCCCAAGTGCTGGGATCACATGTCTATATCACCACACCTGATTCAAGAGGACCCAGGATTGGACTCTTGAGCCGTCAGAGAGGTTATTCACTGCCCCCATGTAAAACTCCTAGCTTGGTCCATAGATTTTTCTAGACAAAGATAACTAAGTAAGACCAGGGAAAGTGAGCTGCTATCAGTTGTTGAGCCTTTATCAAGCTGGTGACTTAAACACTGCACAGAACACTGTTGCCTTCTGTCTCAGTTAATCTCATAAAGAGCTGCGTTTGGAAAGCAGATGGGGAAAGGCCACAGCCCTGATAAAAGCCAGCCACAAGTCCTGAAGTCTGTCCAGGTACAGGAGCTCTCTAATGTTTTTCTTCTGGCCTGTGACTGGGATTCAGTTTCTAAAAGTTGTCTATTAGCCCTGCTGGCCCTAGGATCACAGAGGCCATTTGCTGAGTCCCATTTGGCAGATGGGGAAGCTGAGGCAGGAAGTGGAACACAGCAAGCATCAGCTCTTTGTGTTCAAGTCCCTGCTCTGCATTCAGTGCAGTGGACCGGTGCTGGCCTTGCTGAGTCCTGGTAGAAGCCTCCAGAATGTTTTTGGAGATGATTCCAGGGCCATCATTGAATGCTGTAGCTCTGAGTTTGGCCCACTGAGGCTTCTGCAGAGATTATGCTCCTAGGCAGCCACTGCCTCTGCCAGCCTTCCTTCCTTCCTTCCTTCCTTCCTTCCTTCCTTCCTTCCTTCCTTCCTTCCTTCCTTCCTTCCTTCCTTCTTTCCTTCCTTCCTTTTAAAATTTGTATTTTTTCTGGGTAGTGTGGGGCGGGGGTAGAGGCAGGGCCCTGTACATACTGCAAGGCCTGTGTGGAGGTCAGAGGACAACTTGCAGGACTTGTTCTCTTCTTCCACCATGTGGGTCCCAGTGATTGAACTCAGCTCATCAGGCTTGGTGGTGGGCACCTTTATCTACTAATTCATCTCACTAGCCCCTTGTGGCTTTTCTGAGGACTGTGCAAGTTTGTGAGCCCTGGCGCATTGAAAGTCCACTGACCCTTTGGGGTCCACAGGCAAGAAAGGCTACCTGCAGCTTAGGTGTGGTTGGTGCCCAGTTCCTTTGTTGAGGTCCAGGCTAGGTGGAGGATGGGAGCTGCAGACTGAGGCTGAGGCGCGCCCAGCCATCTCCTTTCTGCTCAGGCTGATGGAAGCATCTGCAGCTCCTTTAGCTTAGACCATGGCTGTTCACACCTGTAATCCCAGCACTCGGGAGCTGAGGCAGGAGCTCGAAAATTTGAGGCTAGTCTAGCCACATAGGGGTACACTTTCTCAAAAACACCAAAAATATCTTTGTAGCCGGCATACCTTTAATCCTAGTACTTGGGAGGCAGAGGCAGGCAGATCTCTGTGAGTTCAAGGCCATCCTGGTCTCAGAGCAAGCTGCTGGCCAGCTGGGACTAAAGGGAGACCCTGTCTCAAAAAGACAAAAAAAATAAAATAAAATCCAAAAGTAAGCGTTTGTATGTTTATTTGTTTGAGATGGGCTCTGGTTGTGTAGCTTAGGCTGGCCTTGAATTCCTGATCCTCCTGCCTCAGCTTCCCAGGCTGGGATCTTAGGTGTGTACCATCTCACCTATCAGTAGCTGACTTTTATTTTGTTTTTGTTTTTTTTTTGGTCTTTTCGAGACAGGGTCTCCTTGTAGTCCCAGCTGTCCTGGAATTCACTCTGTAGACCAGGCTGGCCTTGAACTCACAAAGATCCTCCTGCCTCTGCCTCCCAAGTGCTAGGATTAAAGGCGTGCGCCACCACATCCAGCTTGTAGCTGACTTTTAATGGAATTCCTTCTGGTGGTGTAGAAGGTTGCCCTGTTTAGTCATTGTCTGTTCCTATGGTTCCCTGGCTGGCATTTTGTTGTTGTTTGTTGTGTGTGTGCACACATGTGCATGTTTGTGAGTGGCAGGGTGTGCATGTACAGGTTGGAAGTCGATCCCTCCAGTGCCATTTCTCTGCTATGGTACAGCCACTTTGTTTTTTTTCTTCAAAGCCAATTTGCCACTTCGTTTTTTTGAGGCAGCGGCTCTTAGTGGACTGGGGCTTTGCTGATAGGCTGGGCAGGCCAGCCATCAGCCCCAGGGACCTGCCGTCTCCACCTCCCCAGCACTGAGACCACAATCACACGCTGCCGTGCCTGGCTTTCTGTATGGGTTCTGAGGATTGAACGCATGACATTCATACATATAAAAAAAATAACTTTTTAAAAAGATAGATAAGCTCTGGAGGTCTGTGGTTTACGGTCTTTTTTTTTTTTGGTCTTTTTTGACACGGGGTCTCCCTTTAGTCCCAGGTATCCTAGAACTCCCTATGTTGACCAGGCTGGCCTTGAACTCACAGAAATCTGCCTGCCACTGCTTTTTATTGCTGGGGTTAAAGGCACATGCCACCATGCCCAGTGCTTAAAAAAATTTTTATTTTACTTACTTTATGTATGAATATGAGCATTAGGCCTACATGTGTGTAAGTGTACTTCTGTCATGTAATGGTCACAGAGGACAGAAGAGGCTAGCCATCATGTCAGTGGTGGGAACTGAACTTGGGTCTTCTGCAAGAGCAGCCAGTGCTCTTAACTGCCCACTCCAGCCTCATCTTTCTTCACTGAGGTGTTGCTGGGGTGGCAGGGATGGAGATCTCCGGGGCTCAGTGGCTAGCCAGCATAATTTGGCAAGCTCCAGGTCTCAATGAGAGACTCTGCTTTAAACAAACACACAGACAGACGGACAGACAGACAAACAAACGGGCAAGACAGTCTGTTTTGACAGGAGTCCTGCTCTACCCTTAGCTACCACTGACCCTGAAAGTATATCAGTTAGCACTGAGCACCAGTATTTCATAACAAACAGTCCCAACAATTGATGACCATCATGGAGCTGGAGTTGCTGGGGCTGCCCTACCTGCCCTACAGGTCTACAGACTGGTCTGTGCTGTCTCACATTCTTGGGACCAATGGGCTGTCTGAGGATGTTCCTTCCAGGTCAGTGGCAAATGGACAGGAGGGCTGAGGAAAGTCAAGAGGGCTCTTGAAGCTAATTGTAAGGCCAGCACTGTGCCTGTACCACCCATGTCCCACTGGGCAAAGCAGGCCAGTTACAGAGCCCAGATCAAGGTCTGGGAAGCACGAATGGCTGTGGAAGGAGACATTGTAAAGTCTTATAGCAAAGGGCCTGGACACAGAGTGTCCATCGCCTGGTGACTGCTCTGTGCCTCAGTCTCTCCTCTTCCATCTGATGGGGCTACTAAAGCTGACTACCTTGACGGACTGTGGGGTTACCATGGGAAGAGGTAGACTAACAAATGTAAAAGCGAGTAAACCTTGTCAGCCAGCTCAGTAAGTGCCAGCTGGTATGATTGGAGGAGCGCAGGGTGGGGTGGGGGGGATGACACTTAGACTGTATAGGTTAGGGGCAGGGGAAGCTGGTTCAGATGTTAGAAATGCACATGACCTCTGACCCAGTGCTTCCTGCTCAGGGATCTGACCTCGAAGGTAGTCAGGTGCAGGCAGACAGGCAGGCAGGCAGGCAAATGGATTGTTTTCATGATCTAGAATTACAGTTGGACCAGGTGTGGTAGTGTACACCTGTATCTTAGCACTTGAGAAGCTGAGACAGGAGGATTGTGAATTTGAGGCCAGCCTGGGAATACTGGAGAGAAACCAAAGACAAAGGGATGGAGTGGTAGAGGGCTTGCCTGGTATACATGAACCCATCCTGGCCCCAGTATAAGACAAACAACCAAACTCCAGCCTCCTGGAGTTGTCTGGCTGTCACTGGCTTCGAAGGGGTCCCTGCTGCTGACCAAATGTCCTCCCTCTTTCCAGGTGGGCCTTTCTGGATTTGGGTACAAGTAGCAGCTACAATGACAGCCTGCAGGCCTACGCAGCTGGTGTGGTGGAGGCCTCTGTGTCTGCAGAGGTAAGGCCTGTGGTCCCGATTGCCCCACCAAGCCAAGCCAAGCCAAGGCATCCCCAGGGACTTCAGGCTGTTTGATGGATGTGCCAAGTGGTTTCCCTGCTTCCTATCCTCCATGTAGGTGGGGAAGAAAGAACCACATTCTTCAAAGATGGCACACAAAACTGGGTGGAGTACGCCTGTGATTCCAAGAGTTAGGAGGCTGAGGCAGAAGGCTTGCTGAATTTGAGGGCATCCCGGGCTACTGCCCCCAAAACAAAATTAAACCTCAAGCCAGGCATAATAACTCATGCCTATCGTCCCAGCAGTTGGGAGGCAGAGGCTCAGGATCTGGAGTTCAAGGCCAGCCTGGATCACATCTCCTTCAAAAAGAAAAAAAAGCACAAAAGTATACCCCCCTACACCCCATGGTTCTTTGCACATCCCTAAGGTGGTGCAGCTGTCATCACTGTCTGATTCAGAGTACCTTCATCCCCCCAGACTGCAGTTCCATCCAGCTGACAATCATGCCCACCCCTGCACTAGCATCAAGCACTACCCAGGCAGTAGATGTTCCTTGGATGAGATTATCGTAAGCCTCATAGAGACAAAGTCACACAGATGAGCACCAACCCCTTGTCTGTGTGTTAGTCTATTTGTTTCATGATAGGCTGTCATGTAGCCCAGGCTGGCCTCAAACTCACTATGTTGCCAAAGATGACTCTAAACTTGCGATCTTCCTGCCTTCGCCTCCCCAGCAGTGGGATCACAGGAGTGTACCACCTTGCTTGGTTTATTTGGTGCTGGGGTCAGAACCAAGGGCTTCAGTTGTAACTGGCTCACTTAGCCTGATGTTTGCTTTTTCATTTATATATAAATGTTTTTGATGTACACATTAATGGGTTTCATGGTAACATTTGAATACACATTACTGCACCTCACCTGTATCTACCCTTGTCGCCTTCCCTGTCCCTCTTCCTGCCTTCCACTGGTCCCTTCCTCCCCAAAATAGTCCCTTTCTGCTTTCATGTCTTTTGTCTTTTTCTTTCTTTCTTTCTTGGTGTGTTGGGACAGGGTGGTCTTCTGTGTGGTCCAGGCTGACCTGAGACCCTCCTGCCTCAGTCTCCTGAGTGCTGAAATGAGAGGGTTTTTTCATAAACTGGAGAGTGAAGCTAGAGCTGCCCACAGGCTGGGCACGCACTCTGCTGCTGTTCTCTACCCTCAGCCCTCTTCACTTCGTGATTTGAGGTGGAATCTCACCAGGCCTCAGACCCACCATGCTGTCCTTCCCGACCTGAGAGTCCACTCTAGTCCCAGCAGGCGTCGAATCTTCCGCTCTCCAGCCTTAGCCTCCTGAATGCCGAATGGTACCACCTTGCCTGCCTCCTGCTTGTGTTGACCTAGTTTTCCTCCATGTATTGACCCCCAAATGGCACAGCATCCTGCTTACCTGACTTCAAAGCATGAAAATGGCATGTTAGGAGTCCACTTACCAGAGACGAGGGAGGCTGTGGATGACAGCCGTTCCCACCCTGGCTGCTGGTGGGAAGTAGACACCTATTTTGGGAAATATCTGGGCATTAACTTGGAGAGAGGACCGTGCACAGGACCCAAGATCCAGCAGCCCCACTCTTCGAGTGTGTGTTCCACAGGTGACCCCGGAACACAGAGGGAGTATCCAAATTGTTCTAAGCATGAACACACAGTATCCACACTGGGATGGAGCATGGTAGGGCCAGCACTCTGAGGGAGTAGCACGGAGAATGTGAGCCGTGCTGTAGGGAGGGTGGAGCACCGGAAGCAGCCTCCAGTGGACACTCTGCATGAGCCCATACTGCAAGTCTGGCTTCAGCTGCCTCCTGGATGGCCTCCCAGGATACTTTGTGTCTAGGGAAGTGGTGAGACTCGATTCTTTCTTTCAAGAGCCTTCTTGGGGCACTAAGACAAGGCCATAGTAGTTCTCATGCCAGGAACACAAGGGCATTTTGCCGGTGCTATCTCACTGGGTCCCTACCCTAAGCTCCTGAGTGTGACCTAGTCATCTTCACCGGGAAGAGATGATGTGGCTATGGTTCAGAGAAGTGAAGATACTTCCCCAAGGTTAAACAGCCAGTCAGACTGAGGAGTTGGCATTTGAACCCAGTTCTGTATGGCCCAAGTCTCCACTCCTGACCAGTTTGCTCTGCTGCCTCTTCCTCTGGCCTGTGGGCTTCTGTAGTAGGTAGGGGACAATGTCCTGTCCTCAGCTGAGCCCAGCCTGGAGCCTGGTGTAGGATAAGGCACAGGGAGTACTGTGGAAATTAGGGAGAGTATTAGTGGAGCTGTGCTGAGGTGATTTGGGTGGGTTCTAGTGAGCCAGTGACTGGGCAGGGGTCACTGAGCAGCAGGCCCCTTGTGGTGGACATTAACACAACCTTCGCTGATCTCTGTAACAGGGAATGTTTCTTATAAAAATGGGCAAGGCCAGAAGTTACCTGCAACCTTTGCCCAAAGAGTATAGAACTTTGGGACATTGCAAAGCATCGTGGCCCTGTGGTTCCATGCCCAGGTGTCTTTACCTACCTGTGCCTCCATCTCTTCAGCTGTAGAGCAGAAATTCGGTTTCATGTCACTGTCATGATATGCCCTGGATCCCCAGCTCATAAACGCTAAGGGTTATTTTCTTTGACTCTGTCTGGCCAGGTGATCCATTGCTTTGGGCGCCTGGTGGGGGTTCCAGGAGGGAGTGACATGGGCACATGTATGGCAGAGCAAAATATCCCCTTTGTGAGCCAGAAAGCAAAAATGGAAGAAGAGAGTGAGGTCCCTGAGTTCCCTTCTAGGGCACATCTCCAGTGACCCCCAGGAGTCTTCCACTGGGCCCTGCCTCCTAAAGGTTCCGGTGCTTTCCAACAGCACCACCCTGTGGCCAAAACCCATAACATACAGCCCCGGGCCAGTCCAGGCCAGGCTGTGGTGATGGGGACAGTGACCATGGTACCTTGCTCAGAGAACTCAAGGTTCTAGTGTGTCCATCCACATGATGCTTCTAACTCAGACGGGCTACAGACACCCCCTGCTCCGGCATGCCACGGGCCAGCAGCCCTCGTCTTGGCGAGCAGTTGCTGGGTGCCCTGGTGATTCTGGGCCAGGCCAAGCTGACCTTGGCTGGGCTCCCTGGCGGTGCTGTAGTCTCCTGACAGGTGCTAGGGTAGCTGGCCAGCCTGAGACAACCTCATTCACATCTAGGGCTTGACTGGCAGCTGAGGAACAGGGTAGGCTGGGCTGTGGTCTCTTCCCCATGAAATGAGCCGAAGGTCATCCACACAGCATCTGCCAAGTGCCAGGGATTCCTGCCCTGCTGAGTCAGCAGTGGACTTGCTGTCTTGTTCCCTCTGTCCTTGCTGCTTAGAATAGAGCAGGGAGCCGCACAGAACCACAGGGGTCCAGCCAAGGTGGTGGTGTCTGCCTGTAGTGCTGTATCCCAGCACACTGGAGGCTGAGGAGGGTGGATTGTGAGCTCAAGGCCACCCTAGACCCCATGTCAAAAAAAACCAAACAAACAAGGAATAGGTTGCAAAAATAGCTCCACGTGGAATGTAGAAGTGTACATGCCTAGCATGTATGAGCCCTGGGTTCCATCTCCAACATCGTGAACCTAGAGTGGTGGTATACACTGCAATTCCAGCACTTTCAAGGTAGAAGCAGGAGCATCTGGCATTTCAAGGCTAACATTGGCTACATTACAAATTCAAGGCCAGTCTGGTCTACATAAGGTCCCACTTCTAAGAAAACAATCCAGGGGCTGGAGATACGGCTCAGCGGTTAAGATCGCCAACTGCTCTTATAGAAGACCCAGGTTTGATTCCCAGCGCCCACATGGCAGCTAAGAACGGTCTTTAAATCCAATCCCAGAGGAATCTGACGCCCTCTTCTGATCTTCGAGGTATTGCATGACACGGGTGCACCAACCTACATGCAGACAGTACACACATATGCATAAAAATAATAAAAAAAATTTTAAAAACAATCAAAATAAAACCACAAAAGCAAACCTAAGGGCTGGGCTGTAGCTCAGTGACAGAGCATCTGCTTAGTATGAGCAGGGCCCTGGGTTCAATCTCTAGCACTATAAACACAAAATGAAACAACCCAAGACCCTCATAGTTGATGGTAGAGCACATGGCTAGATTGGAATCCCCAGCAACAGAGGAGGTATAGTCTAGTCTTGACCTTTCATGTTGGAGGCCCCAGAGGAGGGAGACCTAAGAGGTTTTGGGGTCTGAAGGGGGCTGAAAGCCTTGTAGACTGGGAGGCTGTCTACGCTCTGGCAGGGTGAGCACTCACGGTTCTGCCTCCCCCTCCGTAGCTTATCTATATGCACTGGATGAACACGGTGGTCAATTACTGCGGCCCCTTTGAGTACGAAGTTGGCTACTGTGAGAAGCTCAAGAACTTCCTGGAAGCCAATTTGGCATGGATGCAGAGGGAGATAGAGCTCAACAAGGACTCCCCCTACTGGCACCAGGTAGGATTGCTGCCTCAGTGGGAGGTGGTTGTTTTGCAGTGTGCTTCCAGCTGGCCACTTGCCCTTGGGTGTAGCTATCAGCATCTGGACCCTTCCTGTCCAACCTGACGTCCTTCCACATCTCCACTCGATGGACCTCCAGCTGCCTATCTGGGTTCTGTGTCCCATCTTTCTGCCTTCCTGCTAGTCTAAGAACACTAGACATAGAGCTGAGGCATACTTGTTGCCAGGGAGGTGGGTACAGGGCTGGAGGCAGGGGAAAACAGTTGGAGGAAAGGGAGAGAAGAGAAAAACTAAAGCTTTCAGAGAGTAGGCTTTCCCTTCCCTCTGAGTCGCTGATTGGCTAGCTGCTGGAGGGGGGGGGGGCTTGGGCAGGTCCTTGGCTTTGTGCTGCCGGCTAAGTTGTCACCGCAAAAGTCAGTGAGCCTACTGGAGTCCCTTCAGAGCTGAGGATTTGGCCTTGCAGCACAGGCACTCGTCCTTGTCAGAGGACCCTCTTGCCTGTTCATGTACCCCTGCCTTAGGCTGTGTTGATGCCATTTTCCTCCCTAGGTAAAGTTCTTGCTGCCCTCATCTTCTTCCCTTATTAGATAAGGCTCTTCTCCATCTACCCACACTCATCCTTTCAGCTTCCCACCCCCATCATGTCATGTTCCTGTCCAACTGCCTAGTCACCCATGTACTAATCGACATGTCTGCTTACCCAGGAGTATACATAACCCATTCGTCCAGCTCCCCTCCTGTCTATCCATTTGACCACCCACCTAGCTGTCCGTCTACACACTTAGTAAAGTATCCAATCATCCATCCATCCGCCAATGCATGTCATTACCCGCCCATACTTATACACATCAACCCATCCATCATCAAGATGTTCATCCACTCTCTTGTTCATACATTCTTCCTTCTTTGTCCATCCACTTACCATCCATACAATACACTTGAGGAGCATCCATCCATGCCCCTGTCTAGCTTACCCATTCATACACCGATCCATTTATCTACCTACCCACCCATCCATCCATTCATCCACCCACCTATACTTACATTCCCCCTCTATCCACACACCCACACATCCACTTGCCTGCCCATCCACCCATCAGTATATTCACTCATCCATCCACTCATCCATCCACCCACTCATGCACCCACCCCACCCACCCATCCACTCATCCACTTATCTGCCCATTCACCCATCCACCCACCCATCCACCCATCCACCCACCCATCCATCCATCCATCCATCCATCCACCCATCTATCTCGTATATCCTCACCAATTTCTTGGTATGTGCCCAGCTTCAGCTAGTGTCCAGTGAGGGACATGGCAGTGGCTCTGTGGTTACAGAATGCTGAGGCAAAACGGTGACTGACAGTGGGGATTAGGAGTATAGGACAGGTGCCTGTGGCAGCCACAAAGCCGAGCAGACTAAAAGCAGGGAGCTGTTTGGTGGGGATCAGCCGAGTTAGAAGGCTTCCTGGAGGAGGTGGCTTTTGATCTGGGCTTTAAGTAAGAATGACGGGATCAGCATGAGGAGGGGTCATGAGTTTGACTGAAAGCAAGAGGTCAGAGCTGGCTGGAGCCTGCATCCCCCACACCAGGAGAGAGCCCCTCTAATGGCCCAGAGGGTTGAGCTGGGGAGCCTTACCTCACTCTGCTCCTTCCCCAGGTGCGGCTGACCCTCCTGCAGCTGAAAGGCCTGGAGGACAGCTATCAAGGCCGTTTGAACTTCCCATCTGGGAGGTTCACCCTCAAACCCTGGGGGTTCCTGTAAGTGCCATCCTCAGTCTTCACAGGCTGGGAGGAAGGAGTTAACCTCCTAGAAGCTCTGCCACTTCCTACTCCCCAGCTGCAGCAGATCTGTTGACCTGCACAGCCTCAGCTGTGACCTGTGTGGAGCAGCCATGTCCACCCATCTGTCTCACCTCCTTAGTCTGCTGCAGATCTCAGGGGACCTGGAAGACCTGGAGCCGGCCCTGAACAAGACCAAGACCAAGGTTTCCCTGGGCTCGGGCTCCTGCTCTGCCCTCATCAAGCTGCTGCCCGGCCGGCGGGACCTCCTGGTGGGCCACAACACCTGGACGTCCTTCCAGAATATGCTGCGGATCATCAAGAAGTACCAGCTGCAGTTCCTGGAGGGGCCCAAAGGTGGAAGGGTGGAGCGGCTGCACAGGCCACTGGGGAGGGCGGTACCAGTCTCTCCCCCAAGGGCTCTCTCTCCTCCGCCCCCCCTACCTCTATCCCTCCCTTTATCCCTCCCTCCCTCCCTTTCTTCCTCCATCCATATGTCTATATTAGGGATTGAACCCAGAACCTTATTCATGCTGGGCAAGTGCTCTACCACTGAGTTACATGCCCATCCCTCTTTTTACTTTTTTTTTTTTTTTGAGACAGGGTTTCCCTGTAGTCCCAGCTGGCCTGGAGCTCACTCTGTAGACCAGGCTGGCCTTGAACTCACAGAGATCCTCCTGCCTCTGCCTCCCAAGTGCTAGGATTAAAGGCTTGCCCCACTATGCCTGGCTCTTTTTACTTTTTGTTTTGAGACCAGGGTGGGTCTCAGTAAATTGTCCAGGCCGGCCTTGAACTCACTGTGGTATGTGTCTAACAGAGGCCAAACCCCAGTAAATGGTGGTTCCAGGTTGGGACCAAACAAGGTCTTCCGGGCTGGTCTTGAACAAGAAAATCCCTGGCTCAGTCTCCCTAGGAGTGAGGATTCCAGGCACGCACACCTACGTGTCTTACCTGATGTAGCTTTATGTGCTACCTTAAATGACAGAGGGGACAGGCAGGGCCTCCTCTGAAGCCTGCATGCTTCCTCACTGGAGACCCTAGCCTCGAGGGGTGGGGTGTGGAGTCCCCACAGAGCCTGTCTCACTAGCCCTGGCTGCTGTCCTCCAGAGGAGTACCCCTTGGTTGCTGGCCACAACCTGGTCTTCTCGTCCTACCCTGGTGCCCTCTTCTCCGGTGATGACTTCTACATCCTGGGTAGTGGGCTGGTGAGTGAATCCTTTGACATCCTCCTTGGGGACAGGGCTCAGTGGCTCTGGGTGCCTGTGGGGTAGAGGTTCTTTCCCACCCCGTAGTGCTGTTTTCTCTCTGCCTCCTGGCTGC
>VZQC01005325.1:428837-467871 GCA_009823505.1 Rhizomys pruinosus
CCACCCACCCACACGTCTCCCCACTCACCCATCCACCCGCCCACCCATCTCTCTTCACCTTTCCACCCCTCTGTATCTGTCCATCTAGCTCTACACCTCCATCTGTTTATCCATTCATCTGTCAATCCATCTACCACCCATCTTAGGTACTTCTGAGCCTGCACCCCATCCTGTTAGCCATCAAAGCCTTCCTAAGTCCTCTGGGCCACAGAGACCCACAGAGACTGAGTTCTGTCTTGTTTGGTCTCCCATGCAGGGGGGAGCAGAGAGCCTGCAGCTTGCTAGTCAGAGTTCTGGGCTAGAGTCCTATTCCTTGTTGATGGCTCAGTACCTGCCATGCTGGGCATTTGGGAGGTTGGGGGATATATTGTTAGAAAGTGACCCTCTGTGAAGTACGCCTCAAGCAGAAAAGAATTCAAAAAAGCTAGCTGTGCTGTGGGAGGCCCAGCTGGCGAGGCCGGAGCCTGGCTCTCCACACAGCTCTGGGGCCTGGCTCTGCACACAGCTCTGGGACCTGGCTTTCCACGCAGCTCTGGGGCCTGGCTCTCCACACAGCTCTGGGGCCTGGCTCTGCACACAGCTCTGGGGCCTGGCTCTCCACACAGATCTGGAGCCTGGCTCTCCACACAGCTCTGGAGCCTGGCTCTGCAGTGTGGGGTTGAAAGAGCAGCTCCGCCAGGGCCTTTGCAAAGAGAAGATCCATGTGGCTTAGCCGTGCCCCTTGCCTTCATGTGCAGATCGCTGCCCTCAAACCAGCCTATTGGGAGTCCTCAGCCCCCAGAGTGAGGGCAGGAGTGTCCATTGCTTCGCTGAGATCAGATGAGCTGCAGAGGAAGGGAGACAGGAAACTCAGATGACACAGGAGGATCCTGAGGTGGAGCTAGCCTAGGCTACACATGGAGACTGTCAAGAACAAAGAAACCCTTAAGGATTGGATCTTTGCTTTATAAATAGATACATATTTATTTACAATGAAAAATCAGTTACATTACAAAAATGAATGAGGGAGGAAGGTGCTTCAGCAGGCGGGAGGCAGCCTTCAGGAGCCAGCCTGGGCACACGGTCCCCCGCTCGCCATGTCCTGGGCCCTTGGTGTCACTTGTGGGTGGCCATCACTTCATGGTGGCTGAGGGCAATCCCGGACGTGGAAGTTGTTTGGCTCACTGTCCCTCCTGCAGTGGTGAGTAACGTGAGGGACTGGCCACTGCTGTCTGCCACAGGTGTAGACAAAGTGGGTCACTCAGGCAGCCCATTCCTTAGGCCCAGCTGTGCCTTGAGTGCCTGCAGCTGGGCCAGGCTGATGTTGCTGCCCCCACAGACGATGATGACCAGCGAGGCCAGAGGAGAGTGTAGCTTGCCCTCCCTCTGTAGCTTGTCCACCACCTGGCTGTACACAGCTGCCAGGGCTGCCCCACATGCCGGCTCCACCAGGATCTTCTCATCATCTGCTGGATAGAGTTGTGGTGAGGGCAGGGCTAGCCTGGGCTCACCAGCCAGTTAGTCAGTCTGGGGCTCAGAAGCCCCATCAGCCTAGGCCAAGGGAACTGTCATTGGTAGAGCTTGTTGGTCAGGAGCCAGTCAGTTGTCACCCCTAGCCAAGGACACTCTTAAGGCTATTGGTGGGGCTTAGAGAGTCAGGAGCCAATCAGCTGTCAGCCCTAGCCCAAACTCTTCTGACACTGGAAGCCAGTTTTTTTTTTAAATTTTTTTTTAATTTTTATTTCTGTGTATGAATGTACTGTCTGCATGCAGGTCTGTGCATCCGTGTCGTGCAATGCCTCGGAGGTCAGAAGAGAGTCTCGGATTCCCCTTGGACCTGGAGTTCTCCCGGAATTGGAGTTTCAGACGGTTCTCAGCCGCCATGTGGGTGCTGAGGATCGAACCCAGTCCTCTGTAAGACTGGTCGGCGCTCTTAACTGCAAGGCTATCTCTCCAGCCCCTGGAAGCCAGTTTTTAACCCTGGGTGAAGAACTTCTCAGGCCACCTGGTAGAGCTTGGGAGGTTCACTGCCAAGGGATCTGGGTCAGGTCATGAACCAAGCAGCTTCTAGCCCTATCTGCTGACCAGAGCCCCCACGTCATCCCAGGCAGGATGTTTTTGGTTGAGCAGGACCTTGGTTTCATCACAGAGCCATCACAGCATGAATTGACTAGCCGGGACTCCCTGGGCTAAGGACTCAGGCATCTGAGTGGCACAGGACCCTGCTGCTGAGGCTGCAGTCACGGGTTAACACGTGGCAGCATGCATTAATTTTGTTCTTTTTCCATGTTGTCCAAGGCTGAACGTTCTGAGTTCAGTACAGACCACCTCCAACTCCAGCCCTCATACCCCTCTGGCCCCTGGCTGCCAGGGAGCTCAGCCATGACAGGGCTGTGCTGTCACTCCCTGGTGCTGTGGTTACAGGCATGTTTTCTTCATGGGTGGTTTTAGCATTTCTTTTTTAACCACTGGGTTATGTATTCTAGGCTGGTGAGGGAGACAGAACTGGGGAGAAAATCGGAAGTTGGAGAGGCCCTTGGTACGCACCCACAAACTTCTCGATGGCGGCCACAGCCTCCTCGTCTGAGATGACCTCAGAGAAAATGGGGTGTTCATGAAACAGCTTCAGAGCCTGTGCCCCCACGGTGTTCACACCCAAGGCCTTGGCAACACTTGGGGTAGGAGGGGGTTGGGGATCAGGAAACAGGAGAAGGATAGGGATGGGGACAGGGAGGGAGAGAGAGGCAGAGGGTACATGTGAGAGGCAAGGACTGAGCAGCCTCTGTGGTCATAAAGGCTGCCAAGTCCCCAGGGGCCTGGGCATCAGGGGCATCAGACTGTCCTGACTTGGAAATGCCCAAAGACATTGTCATCCCCAGCTCTGTCCACTCGTTACCTGCCCTGACTTTCTAGGCTCAAGGTGAACACTGCCACCTCTAGGGAATCCTCCAGAGTGTCCTCAGTTCCATGGCTTCCTGAGATTAGAGTTCCCTGTCCTAACAGGCATGGGAAAAGTGAGTCCTTGTGAAAATACCAGGTGCCACACACTTCCCAAGTGCCATCTACTTGGCTCAGATTTATAGATGGGGAAACAGGCAGAGGCGATGTAGTATCTGGACACATTGACTTAAGGTCCAAAATGGCTGCTTGAGTGCCGGCTATTGCAGCCACATTTCCATCTGGCAGGAGAGGCAGGGTAGTGGCAGTGGGGTAGCGAGCTGGCTCTGTAGCTGGACCAACTGGTCCCCCTGTAGAGGTGCCCTCTCTGGATTCCGGGGATGCCACAGCTTCTCTTCCCAGCCCCTCCCAACTCCACCTCTCTAGGGCCTGCCACCCTGGCCTTGAGGCAGTATGTAGCTCACAGGAGACTGTCAGCAATCATGGCTTCTGTCTAGATGGTGAGGGACAGGCTGGCAGCTCCCACGGGCACACATGAGTCGGAAGAATCCTTTACCCAGATTCAGCCACCTCGACCTGTGACAGAGACTGACACCTCCCTAGAAAGCTGTACAGACAGACACTCCTTGATTGACAGGGATTTGTCTATGAGATCTTAATCAGTGTTGCAAAACCCATCTACATTCAATACAAATGACTGAAAGTTGAGCTTGGACTTTTCCTAGAGTGTGGGTCTGTGGGACAGTTTCCTCTTGTGAGGCTGGGTGGTGGCTGTGAGTGGTGGCTGCCTCAGCCATTCCCTTACAGGAGGAACCAGCTGATATGCTGCTTGCCCACGCTTAGGCAGCACGATGGGTGGATTAAGTTCATCTTTTATTTAGGATATTTTCAACTATGATGGGCTTCCTGGGCTGTAATCACATTTTAAGTTGAGGTGCAGCCGTATTTGTCTATCTTTAAAATGTAGGTGCAGCCTTCTGCCCTCCTGTCTCCTCTTTCCTGCTAGGAGTGTGGATGTGGCAGCGGGCACCCAGAAAGCCATTTGACCCTAAATCAACATGCTTAGGACTGTAGAGCAACAGACTCGAGAATCTGGTTCTGACTTCTGGGAGCTGCCCCAGTTAAACTTAAAAAAAATATATTTTTACTTACCTTTATTTTTTATTTATATGAGTGTATGATGTGTATAAATGCACTCCCCATGGAGTCTTAGAAGAGGGTGTTGGATTCTCCTGGAACTGGAGTTTACAGACAGTTGTTAACTGCCATGTGGGTGCTGGGAATCCAACCCAGGTCCTCTGCAAGAGCAGCCAGTGCTCTTAACCACTGAGCCATCTCTCCAGCCCAAATTTTTCGGGGGGGGGGTCTATTTGAGACAGGGTCTCCCTAGAGACCCAGCTGGCCTGGAACTCACTCTGTAGATAAGGCTGGCCTTGAACTCACAGAGATCCGCCTGCCCTCTGCTGGGATTAAAGGCGTGGGCCACCTGTCCAGCCAAACTTTTTTTTTTTTCAATAAACAGAAACAAAGTTCAATTTTGTTTAAGCTGCTGGTTGGGGGCTGCAGCATGAATTCCTCCTGGGCAGGAATGTTTGTTCACCACCCAGTCTCGCTGGCAGAGGGGCCAGGGGTGAGAACTTCAAGAGTGATTATCATTTACTTTACATAAGGAACTGTCACACCCCTGGAGTTCGAAGACTCATGTCCAAGTCCCAGTCATACCAGCCATGGCCCCATGAACACAGCCTCAGATTCTGTACCCATACAACAGGCAGCTACCCCAGACACTCACCTGGTGATCTTGGGCAGGGTTACCAGCTTGCCAGCGGTTATGGCAGCGTGGAAGCTGTGGGCTCCAAAGGTCTCCATAGCAATGATGGGCACGTCCTCCCAGCCCACCTCCCGAAGTCCCTGGACCACTCCACATAGCAGGCCCCCGCCGCCCACAGACAACACAATGGCCCCTGGTTTAGCGTTCAGCGTCTCTTTCAACTCCTTCACAAGTGATGTGTGGCCTTCCCTGATAGGGGGAGAAGGGTGGCAGGTCAGGGCTGGACTTCCTGGAGATATGTGACAGGGTTAGCTGGAGATGCCAGCTCAGGTCTACACTTGAATGCATCCCAGGCAGTGATGGGCCTTGGGGCTGCTCCCTGCCTCCCTCCCTCACCCTGAGCCCAGTGTTTGTTGGGTATATAGTATGGAGAACCACTGTTCAGGGTGATGATGATATTGAGCATCATGAGGGATGCCTGCTCTGTGTAACGGGGTGACCCGGCCCTCCACTTACCAGATGAGGGGGTCGTCAAAGGGGGGGATATACACCCAGCCTGGCTTGTTCTTTGCTAAGGTCTTGGCTAGCTGGGTGGCCTCTTCCAGTGGCTGCAGAGTGATGGAAGCCAGCAGGGGGTTAGCCAGTGCAGGCCCTGTCCAGCCTCCAGGAACCCTCTGAGGCCCTGTCCACCCTCCAGGAACACCCGTGCCTGCACTCACCTCGCCCACCACCACCACCTCGGCGCCTTCGCTCCTGAGCCGTTCTATGGTGAGTGCAGGCGTGGTGCTGGGCACTACAATGGTGGCCGGGATGCCAAGCCTCCTGGCAGCGTAGGCAGCTGCCATGCCTGCATTGCCCGCTGTTGAATGGCAATGAAAAGTGTGTCAGAGAAGAAAGGGGCCAGTGGGCCCCTTTCACAAGAGGCTTTGCACACTCCTCTCCCTCGGGTCACCACTGCCTCCTTCTGAAACCCCAAATTCAGTCTTGTGAATATGTGCATTGCTGGAGAGACCAGGGCCCAGCGAGGTCAACTGCCTGGACCAAGGACGCACAGCGGAGAAGGGAGGGAAGGAAAGCTGGCTGGCTGCTTACCTGAAGAACAGACAAAATGTTTACAGCCTTGCTTCGCCCTCTGTGGAGACAAGAGGAGGGGTCAGGCCACCTCCCCATTCCTGCCTGAATTTGGCCCTCCCACCGGAACCTCTCCCACCCACACTGAACTCAGCTTCCTTCTTGCTGCCTGAACTGCCCTACCTCAGTCACATCATCCCCAAGGGCTGCCTAGGGGAAGGGGGCAGGCATCAGTTCTCAGGGACCCTCATGAGTGGGCACCCTTTAATCAGAAGGAACCTTATATGGCTGCTTTAACCTCACAGAAAATTGTCCAACCTATCCTAAAATTATTTTACAAAAAGATTTTAATTTATTTTAGTTATGTATATATGTGGCTCTGTGTGCGGGTTTGTGCACTTGAGTGCAGTTTCTCAGAGCCAGAGTGTGATGGGCCATGAAACGAGTTACAGGAGGTTGTGAGCTGCCATGCGAATGCTGGGAATGGAACCTGGGTCCTCTTGGCACTGCAGAAAGATGAGGTCTCCATCCGCAGCTCCATCCTCCTGCCTCAGCCTCCTGAGTGCTGCAATCCCAGATGTACATCCCCATGCCCGGCTCTAGCACTGCCAGAGAAGAAGGGCCCTCCCACGCCCAGGGTGCCATGGTGCCCCGTACCGTCTTGCAGAGGTGCCCGATGCCCCGGATCTTGAAGGACCCTGAGGGTTGGGAGCTGTCCATCTTGAGGTACACTTGGGTGCCAGCCAGTTTGGACAGTGCCATGCTGTCACGCATGGGGGTCTTCACATGCAGGGTCTCTTGGGTTGCCATGGCTGGGCGGCAGGAAGGAGGTGCTGAGGGTTAGGAGAGGGACAGTATCAGTGGCTGCACCCTGGTACTGTGACTCCTGCCTTCACACCAAGCAAGGTTACCTCCAAATTTGTTTGCATTAGCCTTCAGCCCCTGGTGTAACCCCGACACTGATATGGGGGTCCTGGGGCCCTGGATCTGGGAAACCCGTGTGGTTCCTTAAGCTGTCTGTTGCAGCCTCTGGCTGGGGTGAAGGGACATCCCACCATGAAGACCCCTTTGGGGTGGCTCTGGGGATCCCCACCTGGTCGTTGTCCCAGGATGCAGCACCCAGAAGAGGGTGCAGGGCACCCCTGCTGACCCCACCCTAGGGACCTGTGCCCCCTCCTCCCATAGATTTTTTTCTTTTTTCTTTTTGAGACAGGGTCTCCCTGTAGCCCCAGCTGTCCTGGAACTCACTCTGTAGAGCAGGCTGGCCTCATACTCACAGAGATCCACCTGCCTCTGCCTCCCAAGTGCTGGGATTAAAGACTTGCCCCACCATACCCAGCCTCACAGAGATCTTAAGATTTGAGAAAGGAAAAGGCCCTGGTCTTCCAAAGGTGAGGGGCACAGAACCCTGGTCTGTTCAGCCAACAAGCCAGGTCAGGAGTCACTGCCTCGACACTGGCTCCTGCAGGCTCTCACGTAAATGACGCAGTCTGCTATTTCGCGGTGTCACATGGCAACCTGGCAGGCTCCCTGATGCCATCGTCCCATTTTACAGCTGAGAACACTGACTCCTCCCTCTCCTCTCCTCCCCTGGGGAACCCACCCGCCTGTCTCTGGCAGTCAGTCCTGGGATGCTGCTGAGGCCGGAGCCACTTACCCGCACGGAAGGAGAGGACAGAGCAAGCAGGAGGGGAGAACGGTTGCAGGGTCAGCAGGCGGACTGCTCAGCTGTCTCCAGGACTCTCGGCTCCGGGTCTTTTATTCCCCTGGCACCTCTGGGTAGTCAATGGGGACAGCCGCCAGGCCCGCTCCCGCCCCCGCCAGGCCCGCCCCGCCCCCGCCAGGCCCGCCCCCTGGTCCAGGCGGCAGACTTCTCTAGGCCATCTATTCTTCCACCCTGTCCACTTCCCATTCCTCACCCCCCCCCTTTTTTTTTTTTTGGTCTTTTTGAGACAGGGTCTCCCTGTAGCTCCAGCTGTCCTGGAACTCGCTATGTAGACCAGGGCCACTACGCGCCCGGCTCCTCCCATTCTTTTTTCATTTGCAAATGAGGTCACTTTTTTTTACCAAGGACCTGCAGGATGCCACGGAGAGGATGAGAAAACTTGTGTAAAAGCTGCTGGACTGCTCTTGCAGAGGACCCGGGTTCGATCCCCAGCACCCGCATGGTGGCTGAGAACCGTCTTTAACTCCAGTTCCAGGGGAATCCGAAACCCTCTTCTGACCTCCGTGGCATTGCACAACACCATGCGCAAAGCTACATGCAGACAGTACACTCATACACATTAAAAAAAAAAAAAAAGAGCTGCTGGAGCTAGAGTTTTTTTTTAGGTCTGTCCCCCAAACATAAATGGAAAAATAAAGCCGTGGCAGGTTTCAGCACGTGCAACCACAGCTCATGGCATTGTAATCCCAGCCTCAGCCACACAGTGAAACCTTGTCTCAGAAAAATCACAAAGCCTCAGCAAGGGCTGGAGATGACTCAGTGGTTAAGACCTGGGTTTGAATCCCAGCTCCCACTCAGCAAAGAACAGCCATCTGTAACTCCAGTTCCAGGGGACCCAACTCAGCTCTTCCAGACTTTGTGAGCATTGCATAACATGGGTACAACACTTACATACGTGCAGGCTAAACACTCATACGCATAAAACAAAAAATAATAAATTAAAAAAATAAACCTCAACGAAAGCCACAAAAAATGGAAAGGGATCTGCTGGTCCCAGTGGGGTCTGCCTTGTTTTGGACCCCGCCTCCGACCTCTGTGGACCTCAGGACCTGGCAATCATCCAGCCCTCTTCTGCTGAAACCCTCCCTTGATGGGGTGGGGCCCTCCCGGAACGGCTCAGGCTCTCCAGTGGTGCTGTGTGGCCAACTCCTAGTGTGCGTCATTCCCAGTGACAAACAGTTTCTGCTGAACCCTGGTGTGTAAAATCGGCCAAGGTCGGGACCCCAGGCCAGTTGGAGCCTCGCCCTGGGGTTATCTTCTCCCATGGCGACACTCTAAGAGACCTGTGGCTACAGCAAGTGGGGATATCTGCGGCTAGACAGCTTTACAGGGCAGACGAAGCTCCTGATTCTGTCCCACACACTGTTTTGGGTTGGTACTTGGTTTGAGGTGACAGGGTTTGTCATGTTCAAGGGGTGGAAGTGACATACAAGAAAGCAGCTGCGTAGTGACTGTTCTGTCACCTGGGAGCCCTCTGCTCTTCGGTCTGTGTCTCCTTGTCCTGCCCCGGCTTCCCTTTGGATGCAGGTGTAGGGCACTCCCTGGAGGAGGGCGGAGACATCGTTCCTCATTGTTTAGGCCTCAGTCATAAATCCAAAGATTTTTGTTCTGTTTTGTGAGACAGGGTCTTGCTCAGGCTGGCCTTGAACTCCCCATCCCCTTGCCTCAGCGTTTCGGGTGCAAGGATCATGGGCATGCGCCACCGAGCCTAGCTTTTCTTTTTTTATTTTTAAGGTATCCTGAGCAACTCTGTAGGTTGATAGATCCAGATCTAATTTAACCTATTTGACGGTTGCAGGCAGTTCCATGGTCAAACTCTTCGCCAGTAGGACTTGTCCTGGTTTTGTGATCCCACCCACCAAGCTGTAGCCCCAGTCCTAATATTGCTTTTTTGCTTCTAATAATGATTTTTGAGACAGTGTTTTGCTAAGTACCCCAGACTGGCTTCAGTCTCCCAAATGCTGGGATTAGCAGTGTGCATGATGAACTTTTGTTTCTTTGTGTCTTTTTTTGTTTTTTTTTGTTTTGTTTTTGGTATTTTTGAGACAGGGTCTCCCTTTAGTTCCGGCTGGCCTGGAGCTTGCTCTGTAGACCAGGCTGGCCTTAAACTCACAGAGAGCCCCCTGCCTCTGCCTCCTGAGTGCTGGGATTAAAGGTGTGCACCACCGCACCCGTCTCTTTGTTTTATTTTTAAAAATATTTTATTTATTTATTTATTTATTTATTTATTTATTTATTTATATGAATGTACTGTCTGCATGTAGGTTTGTGCACCCGTGTCGTGCAATGCTGAGGAAGTCAGAAGAGGGTGTCGGATTCCCCTGGAACTGGAGTTCTCCTGGAATTGGAGTTACAGACAGTTCTCAGCCACCATGTGGGTGCTGGGGATTGAACCCCGGTCCTCTGCAAGAGCAGTCAGCACTCTTAACTGCTAGGCCATCTCTACAGCCCTCTTTGTTTTATTTTAAGGCAGGATCTTATACAGCCTGGGCTGGACTTGAATTTCCTTTCTAGCCAAGGGATGATCTTGAACTTCTGATTCTTCTGCCTCTGCCACCTGAGTGGAGGGGGTATAGGCTTGAACCAGCACTCCTGGGTCTTAGCTATGATTTGTTTATTTATTTATTTAAAAAAAATTTTTTTTGGCCGGGCGTGGTGGCGCACGCCTTTAATCCTAGCACTTGGGAGGCAGAGGCAGGCGGATCTTTGTGAGTTCAAGGCCAGCCTGGTCTACAGAGTGAGTTCCAGGACACCTGGGGCTACAGGGAGACCCTGTCTCGAAAAGACCAAAAAAAAAAAAAAAAATTTTTTTTTGGTCTCTTTGAGGCAGGGTCTCCCTGTAGCCCCAGCTGTCCTGGAACTCACTACGTAAACCTGTTTGGCCTTGAACTCACAGAGATCTGCCTGCCTCTGCCTCCCAAGTGCCACCATGCCCCACTTGATTTGTTTATTTTTATTTTATGTATGTTTTGCCTGCATGTGTATAAGTATACCACAAGTATACAATGCTGAGGGAGGCCAGAAGAGGACATCTGATCCCTGGAACTGGAGTTATGGATGGTTAGCTGTTATGTGGGTGCTGGGAAACCAACCTAGGGCCTCTGCAAGAGCAGTCAGTGCTCTTAACTGCTGAGCCATCTCTCTAGTCCCTTAGCTATGAATTTTAGTTTTTTTGGGGGGGCACAGTTAGGTTGAAGGTGACTCAAACCTTAGTCATGGTGGTCTCTCTGTGGGTAACCCACAGTCAGTTTGTTTTAGCTCATTGTACCTTAGCCCGACCTTTAGTACCAGGCTTCTCTTCTTGTCCAGGGTAAATGTGGGATCGGGGTGAGGCTGTCCCCACATCAGGGTCTCAAGCTCAAATATCTCCAATGTGGGGTGAAAGAGATGGCTCAGTGGTTAAGAGCACCTGCAGAGAAACTGGGTTAGGTTCCCAGAACCTGGAGGACAGCTCACAACCACCTGTAACTCCAGTTCCGGGGGATCTGAGATCTTCTCCCGGCCTCCATAGGCATTGCACGTACAAGTACATGCAGGCAAAGCATTAACACACATAAAATAAAAAATAAATAATTGAAAAAAATTTAAGTAGTACATCCAAGGGTCCAGCAAGGGGGTGATCTGCACTGGGCATCAGCAGAGAGTGAGGACAGGGTGACTGTGGGCCTCGGTCCTCCAGGGTGGGGGGCGGGGGTGGCGGTGGTGGCTTGGGTGGTGCAAACACGGCCTGAGGGTGGGATGAGATTCTCTGGTCTGCAGTAATCTAATTTCTTGGTTAGCGGTAGGAAGCCTTTGAGCTTGGGCAAGGTGCTGTGTTATGTTGGGGGCCTGAAGACTGGGGTCCCTATACCTCCAGGTGAGTTATTGCTCACTGGCAGTGTTGGTGGCTTAACCCTCTGTGTCCCTGTTCCCATATGGTGGCTTAGAAGGTGTGTGACACAGAGCCAGGGAGAATGGGGATGGGGGCCTGCAGTCGGGAGGGCAGCTGGCAGGTGTCAGAGGCTCTGCCTACCTTAACACGCAGTTCCTCTGCCTGGGAACAGGACAGCCAGCTGTGGCTGACGTGGTGAGATGAGGATTAATCAGCAACCCAGAGGACTGGCCATGGGGCTGTTTTGTGGCCTGAGATGTCAGGGACAGCAGTTGGCTGACAAACATGACAGTGACCTGGCTCGGCTGGCCTCCTCACCCATCCTTTTCCTCATCCCAGCCAGCAGCTCTGGAGGCTCAGCCTTTTGCCAGTCTACTGCTGTGTAACCTTGGGACAGTGACTTGGCCTTTCTGAACCTTTTCCTTGGGGTAGGGATCATTGGATTATCTATTTTTCCTGGTACTTGTACATTCCATGGCATAATGCACTCACCTCTTTTATAACTGTGCTAATGACAGCAGCAGTCACGTCAGCATGGAGGGTCAGTTGCAAGTTCTGGTGTCTTGAACACATCAGCTCCACCAGAATAGAACTCTGTGTCTCTCCCTACTGCTGAGAAAACAAGGCACAGAGAGGTTGAGCGACTTTCTCAAGGGTATATGGCCAGGACATGATGGAGCTACTGTGTGCAGCTGAGCTTGGCTTCAGAGTCTGTGGTCTAAACACCAGACATACACTGCCTTCCCACACCAGCCAGCCCCTGCCCCCACCTTCTGTGTTTTGTTCTCTCTCTCTCTCTCTCTCTCTCTCATTTTGAGACAGGATCTCTCTGTAGCCCCAGCTAGCCTGGAACTCACTATGTAGACCAGGCTGGCCTTGAACTCATTGAGATCCACCTGCCTCTGCCTCCCGAGTGCTGGGATTAAAGGCGTGCACCACCTCGCCTGGCTGTTTTTGAACTCAGGTTGTCAGGCTTTGCAGCAAATGCCATTACCTGCTGGGCCATCTGCCAGCCCTATTTGTTTCCTGAGATGGTCTTGCTAATAAGCTTCGTGAGTACTGGGATCACAGGTGTACAACAGTCCATTGGGCTTGATACTTTTTTTTTTTTTTTTTTTTTTTGGGGGGTCTTTTTCGAGACAGGGTCTCCCTGTAGCCCCAGCTGTCCTGGAACTCACTCTGTAGACCAGGCTGGCCTTGAACTTACAAAGATCCGCCTGCCTCTGCCTCCCAAGTGCTAGGACTAAAGGCGTGCGCCACCACGCCCGGCTGGGCTTGATACTTTTTAAAATACTTTTCTTTTTGTTATTTTAAATTATGTGTCTGTGCCTGTGTTTGTGTTTGGGTATGTGGATGTGCATTCAGGTGCCAGCAGAGACAAGAAGAGGGCGCCAAATATGGAGCTGGAGTTAGGTACAGGTGGTTGTGAGCTGCCTGAGGTGGGTGCTGGGAACCAAGCTCAGATCCTTTGGGAGAACAGTACTTGCTGCTAGTCACAGAGTCATCTCTCTAGTCCTTTAAGGTTTTTTCTTTTTTCTTTATTATTTTTATTTGGTGTGTATGAATATGTTGTCTGCATGTATGTAAGTGCACCTGTGTCATGCAATGCCCAAGGAAGTCAGAAGAGGGTGTTGGATCCCCTGGAACTGGAGTTACAGATGGTTGTTAGCTGCCATGTGGGTGCTGGGAACCAAGCTTGGGTCTTCTACAAGGGCAGCCAATGGTCTTAACTGCTGAGCCATCTCTCCAGCCCTTAATAATTTTTCTTAAGACGATTCCATTACTGGGCTGGGGATGCAGCTTCGTTGGTAGAGCACTCTCACTGTGTGCTCAAGCCACAGTGTTAAACCTCAGGTGCACAGCCATTCTTCCAGCATCTGGGATCAGAGGCAAGTAAGACGTTCAAAGTCCTCTTCATCTACATAGCAATTTGAGGCTAACATGGACTGCACAGAATCCTGTTTCAAGAAAAACAAAAAAAACCCAAACTAAAAACACAAAGTCTAAATCCTTAGGAGACTCTCTAGTGCTAGGTAGGGAAAGGCCCTTGGGATATGCTATCAGTATAAAAGGATGTGTATAGTAGGCATGCAATAAATGCAACTGTCTCACTTCTGTACACCTGAGCTGTTCCTCTACCAGGAAGCCCCCAAATCCCACCCTAAAAATGCAGCCCACAGTGGCCTTCTGCCCTGTCCTGTATCCCCAGTGCCTCCTGCGGGACAGCACACCTGCCAAGGATGGCAGCGTGCTAACACGAGGGCAGAGGCGAGCCGAAGACCATAACTAAGTGGCTTTACGTGACTCTAGGTAGCCACGAGTTAATCATCAAACCTGGGGGTCACATGCAGCCAAGAAGGACACCGGGATATCTGGGCTGCCCAGTCCCTCCTGAATCTTACCTCTCAGTTGACAGAAAGGGAAACTGAGGTCCAAGATGTACACAAGGCACTTGGCATTGCCCAGTGGGATGGGAAAAGAGGAGATATGTGTTTGTTCATGGTGTCAGTCTGCTGCCTAAAACCTTCTTGGCTCCCTATTGCCTGAGTGGGGCGCAAAGCCCAGGTTAACATAAGATTGCTGGGGATTTTGGCTTCTGCTGTTTCTATCTCTGTCCCTCCAAATATTCCCTTTTGAGACCATCTGTTGTCTGTGTGTGTGTGTGCAGGGCACATGTGTGTGGTTGCTTATGGAAGCTAGAGGTCCACATCAGTGTCCTCCACTGTTTCCAGAGAGTCTCTCACTGAGCCTGGAGTACACCGATTTGGCTGGACGCACTGGCCAGGCAACTCTCCGTAGCTTCGTGTTTTACCTTCCTCCAGCTGGGATCGAACTGTGCCACCTCGCTTGGCTCTTTGACTTGGGTGCTGTGGATCTGAACTCAGGTCCTCAGGCTTGGGTGGCACACATTTTACCCGAAGAACCAGCCCCTCTGCCGCTTCTAAATACTTCTGAACCCCTGGAACACAGCATGCTTTTGATTCACTTTCCTCCTACCCAAACCTTAGGGATGTCTTGGCTCCTGCTGCCCACCTCCTGTCCACCCGCTGCCCACCCCTGGCATCCTGAGGGCTGGGCCAAGGAAGGGACACCCTATCTCATTTGAGGTTAAAGGTCCCCAGGGCTTGGCATGTGGTAGTTGTCCAGTAAACATTTATTTATTGAATGCTTGAATGAGCAAGCAGCAATTGATTTGAACAGTAAATAACAGCCCAGCTTCTTGCGTTGGCTGTGAAATAGCATTGAATTGGATGTGATCCTGGGGTCACCTTTCCTACCATAGTTTGTGCCTGCCTCAACCTTGCTTTCTGTCTCAGATCTATGCTAACCCTAGGGTAATCCAGGAGAGCAGCCTGGACCTGGAGTGGGATGGAGGTGGTTGTGTCAGGAAAGTTGTCTAAGCTTAGGGGTAGGGAGTCATTCTGTCCCTTACTGGCTGGGCTCCTGTGGATGTGTGCTTCTCTCTCCCCAGATGGGACCAGATCATGCAGTGGCCATGGGTAGCAAATGAGTGGCGGGGAGGGAAGTTGAACCTCTCCCCTTGGGCTTTTCTGGCCCCCCTTTTGTCCTAAGCCCTCAAGGGAACCCCAAAGTCAGGGTCTGTCCCTTTAACAAGGAGGAGGGGCCAGGCCCTAGGGGCGGAAGTTGATCTGGGAGCCTGGGAGGCTGGGCTGGGTGGCTGTGCTGGTCTGGGAACTACACTTCAGGAAGGGAAGGTAAGGGTGGCTTGTGGGAGTGGCGGATGGGGGCATAGGTGGGCTGGTAAGTGGGCGTAGCTGCGCCCCAGCAGTGTCTGTTCAACTCCTGTCATCCCAAGGAAAAGGTTGGGTCCTGTGGACCCTGAGGGTAGACAGCAGGCTGTGAATCCTTCCTGGGATTCAGCTTTCCAGGTGTGTGTGTGTGTGTGTGTGTGTGTGTGTGTGTGTGTAGGGGAACCAGAGAGATGGACAGTGTGGGTGGTCTTTATTTGTGACTCCTGGAGGAAGGGCCAGGGTCACAGGGCAGGGACCCCAAGCCTGAGTCCCTCCTTCCACTGCTTTGCCCAAAGCCTGGGTACCAAGCTCCTGCTCAGCCCCAGAAGCTGCCACCATGTGCAACTGCAGGTCCCCGGACTTTGGCCTCAGCTGTGTTCCTGCCCCAGTAGGCTCTGGCTGTGACAAAGCTGTCCACATTGGGAACCTTGTCTATACTCCTGATGACTGTCACCTAGATGGGCAGACAGGTCTGGGGTCAGAGCTGAGGGCTTTTGACTCCTAAGAACAATTTGTCAGCAACAAATACCCTCAGCTATAAATACAACAATAACACAGCCCAACAGTTAAGACTCCACACAGCATGAAACACATGCCTGGGTTTGAACTCTCAGCTTCAGTTCCTGCGGTGTGACCTTGTACATCAATCCCTCTGGGCCACATTGGTTATAGAATGGAGTTAAACACAGGGCTTATCTTGGAGTTTCTAGAGCGTTCTGTGCAATACTAACGAAGGAGTTGGGCATGATGCCTGGCTCTCGGCAAGCCCCGCACGGAGGTTCACTTTTATCTCCCCGTATCAGGTAAAGCCCATGCCTTCGCTTGCACAGAGCTGCATCCAGCGCGTGGTGTGTTTGGCTTCTTATTTTGTTTTCAGTTCCAAGAGGCTTTTCCTGTCCTTTAAACTCAAAGGAGACCCTTTTCGTGTGTCTTTAAGACCCTGTATGTACATGTTCCCACACAACAATTTTCACCATTTCTTGTTTTGCTAGTCTCTATTGGGCCTTCTCATCAAACTGCAAGTCAGTTCCAAGGTGGATGTCTGTCTTTGGGGTTATGCTATCTCTAGGTACCAAGCTCTAGCCTATACTTTGTAGGTTCCCTATAGACATGCCACAATGGGTCCCAGGGTGTAACCTGGCCAAGGAGTTCCGCCTGGCAGGACAGGGATTCTGTAAGTAGTAGTCATTATGCTTCCATGTGGCCTTCGAGTTGGGGTTTGCATTGCTCTTTTTTTTTTTTTTTTTCCTTTGGTCTTTTTGAGACAGGGTCTCCCTGTAGCCCCAGCTGTCCTGGAACTCACTCTGTAGACCATGCTGGCCTTGAACTCACAAAGATCTGCCTGCCTCTGCCTCCCGAGTGCTAGGATTAAAGGCGTGCGCCACCACGCCCGGCTTGCATTGCTCTTATTTTACAGACGGGAAAACAGGCACCGAGAGGTTAAGACACTTATTTGGGTCATGTGGTCAAAGGAGTCACAACTGGTTTCTGACTTTGGTCTCTGGGCCTGAGGTTGAGGGGAAGTCCAGGTCAAACTTTGCTGGGACTGAAGAGCTGAGATAGCCCACAGGCCCCTTTCTCCCGTGGGAGGGGCTCTCGATGAGATGAGGTGGGGCTGCTCTGTCTTTGCCCTGTTGGAGTTCAGGAGCCACCCTGACAGGGCACAGGGTCAGACCCATGGACCTAGGGTACTCTTTGATTTGATACATGCATGAAAAAGGTTCTGGCTCTTGCGCAGGTGGGATGGGATTCAGGTCGCCCCCTGGTGGGTCACAGTGAAACTGTGCCCCTCCTCCCAACTTTTCTGTTCTTAAAAAAGAAAAAAAGAGAGGACATTTTTGTCCCTGTTTGGTCCTTTGGTTTGAAACAAGGTCTCAATACATAGCTGAGCCTGACCTGAACGTATTATGTAGCCCACACTGGCCTTGAACTCTCTATCTTCCTGCCTAGATCTGCTGAGTCTCTCTCAGTACTGGAATTACAGGTGCTACCATACCTGGCTTTATTTATTTGTTTTATGTATATAAGGGTTTTGCCTGGCTGTATGTAAGTTCACCACATGTGTGCTATGCCTGCAGAGGCCAGAAGAGAGCATCAGATCCCCTGGAATTGGAGTTATAGCCAGTGCTCTTAACTGCTGAGTCATCTCTCCAGCCCCATGGTATTTGATTTTAGAGATACATGCCACCATGCTTAGAGAGCTGATGACCCAGAGGAGGGGACCCCGCTAAAGAGAAGCAAAAGATGTCACGGAATGGCATGGTCTCCCTGGGGTATGCTTAATCCCTGTTTCTTTTGGAAAAAAATAATGAATTAATGAGCCAGGGCATGGTGGTGCATGCCTTTAATCCCAGCACTTGGGGAGCAGAGGCAGGTGGATGGATCTCTGTGAGCTCAAGGTCTACATAGTGAGTTCCTGTCTTGAAAAACAAATATGGGGGCTGGAGAGATGGCTCAGTGGTTAAGAGCACCGACCACTCTTGCGGAGGTCCCGGGTTTGATTCCCAGCACCCACATGGAGGCTAAGAACTGTCCTTAAGCTGGGCGTGGTGGCACATGCCTTTAATCCTAACACTCAGGAGGCAGAGGCAGGTGGATCTCTGTGAGTTCATGGCCAGCCTGATCCACAGAGTGAGTTCCAGGCCAGCCGGGGCTATAGGGAGACCCTGTCTCAAAATGACAAAAAGACTAAAAATAAAATATGAATGAATGAATGAATTCTCTTACTCTTTGGTCACATTCTGCATCCCCAGCACTGTGGGCAGCCACAGGTACACAGTGAACGGCACCCAGGCCAATTTGTCTTGTTCAGATGTAGAAACTGAGGCCTGGAGAAGTGCAGATACTGGCCTGGATCACCAAGCTCGGGGTCGTGGGTACCTGGGCTCAAGGTCCTGCCCCCTCCTTTCACAGCTGAAGGGTTCCTAACTTGCATGTCTCCCACAGCTTGTCCATGTGGCCAATGGAGGAAGAGCCTTTCCACAGGGTCACACCCCTGCTGAAGAGCTGGGCGCTGTCCAGGGTGGCAGGCATGACAGTCTTCCTCAAGTGTGAGAATGTGCAGCCCTGTGGCTCCTTTAAGATCCGAGGCATCGGGCATTTCTGCCAGCAGGTGTGGGCCTGTGGGCAGGAGGGAAGAGGTAGGGCAGGGTGGAGGGAGGGGTGTTGGGTGTGGATGGGGCATCTAGCAACATCTCATAAAGGTCTCCACGATGCCTGCTTGAGTGAGCTGCAAGGTCATCTTTTCTCTCCCCAGATGGCCAAGAAAGGCTGTGTCCACCTGGTCTGCTCCTCAGGTGATCCGCCCCTCTCTGCTTTGCTGGGGAGTCCTGGGGCAGGGGCAGGGGCAGGGGCAGGGGCAGGGGAGCCGGTTGGGGCAGTGTGCAGTGTACAGGGCTTGCCTCCTCCTCCTTTCTCTTCCTTCTCTCTTTACTCCCTCCTTTTCTCTTTCCTTCCTTCCCTTCCTCCCTTCAGGCCTCTTTGAAACAGGATCTCATATTGTCCAAGCTGGCCTTAAGCTACATGGTCAAGACTGGTGAACCGAGCCTCCTGCCTCCACTTACTGAGTGCTGAGTTGAAGGTGTGCACCATCAGGGCCAGCTAGACTTTCCTTAGAGACCCAGCCTTACGAGGATCACAGTCCCCAACAGCCACCTCATCTGTTATCTCAATTCTTTTCCCATAATCCAAGACTTGTGGTGGTTAGAAGTGACAGAGACCCATTTCACAGAGGTTTAAACTATAAGCTCCAAGCGCTGACCGTCCTCAGGATAAACGGGTTTCAGGCACAGCTGGATCCAGCAGGACTCTGCTGTCTCTGTCATTATTTTTTTCCTCTTTTCTCTCTTTTTGGTCAACATACCTCTGAATCAACCATGAGTCAGGAGGGTCAGTTCTCTGACTGGCTCTAGGGGGTCGTTTGTCCATCTCTGGACTAGAGGGAGGAGCCAGTAGTGACCCAGACACAAAGGTGACTGTTAAAAGGAAATGGAGGGGCTGGAGAGATGGCTCAGTGGTTAAGAGCGCCGACTGCTGCCTCTTGCAGAGGACCTGGGTTCAATTCCCAGCACCCACATGGCAGCTAAGAACCATCTTTAACTCTGGTTCCAGGGGAATCCGACGCCCTTTTCTGACCTCCGAGGCATTGCAAGATGGGTGCACCAACCTACACGCAGACAGTACATTCATACACATACAAAAAAAAAAAAAATAGAGCCGAGCATGGTGGTGCATGCCTTTAATCCTAGCACTTGGGAGGCAGAGGCAGGTGGATCTTTGTGAGTTCAAGGCCAGCCTGGTCTACAATGTGAGTTCCAGGACAGCTGGGGCTACAGGGAGACCCTGTCTCACAAAGACCAAAAAAAAAAAATAATAATAATAATTTAAAAGGAAATGGAGGGCATATGAAGAGGGACTTGTACCTGCTCTTGTCATGCCCTTCTGCTGCTCCCAGGGGGCAATGCGGGACTTGCTGCTGCCTACTCTGCTCAGAAGCTGGGCATCCCTGCCACCATTGTGCTCCCGGAGAACACCTCCCAGCAGGTGGTGCGGAGGCTGCAGGGTGAAGGGGCTGAGGTCCAGCTGACTGGGAAGGTAAGGAATGCAAGGAGGGAGTTCACACCCCATCCTGTTAAGAGCGCCGACTGCTGCCTCTTGGCAGAGGACCTGGGTTTCATTCCCAGCACCCACCAATGGCACTAAGAACCCATCTTTAACTGTAACCTGGGCCTGGTTCTAGGGGAATCACGACGCCCTCTTCTGACCCTCCGAGGCATTGCAAGANGCTTTGAAACAACTTTGAAAAGCTCAGAGGGGACAGGAATATATGGCAGATGCATGAACTTAGGAGGGGTACGGGGCATGGAGGGGGAACATAGTCTGCATTGAGCTGGGAGTGATATAGGAAATGCACAAACTTCAATAAAATATTAAATTAAAAAGAAAAATTAAAAAAAAATTACTTTTTTTTTTTTTCATCTTATGTGTTGTTTTTGTTTTTTGTGTGGTGTGTGTGCAGGTAGCACGCTATTGAGCAGGTATGGAGACTGGAGGTTGAACCTGGAGCTCCCTATTTCTGCTAGGCTGATGGCCAGGCAAAAAAAGGCCCACCTTCTGGTCTCAACCTCTTCTCCCTCCCAACACTGGGGTCACAGATGTGTGCCTCCACGCCCAGCCTTTTATGTAGATTCTGGGGTTCAGAACCGAGGTGCTCAGGCTAGCACTCTCTATGTAACCCAGAACAGCCTCTAACTCTTAATCCCGGCCGCAGCCTCCTCAGTGCTGACATGTGGACATCGACCTGAAGGGGCCTTTTCACCCTTCTAAATTAGATCTTCAAGACAGTGGTTAGAACTGTAGGACAAGGAGAGCTTGGGGTGTCCATCATCCCCACTGTTGGGATGAGGAGACCACAGGGCAGAGACTCAGCCCCCAAACCCCCCTCCCACACCTAATCAGGCACACCTGGTAATATCTGGTAGAGTGACCAGCCTGCCGGCCTGCATGGCCATGTTGAAGCTGTGTGCCCCTCGGGTCTCCATGGCGACAATGGGCACGTGCTGCCAGCCAACCTCCACCAGGCCAGCTGTCACACCAGCCAAGAGCCCTCCGCCCCCAACTGCCAGCACCACAGCACCTGGAGGGGTCCTCAGTGCCGCCTTCAGCTCCCGAACCAGACTGGCGTGGCCTTCCCTGTGGGTGGGAGAGGGGCAGGTGGGAGGGGTCCGGGGAAGGGCACCTTCCCCAGCCACAGCAGTTGCTGTCTCACCACTTCGTCCTTGTTCTCCCTTCATTCATCACCATCATCTATTCTCATCCCCACCCTCCAATCACCCTCAGGTACGACATCGTCTCATTTAACTTCCCTCAACTTCAGGAAGAAGCGATTTAGCAGGAAGGGCTAAGGGGTCCAGCCCACCACTCGGAACCGGCCAACTGGGATTCTGGAACTAGAACCCCATCTCTGCCACTGACCAGCTATGTGACCTCAGGCAAGTGTCTCGATCCTTCTGTGCCTCAGTGGGTTTTCTAGTACTGCCTCTAGGGCTCTGCAGATGACCAGATGAAGGAGAGCCAGCAGTTTACAGGGGTGACTGTGGCATATGTCCAATAAAGGGGACTTTGGATTATAATTTCCATCTTACAGATGGGGAAATTGAGGCCTAGCAGGGAAGTAAGTAACACAAAGCCACACAATTCCCAGGTGGCAGAAAAACAGGGTTGGACTTGCTTCTGTCTGGCTTTGAGCATCTCCTGCTGCTTGGGCTGTTTTCCCTTGTGTCTAATGGGAGGACCCTGACAATGAGCTCTGGCTCCCTGGGAACACAGCCACCAGCCTTACCATATCAGGGGGTGGTCAAACGGGGGGACGTTCACCCAGCCGTCCTTCGTGGCCAGTTCTTGGGCCCTCGTATTGGCTTCGTCCCAGACCTAGAGAGAAAATCCCTTTGGAAGAGCCGGGGCCCAGATGCCACAGAGACTGTGGGAGAGGCCGGGGTTGTCGATGTAGTGAATGGATGTGATGGATAGATGATGGAGGATGGATGGATGAGGAGTGATCGATTGTAGACGGGAAGGAAAGGAAGACTCAGGGGGTGGGGAGGAGGCCAGAGGAAGAAGTGGAAAGCGGCATAGCGCAGTGTTCCAGTCTCACTCTAAGGTCTTCACATGGTCATTCCTTAACCACCGTTTCCCCAGCTCACCCCACGGCCCCTTCTGGAGCAGCAACTCCATGTCAGAATCTGTTTCTTAGATAAAAATGTCATTCTTGAAGTGACCCTTACTGGGGTCTCAAATCAGGAAACGATGTAGCTCTCACCTTCATTATTTCATCTTATCAAAAGGCAAACACTTCAGGGGCTGGAGAGAAGTAGCCCCTAGCGGTTTAAGAGCCACCGACTGCCTCTTTGCAGACGACCCGGGTTCAATCCCCAGAACCCACTGGTGGCTAAGGGAACCATCTGTAAACTGCCATTTCCAGGAGAACTCCAGTTTGCCAGGGGAATCCCAGAGGACCTTCTTCTGACTCCGTGGCCATTGCACGGGACACAGGTGCACAAAACCTGCATGCCGACCAGACATTCATTACAATACAAAAATAAATAAAAAAATTAAAAAAATATATTAAAAAAAAAAAAAAAAGGGGCAAACACTTCAATTGCCAATAACAAGTGTTGACAAGGACAGGGACAGACACTCCCCTGCCCTCTGAAAGGATTGTTTCTCTAGTGTAGCCCTCAAAGTCCACTGCCTGCTGTTCCCAACCCTCCTCTCTTCCCTCCTGACAGAAGACTGAAGACCAGAAAATTGGGCTCCAAAGTTCATCTAAAGGCAAAGGAGGCGATGCCCTAGGAGGCTATCTCTCCAGCCCCTGAAGTGTTTGCCTTTTGATAAGATGAAATAATGAAGGTGAGAGCTACATCGTTTCCTGATTTGAGACCCCAGTAAGGGTCACTTCAAGAATGACATTTTTATCTAAGAAACAGATTCTGACATGGAGTTGCTGCTCCAGAAGGGGCCGTGGGGTGAGCTGGGGAAACGGTGGTTAAGGAATGACCATGTGAAGACCTTAGAGTGAGACTGAACACTGCGCTATGCAGCTTCCCTTCCTTCCTCCGGCCTCTCCTCCCCACCCCCTGATTCTTTCTTTCCTTCCCTCTATCGATCACTCACTCATCCATCCATCCATCCATCCATCTATCCATCCATCCATTCACTCATCAGGACACCCCGGCCTCTCCCACAGTCTCTGTGGCATCTGGGCCCCGGCTCTTCCAAAGGGATTTTCTCTCTAGGTCTGGGACGAAGCCAATACGAGGGCCCAAGAACTGGCCACGAAGGACGGCTGGGTGAACGTCCCCCCGTTTGACCACCCCCTGATATGGTAAGGCTGGTGGCTGTGTTCCCAGGGAGCCAGAGCTCATTGTCAGGGTCCTCCCATTAGACACAAGGGAAAACAGCCCAAGCAGCAGGAGATGCTCAAAGCCAGACAGAAGCAAGTCCAACCCTGTTTTTCTGCCACCTGGGAATTGTGTGGCTTTGTGTTACTTCCCTGCTTAGGCCTCAATTTCCCCATCTGTAAGATGGAAATTATAATCCAAAGTCCCCTTTATTGGACATATGCCACAGTCACCCCTGTAAACTGCTGGCTCTCCTTCATCTGGTCATCTGCAGAGCCCTAGAGGCAGTACTAGAAAACCCACTGAGGCACAGAAGGATCGAGACACTTGCCTGAGGTCACATAGCTGGTCAGTGGCAGAGATGGGGTTCTAGTTCCAGAATCCCAGTTGGCCGGTTCCGAGTGGTGGGCTGGACCCCTTAGCCCTTCCTGCTAAATCGCTTCTTCCTGAAGTTGAGGGAAGTTAAATGAGACGATGTCGTACCTGAGGGGTGATTGGAGGGTGGGTGGATGGATGAATGAGTGAGTGAATGAATGGAGAACAAGGACGAAGTGGTGAGACAGCAACTGCTGTGGCTGGGGAAGGTGCCCTTCCCCGGACCCCTCCCACCTGCCCCTCTCCCACCCACAGGGAAGGCCACGCCAGTCTGGTTCGGGAGCTGAAGGCGGCACTGAGGACCCCTCCAGGTGCTGTGGTGCTGGCAGTTGGGGGCGGAGGGCTCTTGGCTGGTGTGACAGCTGGCCTGGTGGAGGTTGGCTGGCAGCACGTGCCCATTGTCGCCATGGAGACCCGAGGGGCACACAGCTTCAACATGGCCATGCAGGCCGGCAGGCTGGTCACTCTACCAGATATTACCAGGTGTGCCTGATTAGGGTGTGTGAGGGGGGTTGGGGCTGAGTCTCTGCCCTGTGGTCTCCTCATCCCAACAGTGGGGATGATGGACACCCCAAGCTCTCCTTGTCCTACAGTTCTAACCACTGTCTTGAAGATCTAATTTAGAAGGGTGAAAAGGCCTTCAGGTCTTCCATGTCAGCACTGAGGAGGCTGAGGCCGGGGGATTAAGAGTTAGAGGCTGTTCTGGGTTACATAGAGAGTGCTAGCTTGAGCACCTCGGTTCTGAACCCCAGAATCTACATAAAAGCTAGGCGTGGAGGCACACATCTGTGACCCCAGTGTTGGGAGGGAGAGTAGAGACCAGAGGCTTGCTGGCCATCAAGCCTAGCAGAAATAGGGAGCTCCAGGTTCAACCTCCAGTCTCCATACCTGCTCAATAGGTGCTTACCTGCACACACACACACACACACACACACACACACACACACACACTGAAGGATGGGAGTAATTTTTTTTTAATTTTTATTTTTATTTAATATTTTTATTGAAGTTTGTGCATTTCCTATATCACTTCCCAGCTCAATGCAGACTCAGTTCCCCCTCCATGCCCCGTACCCCTCCTAAGTTCATGCAGACTGCCATATATGTCCTGTATCCCCTTCTGAGTCTTTTCAAAGTTTTTCAAAGCAGAAGATTATTTTTTTGGGGAGAACTTACTGCTTTAGTCGGCTCCCTGTCCCAGTTCTTTTGTTGTTGTTGTTCCCTCCAATCCACATTGTTTCAACATATGCATTCATATATAAATATGTCACACCTATACTAAAATCATGTCATCTGAAAATAAACTATATGCTGTTTCCAAATCATATTTCGGGATTCACATCTTTTCACTTTTATAAATTCCTTTTTTTTTTTTTTTTTTTTTGGTCTTTTTGAGACAGGGTCTCCCTGTAGCTCTGGCTGTCCTGGAACTCACTCTGTAGACCAGGCTGGCCTTGAACTCACAGAGATCAACCTGCCTCTGCCAGGATGGGAGTCATTTAATCTTCACCTATTAATAAGACAGGCTCTCGTTGGTTGGAGTCAAGCCATCCATGACACAACGGAATGTCCCCGTCAGCTGACCCTCTGTTGGTGAACATTGCCCCAGATGGAGACTATGTTTCCCAGCCTGCTTTCCCTTCATATGCACACCTGGCTGAGCGAATTCCACCTGGCACGCTGGCACGTGGGGAGTACTCAGCAAATGTGTGGAAAAGGAGCGACAGGAGTGGACCTGGCAGCCCCAGCTGGCCTAGAACTCACCGTGTAGACCAGGCTGGTCTTGAACTCACAGAGATCTGCCTGCCTCTGTCTCCTGAGTGCTGAGATTAAAAGCTGAACTGCCACATTTATCCTTGCATATCGCCATGGTTACTGGATCAGTTTCTGGGGGCTGCCATAAGAAATGACTGCAAATTGGGCTGAAATGATGGTCCAGTCCATAAAGTGCTTGTCTTTTGAGCAGGAGGACCTGGGCTTGACCCCAGAACCCATGTAAAAGAGTGAAGTGTGGTGGGGTGCCGTGTAGCCCCAGGACTGGTGGATCCAGGGAGCTTGCTGCCTGGCCAGTCTGGACTATTTGTCCAGCTTTAGGTCAACAAGACAAAACTCCTGATGCTGACCTGTGGCCTCTGTGGGCACACATCTTCTGTCACCTCAGAGCTACAGGTTCAAGGGGACTATGTTAGCATTTCCCAGGCCAAGGTCCCAGTTTACCCTGGGGCTTTGGGGAGCTCCTTCCCTCTGTGGCAGTGTCGCTGGGGCTTCGGGGAGCTCCTTCACACTGTGGTAGTGTCCTGGGCTGGGAGGCAGCACCCTGCTACCTTGGTCTTTCTGTAACCTTCCTCTCTGAGTCTTTAAGTGTTCCCTCCTTTCTTTATAAGGTCACTAATTGTAGGGTTTGGGACAGCTCAATGGTAGAGCACCTGCTTAACAGGAGTGAGACCCTAGGTTCTGTCCCCAGCGCCACTCACATAGGTGTGCACTTGAACACACACATTAAAAAGCCCAGGCCAGCCTTCTTTTTTTTTTTTTTTTTTTTTTTTTTTTCAGTGACATTTACATTACGACATGAGACAGGACACACTGCTCATTTCATCAAAGTGCAGTTCGATGTTTTCACAGAATTATGCAGCTGACACAAGTAATTTAAAAAATTTCCATTCTGTTAGAAAACTCTTACCCGTCTCAGCCATCACCCCTCATCCCCTGGGAGCGAGGAATCCCTACCCTCCTTTCTGTCCCGTGTTTCCCCCTCTTCTGGGCATTTCTATGGCTGGAGTGAGGGGATATCGGTCCTCTAACTTGCCTCCTTCCTCCCCGCATCAGCCTTGCTGTCCGCACCTCGGTGTGGTGGGCTAAGACTTCTGTCCTCTCTGTGGTGGAGCTCGGGACCAGGTCCTCATTGGGTTGGCCTAGTCTTACTCATCAGGCCCTGGGCTGATGGCAGTTAGGGTCTTCCTCCTCTTTTGTCTTGGTGGACAGCACTATGTCAGCCACAGCCAGGTCTGTGGGGGGAAATCTTTTCATTACTCTTGGGGTGAAGTTGCTGGTGGCCAGAATAGCTTTTCTTTTTAAAAATATATTATTTATTATTATTTTTATTTTATTATATGAGTATATTGCCTGCCTGTATGTGAATGCACCCGAGTCGTACAGTGCCCTCAGAGGTCTGAAGATGGTGATGGATCCCCTGAAGCTGGAGTTACAAATGGTTGTCAGCTACCATGTGGGTGCTGGGGTTGGAACCCAGATCCTTTGCAAGAGGAGTCTGTGCTCTTAACCACTGAGCTATCTCTCCAGCTTTATTTATTTATTTATTTATTTATTCATTTATTTATTTATTTATTTATTCTTTTTGAGACGGGGTCTCCCTGTAGCCCTAGCTATCCTGGAACTTGCTATGTAGACCTGGCTGGCCTCAAACTCACAGAGCTCTGCCAGCCTCTGCCTCCCGAGTGCTGGGATTAAAGGTATGTGGCTACTCCCAGCCTACTTTTTTTTTTTTTTTTAAGGCCGGGTCTTGTGTAGTCCAGACTGGCCTTGAACTCATTTTGTTGTGGAGGATGACCTTGACGACCTGGTCCTCCTGCTTCCCCCTGATGCATGCTGGGATTATAGGTGTGGGTCATCTCTCCTGGTCTCTGCAGTACTGGGCATAGAAGCCAGGACCCTGTGCATGTAGATCAGGGCTCTACTGCTGAACCCTACCCCTTCAAGGCTTATCTCTGCCGACTTATCTCTCCTTGCCCCTTCCCTAAGCCTGCAGCCAAACCCCAGTCCCCTCACCCCCTGCCATAGCCTGTCTTTCAGTCCCTTTCATGGCCGAGGCCATGTCCTGCGTGGACCCTTTGCACGTGCTGGTTCTTTGCCTGGAACTCGCTCCTGATCTCCTGCATCCCAGCTTGGATGTCTTCTGGGTGCTTCAGGTCCTGAGGCCTCTCACTTGCTTCCCCTGCCCTGTCTGGGATAGAACCCAGGGTCTCACGTGTTCTAGTCCAATCCTAGACCCCCTGGCTCTAACCTCAGCAGTCTGGACTCCTCAGGAGTCAGAGGTTGCCAAAGGCATGTCTGGGCTCAAAACTCACTGGAGCTCACCACAGGAAGCAACAGGGAACTCAGTACTGAGGTAAAGCCAGACTGATCAGGTTAGAATCCACATTTGGACACAGGCTAGCTGTGCATTCATCATGTAGTTACTTAACCTCTTTGAAGCTCACTTTTTTCCCCTTTGAAATAGAGCTTAAGCACATTTCTCATTTGAATGGGGTGTGTGTGAGAATTCAACAGAAAATCTATACGTCAGGCACACAGTCCACACCAATAAAAATGAGTAGAGATACAATGAATAGTTATTAGTATTGGGTTTTCTGAGATCAGCACAGGATGTCCTGACACATGCTCATGAGTGCTCTCTGTGCCTCTTGATTGGGACCCAGCCCACAGTAGGGCACAAGGTGGCCTGGGGCCCACAGGGCTGGGCCTGTGTGGGTGGAGATGTGATGTGCCTGCTTTCTTGCCCCACCCACCTCCAGATCTACTGTTTCCTTCTCCTTCCTGTTCATCCTGCAGTGTGGCCAAGAGTCTGGGAGCCAAGACGGTGGCCTCGAGGGCCCTGGAGTGTGCACAGGATTGTGAGATCCTCTCTGAGGTGGTGGACGACAAAGAAGCTGTGAGTGCGGTGCAGAGGTTCCTGGGTGAGTGAGACCAGGGCCCACCGAGCCCTGACCTGGCAGCTCATCTGCATCCTTGGCACCCATCGCAGGGCTTGGTGGGCAGTGGTGATGCCCTAGAGACAGGTCCAGTGGTGGAGGAAGGAGGGGTTCTCCCTGCCTGAAGCCTCAGGACCTTTGACACGTCTTCTCTGCCTTCCTGACTCTGGGCGTCCATACTGGCCCCACCCCCAGTGCCTCTCAGTGCTGAGGGCTGGTTAGCCATCAGGTGCCTCCTCCAGGAAGTTTCCCTGATCTGTTCACTCCGCCTCGACAGCTGGGACATCCAGTGTACCCATCCCTTTCTCCACGATTGCCTGTTGTTTTTTTTAAATATGTATGAATGTTTTGCTTGCATGTATGTAAGTGCACCCATGTGTACATTGTCCGAGGAGGCCAGAAAAGGGTGTTGGATTCCCTGGAACTTGAGTTACAGATGGTTGTTAACTATCATGTGGATACTGGGATCTGAACCCAGGTTCTCTGCAAGAGCAGCCAGTGCTCTTAGCCACAGAACCATCTCTTCAGCCTCAATTCCCTTGTTCTTAATCTAGGATGTGAATGCACGAGGGTGGGGCTGCTGTGTCTCCAGGATCTTCCTAGCTCAGGGTCTGGGAAAGTGGGCACTCAATAAATATTTATTGAATGAAGGGATGAATGTATGAGTGCGTGGGAAAGGTGAGCAGTGGGTGGATAAATAGTGGAGGGAAGGAAAGATCGGTGGGTTGATGTGTGGATGGGTAGGTAGGTAGATGGGTGGATGGGTGGATGGGCAGATGGATGGATGGAATGGATGGATGAGTAGGTAGATGAATGGGTGGGAGTGTGGAGGGTGGATGGATGGTTGGATGGATGGGTGGATGGGTGGATGGGTGGGTAAAGGTATGGAAGGATGAGGGGATAGAAGGATGAGTGGGTATGTGGTTGGACTGGTGGATGGTTGGCTGTATGCAAGTATTGACAGTGGAAGGAAAGAAGGATGAATGGGTGGATAGATCAGTGGATGGATAGGTGGGTGGATGAATGGGTGGATGGGTGGATAGGTGAATGGATGGATGGATGGATAGGTGGGTAGATGGGTGAATGGGTGGATAGCTGAGTGGGTGGACACACTGAAGGGCAGACTGATGGATGAACAGTCACATGATGGGTAAGAGATGAAAAGAAGACATCTGAGCGTTGGGAGGGCAGGGGATGGGCAGAGAGTCAGACCCATGAGTGCAGGAGGGGCGGATGGATCTGCAGGACAGTCAGACCCACGAGTGCAGGAGGGGCGGATGGATCTGCAGGACAGGCACCTTCTGAGCATGGACCAGCAAGCCCTCTCTCCTTCACAGATGATGAGCGCATGCTGGTGGAGCCTGCCTGCGGGGCAGCCCTGGCCGCTGTCTACTCAGGCCTCCTGGGGAGGCTGCAGGCTGAGGGCCACCTTGGCCCAGGCCTGGCATCTGTGGTGGTCATCGTGTGTGGTGGCAACAACATCGACAGCCAACAGCTTCAGGAGCTGAAAACCCACCTGGGATACAGCTGAGGCCTCCGAGCCCCTGGGACTCTCCGGACACACCTGTGGCCAGCCAAAGTGCCTCTGTTTCAAGCTGCCCTGTCCTCCTCCCCCAGGAAGCCCTCCTGGATCACTCCTGATGATTCCCTGCAGCCCCCATTGAATAAACCTTCCTGAGGTGGTCTGTGGTTCCCTCAGATTCTGTTTCTACCCCATGAGCTCACAGGAGGCCCACGATGATCTGGTTCTGAGACAAAATAACTCCAAGGTACAGTGTGGGGTTCTCTACCAGCCATGGTGGCGAGTCTGTGATGACCACAGACAGCTCCTAACGGGGCCTCCCTCTCCTGAGGAATCACTCCTGGATAGGAAACTAGCACTTGTCACATGCTTAAGTGCCATTAGCACCTCTGATCACTCTCCTCTTCTTAATGTGAAGTTCTTGTTTCATGGAGTGGAAGGGGGAAGTGGGAAGGGGCAGGTGACTCATGAAGGTCACACCTCTGGGATGAGACGCAGCCAGGCTCAGATCCTAGTTCTTTTTTTTTTTTTTTTTTTTTTTAATTTTATTTAGTTCTGTATGTGTGTGAATGTACTGCCTGCATGCAAGTCTGTGCACCCGTGTCGTGCAACGCCGCGGAGGTCAGAAGAGGGTCTCGGATTCCCCTGGAGCTGGAGTTCTCCTGGAATTGGAGTTTCAGACGGCTCTCGGCCGCCATGTGGGTGCTGGGGATCGAACCCCGGTCCTCTGTAAGAGCAGTCGGCGCTCTTAACCGCTAGGCCATCTCTCCAGCCCCGATCCTAGTTCTTAATGTCTCCCTACATGACTCGGTCCCGACGGTCAATGTGGGAGCTGCCGGTGGTGGGGCTTGGGGGAAAGAGGGTAGGAGCCCCTAGGTGGGTCCAGACACACCTATGGGTCACAGGGAGGGGCAGGTGCTCCCAGCTTAGGAAACAAGATGGAAAGTTGGGTCTTTTCAGCCACAAGAGGGCAGCAGAGGGTCTCCTATGGGGAAGGCTGCGGGAAAGACCTGTGTCCTCCCAACCCTAGGGTTCCCCCCGGGGGCTCTCACCTAAACTGGGGGTGCTGAGATCCCAGAAGTGGCTAGAGCACAGTGTGTCTTGGTATGGGGAGCCTCTTCTAGGCCCCTCACAGTCCTGCCATGAGGTAGATCTCAGAGTGGCCATCACAGCTGAGGGTGGGACCAGCTCCGTGTGCTGAGGTACCCCAGACAAGAGCCTTTCCCTCTCTGGGCCTCCAGCTGCACCTGAGGCGGGTAGGAGGCACATGTGCCACGACTCATCTCCTCTCCTTTGGCCAGAGGCTGCTTCCCTTTTCAAGGACAGGATCTGAGAGCAGAAGTCACTGCTGCCAGTATCGTATTTACTCTCGAACCCCAGTCATGGCGCAGTTGCTAAGGACCCCCGCCTCCCAGCAGACAGCTAGGAATCCAGCCCTGTCTCCTTAGAGCCACGTCCTTGAAGCTGCTAGGAGGAAGTCTGGAGCACTATGAGCCCCGGAGCCGTGTGCAGCCGGGCCGGGTCAGGCTCTGTTCCGACTTGTTAGCCCAGGAATCCTGGCAGACGTCCCTCCTTTTTGTAACCTCAGTGTTCAAGGCTGGAACACAGACTGGCAGGAGATAGTGACTGTGGTCCCGGGGGTGTAGCCCTGTGGTGGTGGTTCCTCCTCTCACTGGAACACTTTTATCCGAAGTGAGGCGTCAGGAGGACCCAGGTCTAGTTACGAAGCTCCTGTACCACGCTGCAGGCTTTAGACAGTCCTCTCATTCTTACCCTATAGTGACCAGTACCATAGAGACAATTGCTGCCCACATTTTTAAAGTGGCACAGAGCAGTTAGGCTACTCAGCCTGGGTCACACAGCTCATGCACAGAATCTCTCTGCCCTGCCCCTCCTGCCCTTTACCCAGGCTGTGCCCCCACTGGCCTTGCCCTCTGTACCCCTGACTCGTACACATCCTTCAAAGCCCAACGTGAGGGTAGCTAGCTCCCTGGTCTCCCCCGGTTGCCTGAGCCACCAATGTTCTTCCCTTACCGCTGTCCCTGAGTATGAGTAGAAAAACCTGCTTGGAGTCCAGGTGCTGGGGATCCCAGGGGGCCCTGCCTCAGCTGAGATCCAGTGGCTGTCCTCCTGGGAGATCTGTCAGCTGCTATTTGCTCTTCACCTGGTCTCTGGAGTTGCAGATAAGAAAACCCAGAGAGCTGTTGACACATATGGATAACATGTGTCTGTGAGCTCAGCTTAGACCCTCTGCTCCACGCCCAAGGCATCTGAGAGCTGGGAGGGGCTGTGGGGAGAGAGTCAGGGGACAGAAGCCAGGGACACCACACTGTTAGGACTTGACTTGGCAGGGGGTTCGGCAGGCAGTCGCTCACAACTTCTGTTGTCTTGGGCTCTCAGTTGAAAGAGCAGAGCTGGGAGGGGACCAGGGTCAGAGGGCATGTCCCCAGGGCTGGTACAGGGCCACTGCAGAGAGTCTGTGTGTGTGGGGGTGCGCCTTGCTATGGCTGTCGGTCAGCATCCAGCTGTATCCAGATCTGCCCAGTCTTCATCTCCCCTTTGCCTGGCAAGGGGACTGTTGTGACCTTAGAGCAGGGCAGGGTCAAAGGTGGCAATTGCTTGGCCTTCTCAGACTGGATGTATCCTGAGGAGCAACACCTGAAGTTAAACTCTGCTTTCCCCACACACATACACACGCACCTCACACATGAACATGCACACACACACAAATATAATGTGTGTCAGACACTGACATGTGCTTTAAAGGACAGAGATAGTCAGGGAATCGGCTTGGGCTGCCCTGTTATATTGGGGTGTTTAAGCAATCCAAAATCAGACTGTTCAGCTCATAAACCATATCAGTGAGTTTCACGGATAAGGGGAAAAGATTTTTTATTTAGGAAAAGATTTTTTATTTATTTTTTTATGCTGGGGATCAAATCGAGGGCCTTACACACTTCAGACAAGCATTTTACCATTTACCAAGCCCACAGCCCCTGGCTACTTCCCTCAGCCCTGTGCCCAGCTTGGGGGCTCCTGGTCCCTCTTGAACAGACTTTCCCTCTGGATGGACGCAGTGTTGCTGTCGCCTGGACTCGGAGCCCCATACCAGGGGAGTGGACTGGGCACTTGCTGACAGAGGGGTTGGCTTCATGTAAGGCACAGTTGTACCCTCCATGGCATGGCTCACAGGAGCCTCTGTGTCTAGGGATGCCTGGGCTGTACCATCGAGAACGCAGGCCACAGTCTATGACCAGCTCACACAGGGATGTAAAGTAACAGACAGCCCTCGGTCTGAATGCAGGTTAACCCTGCCTGTGGTCATTTGTGGTCTACACCCCACCTGTGTAGCTTCCTGGTTCAAGCCTCCTTGTTCATCTCTCCTCTTCCTCCTCCTCTTCTTCTTCCTCTTCTTCTTCCTCCTTCTCCTCCTCTTCCTTCTCTTTCTCTTCCTCCTCCTCTTCCTCCTCCTTCCTTTCTCTGTGTGTCTCTGTGTCTCTCTGAGTCTCTCTCTTGCTCTCTTTCTCTCCCTTCCATCTCAAACCTTCCCTCTATAAATTACATCCAGGACTCTCTGCCCCGCGTCCCTGTGGTCTAAGCACACCCTTCTCTCCTGTCTCATCGGCTTCTTCTTTCCCTAGTGTTTGTGCTGTTTAAACTCCACCAAAAATGTCATGGCAGTCTATGTGCTTGCCTTCCAAACTCCCTGATAAATTCCACCAGCTGGGAACCCCAGGAGAGGCTTTCTGGAACAAGGAACCCCATAAATCACCCCACTGCCACTCCAGTGTGGGCAATATCTTATGTAAAAAGGTGTTTCCTGGGAACGCCATGGGCAGGAGAATCCTATTACAAGCCGCCCCATTAATTATAGAGAGTCAAGCCGACCCTTTCCTGCGATTTTTTATCTTAAGTCCGAAAACTGATTACCGTCCCCAACCTTTCCCCTACCAAAAGATCTAGGAATAAAATCAATGTTTGAAGAACAAATGGCCAAGCTGTTCCTTTCAGAAGACTGAGGGTGGAGAAGGCAGTGGCAGGTCCCAGACCTCCTATTCCCTCCAAGGGTAAAAGTGACCATGTCCACCCTGGGCCTGGCATAATCCCTTGACTCCCCCACCCCTGGAGGTGGGCTGAACAACTGTCCCATCTTCTAGAGGAGGGAACTTGAAGTGGTGCTGAAGTCACATGGTTTGGCCCTCTCCTCCAAGATGCTGAGGTACCCAGAAGACAGATCAGGTTGGGTGTTGTAAGACCTAGGTTCCAATTCTACCTCTACTTCTTTTGGAACACTGAATGGGTAGATGAACTTCTCAGAGCCTCAGTTCTGTCTTCTGCAAAGTGGGCAATAACACCTCAAAGGCTTCCTGCCATAGCATGTCCCATGTCTGGGTGGCTTTCATCCCTACCTCTGCCACCGGCACACAGGTCTTGCCACAGGGTCGTCAGAAGAATTTTTTTTTAATTTTATTATTTCTGTATGTGTATGAATGTACTGTCTGCATGCAAGTTTGTGCACCCGTGTAGTGCAGTGCCGCGGAGGTCAGAAGAGGGTCTCGGATTCCCCTGGAACTGGAGTTCTCCTGGAATTCGAGTTATAGATGGTTCTCGGCTGCCATGTGGATGCTGGGGATTGAACCCGGGTCTTCTGCAAGAGTGGTCGGCGCTCTCAACCGCTAGGCCATCTCTCCAGCCCTCGTCAGAAGAATTTTTAAAACATTTATTTTATTTTATTTTATTTATTTTTAATTTAAAAAAAAATTTTTTTTTTATTTTTAAGGGATTCTATAATACAATGACACAGTTGTTTGCAGATAACAATGATGTTACTCAGTATGTCATACAATTAAGTAATTGGTGCATTTTGCAAGTATCTATGTCCAAATTTTGAACAACCCAAGGTTCCCATAGTCCAGTTGGAGAAGCTTGTATGCATAGGCATGTTGATCAATCAGGTGTCCAGACTATATTCCTATAGTCTCATGATTTACCCCTATCTCTCTACAGCCCTTACAATCTACCACGCCTCCTCTTCCACAGTTTGTTCCCTAGGCTTTGGGAAAAGGGCACAAGTGGGTGAGAAGAAAACAGTCTAATTTCTTTGGAGTTGTCATTTTGGACTCTGGTCTGTTCAGTTTGTTTCCCTTCACGAATTGACAGCTTTCACAGTGATACCCTTTTCAGTCATACTAACAAAGCTCAAGCTATTGGATGTACAGGCATTTAAGCAGTACCACTTATTGTGTCAAGCTAAGCTGTGAGCATAGACACAGATGCTCGGATGGTATGCTAATCCGCAAACTGTCGTCAGAAGAATTTTAAACCCAAGGAAGATCTGTGCATGCCCCTTCCCCAGAGAAGCCCTCCCCAGACCCTGGTTGCACTTGGGGTACAGGCAGCCCGTGATCTGGTCCTTCAGGGTATGTGCCATCAGCCTCTGTGGACCTTGTAACCTTCCCTCCTTCCTTCCCTCCCCTTAGACACCCAGAATTACAGTCTATCCCCCACCCCTTTCTCTTCCTACAACCACCAAACAACTTCATGCCTCAGGGCTACCCTCTCTGCTGTTCCCTCTGCTAGACACACTTTCCCCCCAAATCCCAGCAATATCAGATTTCTCTCATTTAGGCCTTGGCTCCACTGTGCCTCTGGATGCCCTTCCAGCCTGGGGCTTGCCTCTCAGGTCTGGGTCTAGGGAGACAAAAAAGACTTTTCTTACAGTAAAATGTAAGGACCCCAAAACACCAAAATGAAATGTGTTTTAAATTAAACAAATAAAAAGAATGAATACAAAGCAGCATTCTCAATATAGACTGGGGCTCACTGTACCCAGTGGGACTCTCCTTGCACCTCACCCCAACCCAGACCTGGAAGATCTGCCTGTATTTAAAATAGTGTTGGAGGAGCTGAGAAAATGTTTCAGTGATTAAGAGCACTGGCTGTTCTTGCAGAGGACCCGGGTTCAGTTCTCAGCACCTACCTTGAGGAGCTTATAATCACCTGTAACTCTAGTTCCAGGGAACCTGGCATTCTCTTCCAGCTTATACAGGCACTGCACTCACATGCACCCCCCCCACACACACACAGGGAAATAAAACAAATCTTCAAAAACCAATAAGTCCAGGCATGGTGGCACACTCCTTTAATCCCAGTATTTAGGATTAGGATGCAGAGGCAGGAGGATCTCTGTGAATTCCAGGTCAACCAGGACTATATAGTAAGATCCTGTCTTTAAAAAAAACAAAACAAAACCCAGGCCTGGCATGGTGTTGCATGCCTTTAATCCCAGCACTCGGGAGGCAGAGGCAGGTGGATCTCTATGAGTTCCAGGCCAGTTGGGCCTACAGGGAGACCCTATCTCAAAAAGACAAAAAAATAAAATAAAATAAAATAAAATAAAATAAAATAAAATCCCAAGGGGCTGGAGAGATGGCTCCATGGTTAAGAGCACTGGCTGGTCTTGCAGAGGACCCAGGTTCGAATCTCAGCACCCACATGGTAGCTAACAACCATCTGCAACTCCAGTTCCTCTTCTGACCTCTGTGGACATTGCACTACACAGGTGCACTTATATGCATGCAAGCAATACACTCATACACATAAAATAATAAATTAAAAAACTAAAAAATAACCCACTAAACAAACTGTTGTTAGTTTGTTCATTGTGGGTTATTTTGCATTGTTTTAAAAACTTTTTAAAATATTTATTATTGTGCTGAAGAGATGGTTAAGAGTGCCGACTGCTCTTGCAGAGGACCCGGGTTCGATTCCCAGCAGCCACATGGTGGCTGAGAACCATCTTTAACTCCAGTTCCAGGGGAATCTGATACCCTCTTCTGACCTCCACGACATTGTACAACATGGTGCACCAACCTACATGCAGACAGTACATTCATACACATAAAGAGTAAATAAAATTTTTAAAAAAGAAAGAAAAATATTTATTATTTTAATTTTATGTATATGCATACATTGTCTGCATGCGTGTAAGTGCACCTGTGTTGTGCAATGCCTGCAGAGGTCAGAAAAAGGTGTTGGATCCCCTGGAACTGGAGTTATGGATGGTTGTTAGCTGCCATGTGGGTGCTGGGAATCAAACCCAGGTCTTCTGCAGCAGTGCTCTCAACCTCTTAGCCATCTCTCCCACCCTACATTCAGTTTTATGTTTCAAAAATATTACTTTAAAATAAATTTGTAGCCGGGCGTGGTGGCGCACGCCTTTAATCCTAGCACTTGGGAGACAGAGGCAGGCGGATCTTTGTGAGTTCAAGGCCAGCCTGGTCTACAGAGCGAGTTCCAGGACAGCTGGGGCTACAGGGAGACCCTGTCTCAAAAAGACAAAATAAATAAGTCTGGAGAGAAGGCTCAATGGCCGATTAAGAGCACTGGGTGCTCTTCTAGAAATGGGTTTGGTTCTTGGCCCCCATGTGGCAATTTATGTAACTCCAGTTCCAGGGTTCCAACACGCCTGTCTGGCTTCCACGGGCATTGCATGAGTCTGTATACTTCCATACCTTCAGGTGAAACACTCATACACACAATTAAAAATCTTAATAATAAATGAAAATAATTTATCTTGCTGTTGGGTTTTTGCAGCCCCAGGGCCGCAAAACTCCTAGGCCAGTGAGGGGGAGCACCCTCCCAACACCCAGCATATCTCTCTCTCTCTCTCTCTCTCTCTCTCTCTCTCTCTCTCTCTCTCTCTCTCTCTCTCTCTCTGTCTCTCTCTCTCTGTCTCTGTCTCTCTCTCTCTCCCATCCTCCTGTCTCAGCCTCCGTAATCCTGGAACTACATGCTTGTGTGGGCTGCACCCAGCATCTCCCTCTGTTCCTGCCACTCTCTGACGTTATCGTCCTTTTGTTCCTGTGTCTACTGTCAGTCTGTCTGTCCGTCTGAACAGACCCACAGCTCCATGAGGGCCAGGAACAAATTTACCTGCATCTGTACCTGCAGCTCAGAGGACTGTCCTCTTCTTGTGAGTGAGACTGCTGGCGGATGCCTGCTGAGTAGCTAGTGAGTGAGTGAGTTGAGGAGTGAGTGAATGAGGGGTGGGTGGGTGAGTGAAGAGAAGTTTCAGGCGGCCTGATAGAGGTCTCCAGAGTTTCTGCTCCCATCTTCCGATGAGAAGGCTGTGGCTCAGCCACACGGAACATATCATAACACTGTAAAGCCAGTCCCTGGATGAAAATGCCATGGACCTGTGTGGTCAGCACAGAGAAGTCTCTGTCCACTCAGAGTGGCCCATCTAGAGGCGAGTTCTCTCTGCATAGACACGCTCCTGAAATGTCCCTGATCTGAACGCCCCCCCCCCAGGGCTGGTCACCTGTCATATAGTACTGTCCTCCAAGCCAGACAGATGCCGTCTTTCTGAGTTCAGCTGCAAAAGATCCTCACAGCTGGGCTTACTAATCATTGATGCCTCCACATAGAAGGAGGGGTAGGGACGTCATAGGACCATTGCCTGGGCATCCAGCCCCTACCCCTAGCCTGGTGTGGGCACATGGTCTGGGGCAGGGCTAGGGAATATAGACTAAGGGGCTGGGGTTCCATTTACACTGCTATGCAGAGCCATCATCCCCGGCGAGGCCTTGAGGGAGAGCACACACACTCCTGTAAGCAACCCCTCACCCATTGCTTTGTAAGTAAGCCCCATAAACCCTGGCTCCCCAGGGTGAACTTTGGTGGAATCATACCTCAGTCTGTTGTTGGGATCAAGGGAGGAGGGGGTGGATGTTTACGGCTCCCCCAGAGAAGGAGTTTTAGCAACAGCACCCTAAGAAGCAGTTGTAGTGTCCCTCAAAATTTTCCTCACGTCTCCAACCTGACCTTTAGAAAGGAGGTGCTGTCTTTTACTCCAAATGTTCCTGGACCCAGGTAGCGGTATGGAATCAGAGAGAGTCAGAATGCTGCTGCTGCTTTGTAAGTAGCTGGCCAAGTTCCCAAGCTGAGCCCTCTGGATGTTTGATAAACAGGCACAAGGGACATTGGGGACACAAACAAGACTCTGCTCAGACAGCCAGAAGGGCAGAAAGAGACTGAGAAGGGAGACCTTGCCCTGGGGCAGGGCCTCTGACCCGGAATGGGCAGGTCCCGCTGGCAGGAGCCGTGTTGAGAAAACACCAACCTGGAAGCCTCACAGGGTGGTACTGATTTTGCTGTCAAAGACCCAAAGCGTCATGTGAAGCAAACACCTCTTGTGACATTTGCAGCTGAAAGCTGAGGCTGACAACTGATCCAGTGTAGACCCAGAGCCTGGGACACTCTGAGACACAGCACATATTTCTTAGTTGGGTCTCAGTGGATGCTAGTTTCCTGGAAGTAATAAAGCTGCTCTCTCTATCTATCTATCTATCTATCTATCTATCTATCTATCTATCTATCTATCTATCATCTATCTATCTGTCATTTATCTATCATCTATCTATCTATCTATCTATCTATCTATCTATCTATCTATCT